>LPNX010866731.1:0-140690 GCA_001517045.1 Pseudotsuga menziesii
CAAGACTGAAGGCTCTCTGAAGTCCGAACAAGTTATCCCTGTCCGGTTCACCAGGCTCACTTGATAGAAAACCACTAAGTACAACTTAGGTGGTAACACACCCCTCTTGGGATATGTCTTCGGGCCACTTCCAAAGGGAAGGTCGATCTTATTAAGTATTCAAAAGCTTAAATACAAGAGTTCTGGAAACACTTTTGTTTTCTATCAATCAAACTCAACAACATATGGCACCACTATGCCTGCCCAAAAATTCTAAGAAAAACGATTATAAACTCAAGTATATTTGGATGAATACTCCTCTAGAACACAAAAAAAGATAGTCCTCTTCCATGTCTGTACGGATCCATACCTTTTGCACCTTCTTATACTTTGTTTTCCTCAGGATCTATGCATAGGATTTTTGTCGAACACATTGTTTTGTGGTTCAAAAAAAAGGTTTAAACAATGAAAAAGGTTGAGTGTGGAGGAGCCATGCGCCCCTTCTTAGACATTATCTCATATCAACTTTTTAAGAGTTTCATGCCGATTGTATTTAAATGTATGGACTGTGGCCCAATGGTAAGGGCGCTGCGATACTGGGGCATAGGTCTCGAGGTTAAACCTACGGGCCTCTCCCCTTCCCACGTGATTTTGATAAGGTTTGAATGGTGTTTTATATAATGATGTTCCACGTTATACTATGGATATATATTATTGTGTTGGAATTTGACACGACTGTATATTTTTTTGGCAATGATAAGGTTTCCTAGGTTGGATATATATTTTGGCATATTTTCCACCAATTCTTGTGGTTTGGCATAATCTATAGCCTCGATGTTGGCCATATGGGTCGAGGGATAAATCCCTTGACCTCCACCCTTTTCCAAAAATAAATATTATTCAAACTTATATACAAGTTTTAAACTATACATAACAAGGAACATTACATGGCGTGTGTGAGAATTGCTTAGCAGCGAGATCTAGGAGCTAGAGCAATATTCACAATCTAAGTTATTCACAAAATATGCAAGAGAACAAAAAAATAGAACAAAATAACACACATAGATGGTTCCAATAACTGATCTTTCTTGTGGAAATTGAACCCAAGTGTTAGAACAATTACACTCACAAAAATTTCCAATTACACATGCAAATTACACACAAAGGAGACTGAATATGGAGTAGAACACTAAATTGTATTGAATAAGTGTACAATAGCCAACCCTATGAATTCATAGGCTGCCACAATAAATAATTACATGATATATTTGAATGCATAAGGATTCCATTCGAATTTGGTCAAAAGCAGGCTTACTAAATCTAAGCAAATCCCCCATAGGTGCATAAAGCAGTTTCCATATCTGTCTAGGAGCTCACGAATTGGAAAAATCAATTAGGAAACATAATAGATGATGGAAGGACAACTAATGCATGCTTTTCTTAGGATAAAAGAGTGGAGGATAATGAGGACAAAAAACAAGTTAACTTGACCTAGTCAAACTTTCCCAATTGCCTTAAAACTCAGCAAAAAAAGGCAATAAAGCATAAAAAGCAGACATGCGCTAGGAAGACCAAGAATAAAGTAGATTTGATTCCAAGTGGTTTCCCAAGCACTCCATGACTCAAATTTAGCAAGTTTGACCACTTTGGACATGTGGAGGACAACTTGCATAAGGTGGAATATGGAAACTAGGCAAATAAGACAAAAATTGGATTAATTAATGTCTAAGGTAGCTAGCTATGGGTTGATTATTCTAAAACCCCCCCTTAACACCCCCCTTAAGCCTGAATTATGAGTAAAATATAAAAAAATTATAGGGCCTAGCAACAAGGCTTAGTCACCCTTTACATACTGCATGTCCATTTAACCAAGGAAAGAGGCAAAAACCTAGTGGGAAAAATCCTCCCTTAAACATGGACAATAAAACAAAATTTGAAAATATTGTCATCACTCATGCTTCACATCATGATCAGCAATCCACAGAAGTGATTTGAGATTGCTGAATGTCTTCTCATAAAAAACGTTGGTGAAGATATCTGCTACTTGTTCTGAAGATGAACAGAAGAGTAGGTGAATGGTGCCATCATGCAGAAGCTGTCTGATGTAGTGCATATGGATCTCAATGTGTTTGGTTCTCTGTCTCTAAACTGGATCATTACAGATTCAAATGGTACTTTGATTATCATAATAGATAGTAGTTGAGTATTTTGATTTGAATCCACACTCACCAAGTAACCCCTGCAACCATAAACATTGAGTTGCTGCATTTACAACTCCTCTGTACTCTACTTCTGTAGATGAGAGTGCAATGGCACTCTGTTTCTTGCTTGACCAATTGATTGGTCCTTCAGCAAGAATGAACACATATACTGATTTTGAATTTCAATTTGTGTTGTCACCTGCCCAATCACTGTCAGTAAACCCAATCAAATCAAGATCAGATTTAGCTTTGTAGAAGATCCCATGAGTCCTTGTTCCCTGAACAAAGTTAAGGATCCTTTTGGCTGCTCTCCAATGGATCTCATGAGACTGATCCATGTATCTTGAAGCCACACTTACTACATAATAAATATCAGGTTGAGTATGTGTAAGGTACAACAAACACCCAATCAGTTGCCTATACAGTGTATTGTTTGCCATAGGTGAAGAATCAACTTCTTCAAGCTTAACTCCTGAAAGGAAAGGAGTCTTGCTTGGCTTGCAATCCTTCATGTTGAACTTGTTTAGAAAATCCAAGGCATACTTGGACTGATGTAATTTGATTCCATGTTTGGTTTGATCAATCTCGAGCCCCAAGAATTGGCTCAATAACACCAAATCAGTCATAGAGAATGCATGGTTCATTGCATCCTTCAAGGAGGCAATTTCATCCTTTGAGCTTCTTGTAATGAGAAGTTCATCAACATACAAGACAATAATCATTAATGAATCATGAAACAAATTCAAATAGACATTAGGATCTGAATTGCATCGAACAAAATTCAATGATAGCAGAAAGCTATCAATCCTGGCATACCAAGCCCTGGGGGCTTGCTTAAGCCCATATAATGACTTCTTTAGCCTGCACACAAGAGATGGATTAGTAGAAAATACTTGAGGATACTGCATGTAAATCTCTTCAGTAATATCTCCATTCAAAAAAGCACACTTCACATCCATGTGATGTACCTCCCACTGCTTCAAAGCTGCAATGGCTAAGGCTAGCATGATGGAGTCCATCTTTTCCAAAGGTGTAAAGGTCTCATTGTAGTCTATGCCATGTACCTATGAGTAGCCCTTGGCTACCAATCTTGTATTCTATTTTAAAGGTGAACCATCAGCAGAAAATTTGGTTTTGTAAACCCACTTACACTGAACTAGCTTCCTCCCTGGGGGAAGATCAACCAACTCCCAAGTTTTGTTCTTCTGGAGTGAGATGAACTCTTCTTTCATGGGTGTTTTCCATCTTGGATCATGTGCTGCATATTCATATGTCTGTGGGTCTAATTCAACCACCAGATAGAATTTCTCTACAAACAAAGGGTCTTTCACACATAGAGCACTCTCAAACTGAGATCTAGTCCTCCTAGGATCATTAGGATTTCCATCTAGTTCTCTAGTTGCATGAATGGTATTTGCTACCCATTTTGGTCTTGTATGACTATTAGGATATGTAATTAAATCATCATTATTAGACATATCAGAATCAGAAAACTGAACTATCTCTTCACTTACATTCATTGGTTCTGGTGGTGAAGAGGATTCTCCAACTTCCATTGCTGCTAAAGGCTCTTCTTGGAACTGAATACACTTTTCAATGAAGGATTTGTTTGTGCTCAATTGATCATATTGTACCCTTTTGAATCTTTAGAGTACCCAACAAATAGACACTCTTGGATTTGGGGCTGCAAAGCCTTCCTCTTTTCTGTTGGAATTCTAGCCCAAGCCCTTGAGCCAAAAATCCTGAAATGGGTCACATCTGGCTTGTGCCCACTCCATGCTTAGAAAGGAGTCATACTATCAAGCTATTTATGAGGCACCCTATTCTGAATATAGGCTGCACATTTTATAGCTTCGGCCCAAAACTTTGGTGGCAAAGTCTTAGCTTCCATCATGCAGGTTGCGATCTCTTTCAGTGATCTGTTCTTCCTCTCAGCACAATATTGAATGAACTCAGAATTGACATACTCACCGCCATCATCAGATCTGAGGACCTTGAGTTTCCTCCTAGATTGGTTTTCAACCAAAGCCTTAAAGACTTTGAAGAGGCCAAAAACTTCAGACTTGTGTTTCAGGAAGTAAATCCAGCAATACCTGGAAAAGTCATCTATGAATGTCAATGCATATTTGGCCTAAATCATTGACATATGAGGAAATGGTCTAGCAACATCACTGTGGATCAACTCAATAGGTGCAGAGGTTCTCTCATGACTAGCTTTCTCAAATTTATGCTCTAGGTGTTTTCCTAAGATGCAACCTTAACAGACTCCTTTGGAAAACTTAATCTTTGGTAACCCTATGACCATTTCTTTTTCACTAAGATCATAAATATACTTATAGTTAAGGTGGCCAAATCTTTCATGCCAAAGCTTACTTGCCTCATTAGCATGAATCAGAAGAGCAGAGGGGTTTGAGTAGGGTAGGAAGTGTGAGAACATGTATACCTTTGAAGTGTGATTTGCAATTCCTTTTGCAATGACTTTACCACTTGAGATATCTGTGATCTCAAATTCATCAGGGGAGAATATGACCTTATTTGGAGACCCTGTGTGGGTCATCTGATACACTGATAAGACGTTAGAGGCAAGACCTAGAACATACAATACATTGCTGAACTTACCATGGTCAAGATCAATCCTCCCTTTGCCCAAACTTTCAGTGAGAGAGTCATATCCTAATACAATTGGTGGACCTTTCGACATGTCAAGTGAGGTGAATGCCTCCTTGGTCGAAACCATATGTCTTGAAGCTCTAGAATCAATGACGAAACTAGGTGAGCTTGATGTGCCAGCAACCAATGCATGAACTCTCTCTCTGTATTCTGAATTTGATCCTCCTTCCCTCTTCTTTGAGCTGTCAGGAAGGGAGATGCCATTCTTCTCTAGGAGTTGGGTCAGCATGTCAATTTTCTTCTTCATGCAGGAGCTTTCAGGATGATTGCCCTTACTACAGTATGCGCACTTTCTCATTTCTCGTTTGTTCTTCTTCTTCTGGGGGTTCTTCTTGGAGCTTTGGGGCTCCTCTGGAGACTTGTTCTTGTCTCTCTTTTGCTCAGGTGGCTTCTTAGATTTCTTCTTACTTTTTGAATCCACCCTTGAATCTCCAGCAACCAAATCTTGGTCTTTGGAAGGTTTGATGGTGCCCATCATCACCAATTTATCTTGTTCTTGTGTGAGAGATTCCATGAAATATGCAAGGCTAGGCATTTTCTAGGCTCGAGCTGTCAACTTTGTGGCATGGAAGGTAGAGACAAACACTAAATAGTTAGGGCCAAGCTTTAAGAGTATGGCCAAAACCAGTTGCTCCTTCTTTTCAATCCCACACAATTTTAGCTACAAAACAAGGGCTTTGAACTTGGAAAAATAGAGTTGCAGGGATTCAAAGTTATTGGGACTCAGGGAGATCAATTAATTTTCAATTTAATGTCCCATCATCTCATCTGTCTTACCAAAAATATCAACAAGATTCTCCCATACTTCATTTGGTGATGTTAATCCATCAATATGGAAAAGGAGGCCTCTGGATATGCTCAGACACAGGAGACCATAGGCCTCATCCCTCCTGTTGTGCCATTTAATTTTCTCTGCAGCTGCATTGGGCTCTGATTTTGTTGCCATAGTCACTATGTAGAGGAATTTTTCTCTCAATAGTATCTCCATCACTACTTTCCATTCAAAAAATTTAAATGGAGTCAAGATGATCTTCTGAGATTGATCCATAGCTCATAAATTGTCCCTTCAGTCAGCAGAATGCTCCCAGTCAATGATGTTGAACCTGTAATAAAAAATTGGAAGGAGAGAAATAAATATACAAAGGCTCTAATACCATGTGGAAATTGAACCCAGGTGTTAGAACAATTACACTCACAAAAATTGCCAATTACACATGCAAATTACACACAAAGGAGACTGAATATGGAGCAGAACACTAATCTGTATTGAATAAGTGTACAATAGCCAACCCTGTGAAGTCATAGGCTACCACAATAAATAATTACATGAGATATTCGAATGTATAAGGATGCCATTCGAATTTGGTCAAAAGCAAGCTTACTAAATCTAAGCAAATCCCCCATAGGTGCATAAAGCAATTTCCAAATCTGTCTAGGAGCTCACGAATTGGAAAAATCAATTAGGAAAGATAATATATGATGGAAGGAAAAATCATACATTCTTTTATTAGGAGAAAAAAGTAGAGAATGATGAGGAAAAAAAACAAGTTAACTTCACCTAGTCAAACTTTCTCAATTGCCTTAAAACTCAGCAAAAGCAAGAAATAAAGCAAAAAAAGTAGACATGCGCCAAGAAGGCCAGGAATAAAGTAGATTTGATTCCAAGTGGTTTCCCAAGTGCTCCATGACTCAAATTTAGCAAGTTTTACCACTTTGGACATGTGGAGGACAACTTGCATAAGGTGGAATATGGAAACTAGGAAAATAAGACAAAAATTGGATTAATTAATGTCTAAGGTAGCTAACTATGGGTTGATTATTCTAACATTTATATTATTGTACAACTTGTATATATGTATGGTACATACTTATAATACAATGGGGAAAATTTGTGAGCCCTTGGAGTCCATTTGGACGCATACAAGTGGTAGGGTAGGATTTGACCCCCAAACCCCCCTACGTTGACCAATAGGCTCCCAAACATAACCAAATAGTCATGAGTATGGAGGCATGTTGGATCATAAATGAAGGCATGATAGGAATGGGTGAACACATGTGTGAGTGAGAGAGTATCTATGATCCAATAAATTCCCAAGAAGATCACAAAACAACCACATTTACACACTAGAGCCCCTAGTCAAACAGATTCCTTGAATTAAGGGATAAGGATTAGTTTATAATCAATGAGGGCACTTGGGATGTTAGGATGATCAAACTAGAGTGCCTCAACTATTAGGATTATCAAAGTGGAGCACCTCAACTGTGCGTTAATGATCCAGAATTCACCTAATATGCCAACATTGATCAGTACAACCTAAGTAGGATCATATAACACAAGTACAAGAAAAATTGTTATAGAGAGAAATTCCTATGGCTTGGGGTACCACAATAGACAGCTTGACTCTAGAAATCAATCCTTTCCAATATTCAATAGAAATTAAATATCTAATACTAAAGGATCAGACCTCGTACCTTATTCCGGACGGTTGAAGTAGATCCCCGTTGAGCTTTCCAACTTCAGCTTGAATTGATAGATTACTTCCTCAACAAAAAGTAAACAATACAAGCATACTATATATATTGGTGTTAGATCTATTCTAGCATATATAATCAACAATGTATAAGCATTCGAAATCATCCCATGGATAAAATATTCATTCAAACATACATTATTGGACAGGAAAAGATATTTCTATTAATATAAAATCAGAGATTACAATGAATACAACCTCTTTCGACACATTTGCAAATTGGATAAACTGAATCCCCCACTTGGGCCTCCACCACCTCAATCCTCCATCTCTCAATAGCAAGCTCACAAGAAAAAGGAAAGCTTGGGAAGAACACAAAAGTGCTCCAAGGGACAAAGGGATGCAGACTCAAGCATAAGTTCCGGCAACAATGGACTATAGTTTCTTTGCTCTCAATTCTCTCTTATGCCTTCAATGTACCAAAGAGTTCCTTATATAGCTTTTCAAAGGGGTAATGAAAAGTTGAATCTGAGCGATATCAAGGCATATGGAAGGCCAGGAGTCAAGTGAGTTAGATCCATGTCAAGGAAAACTCCAAAAGGATTTAGATTTTGTACACATCCCGATGTACACGGTTTTAGTGGTCAAACCCACATATATACGCGATTAGAGGTTTAAAAGTAGCGTATAGCAATTTACACATGTTTTTAGGGATGGTCAAGGAAACATCAAAGGACAAAAAATGGTCCAAGGGGTCTAAGGAGTCTGCAGAGGGACAGGGGAAGGCCATACAAGTGTGATTCACCTAGAGTGGTAAAATCAGCTATAACAGATGCCCCCTAATGTGTGATGTCAGAGGGGTCATACGATGTCTGAAATACATTATAAGTCCATCCCAGAAGCGGAGTGATGAAGGATCCCAAATGGAAGACTAGCCACCCAATCAACATAGTACAATGATACAACTTTGCACATACATATAGCAGTCCCAGATACATAAGAGTACAATGGCCATGAATAGGCATGATACAAGATATCACATAAGTGGTCATCGCCATGTACAATATACATAGATCATAATCTCCATGATGAAGATATATAAAAGACCATGATCTCCATAATGGCTGGAAATGTCTAACATATATTGGAATCAAGTCACGAGAGCTGAAATCTCATGAACACTGACACGATCAAGGAGGTAGCATATAAGAGATGCCACCAATCTGGAAGTTCTTCTACACAAACCGCTACGAGTATATGTCCTACTATGTGAATAGAGGTGTCGAGGTCGAACATAGTAGTCCATCATCTGATTACCGGTCATTGATGTATACCATTAACACACGCGAGATCACCCACCGATAATGAAAATGGGAATCAAGGTACTAGAGTGCAAACTAACAAGTGTGAATAAATGTGTTGAGGTCAAACACTTGAGAGGATCCATCGATCAGGGGACATTGATGTATTCCCAAAGACTGTCGATGGTGAGAGAACCTGCCACTGATGACTACAAGTCTCAAGGCACTCAAAATTACTCTAGATTCCAATTCCAGAATAAATGATCTGAAGTCGATGGAATGAAATCCGCTGGAAGGAGGGCATTAAGGCATCCCCAATCATCGAACACAAGGTACTCAACAAAGCTGTATAATGTGGAAGGACTTGATCATAAGGTGCATGAACCAGTAACTGTACTGGGAATGGCTGACATGCAAAGTCAAGATAACTGAGGAATGGCCGACTCAGGTTTCAACTTCCTTTGAACAAGAGCGTAATTGTGTATGGTGACTGAATAAAGGCATCATAGACTCGATATAAAAACTGGGACATATCTGCGACACAGGAGGCATCGTGAGAGGCTCCACGGGGACTGGAAGCTTAACCAGTCGATGGAGATAAACTCAGATAAATGAGTACAGCTCCTAAATTCAAACTATAAACCCAACCAATGGATGTGATATAAAGTGCTCTATTCAAAGGAGACACGACTCGACAACCGCCAAAGATAACATCTTTCCTTGTCTAACTTTTTGGTTTTTTAATTTTTTTGGACTTTTCAAATATTTAAAAATCTTGAAAAAGAATAAAACTACTTTATAGTTACAGACTAGGAGGAGACGAGTGTCATAGGGGCAAATAAACTAGTTCCAAGTAGTGGAACATACCTATGCTTAATGCAAGGATACATGTGTAGGATATCGACACTCGGGGGAAAATCCCCTCCCAGTAAAAAGGGAATCAAGTTGTAAAGGATATATAAAATGGCTCTGCATGGCTAAACATGAGACAAGCTTAGGCTATATGGCTGAAACACAATGTCAGGGAAACCGAAATAAAGCTCAATAAGGTACAAAAGGCTTATGCTAATGCAATTACAACTTGACATAAGGGAGTCCTGAGGGAAATAGGCCAGCAAAAGATCAAGAGGAGTATGAGGCTCTTGCGAAATGACATGGTGATACTATACAATGGACTCCCATACCCTAAAAGACAAAATGCCAGCATGGGAACCAAATGCAAATAAGGCATTAACTAGCCTACCCATGTAAGGTCAAGCTCTACCACTCATACCATGCCACTTCTAAAATAGCAAGAAGGTTCCGTGACATAATAGAGTGGGTTCGTACCTAAGGCTATGATGAAACGATCATAAGGTCATGCAAAATGCAAACAGTGATGAAACCTAACCTATATGCCAGTTTAGACATGATACCTGAGATTCGTATGAACGGGTCAATCCAACGGATGAAAAAATACTCAAAAAGGTCTCCTACATCAAGAATTAGGTCAAAAATGGTCCAAAATGATTAGAAATAGTCCAAATTATAGGAAAGGGGGTAAAAATTTTCAAAATTTTGAAAAATTTCTATAAATAGTAGAAAATTCAAAACATTTGAAATTTTTACCCAATTGAGCTTAGATTTTCAACAGGGAATTGCAGGAGATCCAGTCGGTGGAATCCACTATCGTTTCTTCCAAGTACTTATCCATGCTCTTCTCTTCCATTTCAATGCAATTTTTATCAAATTCCATGGTCATTTGAGGTTTCTAGGCCAATCTAAAAAGGGAGCTATGGCCCATGCAGAAATCGAGGGTTTTTCCACATATAGAGCCTGCTATACGCAGAAAATGCCCCCAAACCCACGTACATACGCGACTGTTTGGAAAACAGTTGTGTATGTGGTCGCGCATGAGATTTTTTAAGTAATCTAATGGGAAAACTTGCAATTTTTTGTGCAGGATGGTCCTAGAATGGAGAGAGTGTGAACATGGTGATGTAGAGGAGGTAGTAAGGGCCGATCTAATGGCTCAACAAGCTCTACGTGCATGTGGACTCTACAAGTTTTGGTGTCTAGGTGGCTTGAGGGCCAAACCAAGAATATTGCAGATGCTGGTGGATTACTGGGATCGAGACTCTGAGTCCTTCCAAATAGATGGGATGTCTCTCACCATAGAGGTGGAGGACATATACTTTATTACTGGAATTTCCTGACGGGGGGAGGTAGTGAACCTTCGTTCTCGTGGTGGGCCTAGAGGTGGCCTAAATATCGATGAGTACATTGCAGTGTACTACTATCGAGACACAGAGAAGGTGGGGAGTCAGATCCCAACCAACTCTATACAGGTGCTACGCCTAAAGGCCATATTAGTGACATTGGGTAGGATAGAAGGCTTGGCTTCACTCCACCAGGCCTCATGGCCTCTGATGTTCTATGCGGTGGAGTGCATGCAACCCGCGATCTACAACTGGAGCACTACACTACCGAGCAACATTAAACATCAGCTCAGTGAGTGTAAGATAGGCAGAGTACAGAACTTCAGGTTCAACAACATACTGAGCACATTTTTCTTCGAGCGTGTTCCAGGATTGAGCCCCAGATTTGACGTTCCTCTTCACGGGGTTCGAGATCCGGCCCAACGGCGTTGGGAAGATGCGATGCACAGACTAGGGGGAGGTAGGGTGGCCAACCCCTATCCAGCTGATTTCTTTCTGTGGTGGCGACGATAGATAGTTGCCATCGATGACTACCCCTATGTGGGGATAGATTTTCAAAGGGACCCAGATATGCCGCTATCACCAGGATCGGCATATGGCGATATAGGTAACGAATCTCGACCCTCTCTTTTAATTTTTTTTTTGGAGTTATTTAGTTTTTTTTGTGTTTATTGATTATATGGAATCAAAAGACATATTTTTGTGTGACAATACATAGTGACATCTACCATGTGTATGCAGATGTGGGACCACGACGACCTGAAGGCTTCCCTCGTCACAGATGGAGGGGAAGAGGAGATGATATCACGGGTGTGGATGCAGATCAGACACTCCAGAGCATTCATACCAACTTTGTTAGGCTGATACACAGAGTTCCCATGGCGTAAGTCGAGGACTTTCCTGAGGCTATGCAGCGCCAGCTGGTGGGTGTACCACGAGCATGGGTGCGATTATTCCGATGGCTAGCTAGAGCCATAGGGACCTTCCATGATCACAACCCTCCTCCTCCTCCATAGGCTTAGAGACCTGGGAGTGACACATTTTCTATTACCATGTATTATATTTTGGTGGCTCGAGAGCCCCATTTTTGTATCATGACACTATGTATTATCACATTTTGGATGTTATATATAAAATTTTATGGTGATTGGTTTATTTATTTACATGTGTAAATTTTTTTTTTTGTGATGAATTTATTGTGTATGAAACTAATGCCAATCTAACAAATAGTTAGCATATGAGTCAGCAACTTGATTATTAATTCTTGGAATATGTATGTATGTTATATTGTCAAATTTCCGTTCTAATAATCTCACACGTAAGAATATTCTTAATAACATTAGATCTCTAACATGGTACAAACCATTAAACTGTGACATTACTAACTCCGAATCAAGATGTACCTCAAGAGAAAGAACGCCATGTGAAATGGCATCCCGAAAAAGCTCAATAACGGCACTATATTCAGCAACATTGTCTGAAGATGGCCGTAGACATATGCCTTTTGAAGACAATACCTGACCCATAGGAGTATAAATCACCCAAGTAGCATAGGATGACTGTTGAGTGTGACGGCTCACACCATCCACGAATCCTATGTAGGTGGAAGATTCCATTGATATCTGTCAAAAGAAACGGAAACTAATCACAAACTCGATCACGATAAGAAAAAATACCTAACTATGAAAAACTATACAATAATATACAATAACTAGCCTTGGCTGAAAATCATGCATAGTACTTCTTGAGATAGAGCCCATTCCTAGGCTCTGCCAAGGCCGTTACCTCATAATCCACTAACTCATAAGTGCCCTTCTCTAACACACGCTTGACGACGTAAGGACCACGCCATATGGGGTTAAACTTTCCTGCCCCCAAGGGTTCCTTCTATTGATCCCACAAAAGGACCAAGTATCCCTCACTAAACCTCCTTGGACGAACAGACTTATCGTACTAGACCTTTACGTGACATTTATTTACTTCTAGAGCCACCAGGGCATCTTGACGCTTCTCATCAAGTTGCTCAAGGTGGACCAAATGCTCCTCCAATGGTGAAGTGTCTAGTAAGAGTTCTATGGCTAGATTCAAAGAAGGAATCTCGCATTCAATCGGAAATATCGACTCCACTCCATGTACAAGTTGATATGGAGAAAAACCCATGGCAGTCTTAACAACGGTTCTATATTCCCACAAAGCAGGATACAACATAATGTGCCAATTATTCTTGCTCTGTGCGATGGTTCGTTGGAGAATGGATTTGAGTGATTTATTCACTGCTTCTACATGTCCATTCGCTTGAGGGTAGTAGGAGGAGGAATGCTCTTGTTTGTACCCTAACTTGGATGCCAACTCTTCCTTCATACGATTCTGAAAGTGCGAGCCATGGTCAGTGACAAGCTCTTTCGAAATCCTGAACTGAGTAATAATCTGGTTGAATACGAAGTGCACAGCTATCTCATCATCGGATTTAACTGTAGGCATAGCCTCATCCCATTTTGTGAAGTAATCAACAGCCACTATGATATGATGATGCCCCCTAGCTGAAGCTGGGTTGCAATCCATAAAATAAAGCCCCCACTTAGTGAAGGGACTGGCAGTGATGATGGGATGTAATGGGGCAGGTTTCAAGTGCATATTACGTGCAAACACCTAGCAAGGGTGGCACCTATTAACCGCATCAACACAATATTTAAAGATCGATGGCCAGAAATAACCCACTCTTAAGATTTTTTGGGCTGTATAAAGCCCAGATAAATGACCACCACATGCCCCTCTATGGCAATCATTCAGCACTACCTCAGGGTCTTCATGAGTTAAATAATGTCGTAAAATGGAATCTACCCCATGGTGGTATAAAGTGTTATCCAGTATGAGGTAATTCTTAGACACGTGATGTAATTGTCGTCGTTCATCCCGTGAGAGGTGAGTAGGGACCTTCAATGTTTGTAAATATATAATGATATCCCCATACCATGGGTCTAAAGTCGAGATTAAGAAGATGTGTTCATTGAAAAACGTATCTTCACAAACCAACTCCTCAGCCTCGCTTGGTAAATCTGATATAAGCTCTACAAAAATTAACGATTTCTTTGATTTTGCCGAAACAAATTCGAGATCGAATTCTTGCAGGATGACAATCCATTTATCATATTTCCCCCCAATCATCCTTTGAGTGAGGACGAATTGAAATGGATTGACATGGGCTACAACCAAGGTCTGGTGAAGGAGAATATAATGTCTCAACCGTTGAACCGCATGTACGGTAGCTAAAGCAAGCTTCTCAACATGAGAATAACGAATCTTTATGTTGATAAGGTTCCGGCTCAGATAGTATATGACATGCTCTTGGAGCTCCTCATCCTCTTGAAGCAAAACCATCCAAATTGTCTCCATGGACACGGCCACATAAAGTAGAAATTCACGGCTATAGTCTGGGTGACTAATCACCGGGGCTGATGCTAGGGCTCGCTTAAGCGCATCAAAGGACTCCTGGGCTAGCTCATCCCAACAAAAGGTGGTGTCCTTCTTCAAAAGACGCATGAAGCCTCTAGTCGAATTGGGAAAATTGACAACAAATCTCCATAAGAAGTTTTCCATGCCTTGCAAACATTGAAGATGACGAATATTTTTCGGGGGAGACAACTGAAGTATTGCCTCAACCTTCAAAGGGTCGAATCTTATACCCTCTTTAGAAGCGATGAATCCTAATAAGCGTCCTGACTTCACACAAAATATGCACTTATGAGGATTTAATCTAACCAAATAATGGCAACATATTTTGAATACCAATCTCAAGTGATAGGAATGGCGCATCCTCATACGAGAATGAGCAACAAGGTCATCCAAAAATACTTTGACAATTGACTTGAGATCATGGAAGATCAAGGTCATTGCCCGCTGAAAAGTATCTCTAGCGTTCTTAAGGCCAAAATGCATTTTTCGATATGCAAAAGTTCCCCAAGGACAAATAAATGTGGTCTTATGTTGGTCCTCAGGCTTAATTTGTATCTGATTATATCTGAAAAAGCCGTCCATAAAGGAAAAAATCTCACTACCCGCACACTCATCCAAAATCTGATCAATAAATGGTGTGGGGAAATTGTCCTTAGGACAGGCACGATTCAAATCACGAAAATCAGTACATATGTGGATTGCTCCCTCCTTCTTGTCAACCGAAACGGGGTTCGCAACCCACTCCATCAAGGGAATGGGATAGATAAAACCGACTTTCAACAGTTTCTCTATCTCTGCCTTAATCTCAGGTGCTTTCCTAGGATTCACCGCATGCAAGCGTTGTCGAACAGGCTTAGTGTTGGGATAAGTATTAATATTGTGTTCGACAATACAAGGGTCGATTCCTGGAATTTCATCGTAAGACCAAGCAAAGATATCATAGAATTCTTTAAACAACTCGATGTATTCTAGAATCTTAGCATGGGAACATTCTTCCCCAATATAGACATTCTCTATCCTACCAGGATCGCGAGGGATATTGATAGGAATCATTGAAGATATGTTTTCCATGTTTTCATCAGCCATCGGACCAGGAGAGCTTAATGGAACCGTAGGACTACCAACTCTCTCACTAAGAACTGCCCTAAAGTCCTCACGCTCCAAGTGGTCAAGCTCGGGAAGAAAATAAGATCTATGATGGAGTTCCTCCCATGGTGGCTCAACTCCCAACATGGCCTCAATAATTGTTTCATCTGAAGGAAAACAATATATAGGTAGTTGTGTGTGTGAGAATACTGCACTGCCCATTTTGACAGCACATAAGGGTCCTCCTCCTCCATCCGCAAAGAGGAAGGACTGGGCTCTGTAACACACTCAATATTAGCTTGATAAGCTACCGTAGTCACAGGCAATGACACGTCTGTCATGATGGGCTCACTCAGAGTGCTCGGTGTAGGAAGAATCCAAGGATCTTCCATATGACTCATGTGAAAAGACACCAATCTCATAGATGTCGAAGCCTCACTGGAACTAGACCCTATCATCTGGATAGGTGCAGGGAAACTAAATCTTTCCATGAGGGATGCATACATGCCCATGCCCACACTCCCAGTTGTCGGCTGAGAGTGCTCTACAATCGGGATCGAAGCTCCCAAGGATGCGGTAAGTGACAGATTCTTGAATGACGTTAGATCAATTGTGACTATCTTCCCATTAAATGGAAAGCATACAATGTGAAATAAGAAAGAAGCAATGGCTTTCATACTGTACATCCAATTCCTACCCAGCAAGAGATTGTAGTCAAGGGGTGCATCAACCACCTCAACCTCTATCGCAACGGTCTTCCCTCCCAAACAGAACTTAAGGGAAGGGAAAATCTTGTGCAGCCTAAATGATCTCCCATTGAATGTAGTTAACATGGTCATAGAATTAGACAACTAAGGGGAACCTAAACCCTTCCAACATGATAAAGACATCACAGAAGTAGCAGCACCTTCGTCAATCACAGTGCGCTTGATGATCATGTTAAGACATTCTACGTGAATCAAAAGAGACACATAGTAAGGCAAGCGAGGATGAAGTCCTACGGTTTCAAATTTAATCACGGAGGAAGAATTATCATCATTCACACCAAGGGAAGAAAGCAAAGCCTTCCTTTGCGAAGGACAATTCTGAAGCACTTCCAATGCAGACATCGCACAAGGAGTGTGGCCCAAATCCTCGACAACTGAATAGTTCTGGGTGGCTTGGGCATTAGGATTGTGCCCTGAATGCTGAAGGACTCCCTTAGGGATGCGAGGTGGAGCTTCAGGTTTATCCATAGGTTTCTCAATATGCAAAGGAGACCCTGGTGGATCAGGTTCCTTTCCTGGCCTGGGTTGTGACAAAACATAGTCCTTCGCACGGGTCACAACTTTCGTAGCACGTACCATGTTAATGCAACCACGACCACTACCCTCTGGGGGATCTTGATCACCACCAGATTGATCATGGGTCCTCAATTTCATATTTTGATTGTGAGGTAAAGGGTTAGTAAGCACAGTTGGGCCCTGTGCCAAGAATCTCGAGGCTTTATCGATACAAGGGCACAAGTAAGTGAGGTGATCATCCTTACACAACTTGCAATGGAGCTTAACCTTATGTTTAACTTGCTTGTCCCCCTTAGCATCACGGGCATTCTTGCCATTATTATTATCATTTTCATTCCTATTCCCACTCTTACAATTATTCTTACCCTTATTTTTATACCGTCCGGGCTCCTGGTTACCCTTCTGGTCCGACGATTGCACCGAAAGCACACTTGCCGTTTGGGCGGGTTGAGATGAAGTCGTGGCTTGTCCTGAAACAGATTGGTTGAGTGACAATTAACTAACTTGTTTTGCAACCGAGTCTACAGGTTTATCACTCGCACAACCCACAATTCCATCGACATGTGGTCTAGGTTTAACTTTGGGGTCGAAACTAGAACGCAGAGCATTGGGAATGATCTCATATAACTAACCGGATTGAGCATAAATCAAGTCTAGTTCTTGCACCCTAAAAATTGCTTGTTCCTCATTCTACACTCTGTATGTAGAAACATCCTTCACTATATACGGAAATAAAAACTTAAGGAACCATTCGAGGAGGAATTTCGGTGGTATAAAGGATTTAATTAACCTCTTCCATCTACACCACTCTTGGATATGGTCCGAGATATGTGTGGCTTTATCCTGCCGAAATGTCGACAAGAGTTTAGTACCAACATCATAACATATTGGTAGCTAGAAGTGGTTAAGAAAAGTCATCACTAGGTCATTGAACAAAGCAAATGCTCCCCTAGGAAGCTCTATATACCATTTCGCAGCAGGCCCTGTAAGGGTGCATTGAAATAGTCTCAAATGGATTGAGTCCTAATGTAAGGAATTTGAAGAGCACCATAGGTGAAAGGTAGTAACGTGTTCACTCAGATCCTCTCCCGGTTTGCCCTCTAACTTGGGTATGTTCAAGGGAAGCTTAGTAGGGACAGCCGGCCAAGCCAGGCCATGAGCTACAGGATTGTTCGTCAATATCGACAAGTCACGAAGATTCAGTGTGGTGAGGAAAGGGAGCCTAGGATGATGAGGTCGATGGACCACTCCTTGATAGTTCTGATTCACATAGGTTTGACTACCACCATGGCCTTGGCCATAGTTCCATCCTCCCGTTTGACCCGTATAGGGTGGCATGGAAGCACCATAATGTGGTGGACCCTAACTATTTGGAGCTACAAAGCTGTAATTTGGAGAGTAAGCGGGTTGTTGATACCCGCACCCATAAGGTGAAGAACCCTGCCCATACTACATTCCATAACAAGGTCCACAAGTCATCGCATGCGATGTCCCATGAGACACTCCGTAAGTAGGAATATAGACTCTGAAAGTAGGAATATACATATCGGAAGTATGGATATATGCTCCGGAAGTAGTAACATGACCTCTCAAAGTATGAAAATAACCTCCCAAAGAAACGGGCAGTATGTAAGCCTGAGACACAATCGGTTTAGTAACTGTAGTACGGACCTGACTCGTAGCAATGTTCCGAACCGAAGGACCACGTGAATGAGGTGGAGGGTGAACATTCTAAGAACTAGGGACAGAGGACGAAGGGACTTGAGTAATTATGTATGTGTTATTCCCTGGAGTCACTCATCTTGGATCTGGTATCCTAATAGGATCACTAACCCTAGACCTAGGCAGAATATGTGATGTAGCTTCCACCATTGGGATGGAAGGTTCAATGTGACTAGTGCTCCCAAACCTCTCCGCATGGTAAGGAATGAGAGTGCCCCCAGGATTAGTGCTAGGTTCAAACTCAGATTCAACATGAAATTCCAAATCATGTGTAGGAAAACCAGACATACCATAACTACCATAACTAGTGCTCATGGGTTCTAAATGAGTCTCATCATCCTTCGGCATTACATACTGGCGATGCGTCAATGGGGAATCAACCCTAGAGTAAGTAGGTCTATCATTAAAGGTTCCTATCTCAGAAATCCTAGTACCTAACTCACTCAAGTCGGGTGAAGGATCATAGTTACGAGTAAACTCCCCATATTCCACATGAATGGGAGACGGTGGTTCAGGAATACCTTAAATATGGTCTGCCATGGTGTGTGAATCAATGTGCGAAGTAGTCTACCTGGACTATCTATTTCTCTCTCCAAAAGGAGGAGGAGACGTAGAAGGCAAAAGTCTTGCTAAATGACGAGAACATCGAGGAGCCGCACTCGAATCCACAATGACTCAAAAAATAGAAAAGACTCACTATCTATGCAAACCCTAGGCAAGCTATCATGCATAGAGCAATCACCAATAAAATCTAAACCCAGATACAAGCAATCAAGGGTAGGATAAGTGAGCTCCCGAATGAAGTAGGTATGTCTCACCTAGGAGAGGCTTGAGACTCCCATACACAACAAGCGGAGGTATGTAACCAATTATTGTGGCCCTCAGCTTCAACGCGTAAAGAGACTATGTTGTCTAACCCCAACCTGGCCGGGAAACCCATAGAATAACCCTTTCAAAGTACCCCCTTGATATCCTAGGTAAGGCCACTAAGGTCACCTCAATATAATCAATGCTCAGGCAGACAGTCACAGGCGGGATTGACCATATGGACAGGGTAGCAAAGCCCAAAACTCTCGAAAGAGCCCCCAGATATGAATACAATCCTGGAAATATCTCTGGTGCTACTCAGTTATGACTAGGGGTCATCCCAATCAATAACCACTCACACTACCTCGTGCTTAACTCCCTTTTCAGAGGAGGATCCTGAGAAACACTGGTTATACCAAGGATTTCATACACTCACTTGGACAGACACATAGATGTTGTTGTTTAGTGGTCTTGGAGAATTTAATCACAATGAACTATTCCAAGACCCTAAAACCTAATCTTGTTGGTGAACCCTATTAGATAAAATAGTGTAGTTGATTTTAATTAAGCGTTGATTTTAATTTCCTTTATTACTCAAAAGACGGATATGGCTGTGCAACTAATGGTGTTATGACACAACATGAAGTAAAATGCACACCTAACAATCAATACAAATGCATTGTGTCTATGAAAACAAGGTATGCTACTACATGAAATGCACAATTTTCTTCAAATGATAAATGCAAGCTTTCCTATATGAAATCCTGACTAATACTCCAAAGAAAATCTAGTGCAAGTACTATGCAAAATGCAAAATGCAATGCATGATGATAAGAAAATATTTTTGGATTTTTTGAAATAAAATGAGATATAAAAAGAAAAAGAATGATCCTACAACCCCCAGACTCTGCAAGCACACTCAAGCAGCACTCAAGCAAAGCACTAAGGTAAAAGAAATCTAATGCACTAATCTCAAAACAAAAAATCAAAAATGCAATGACAAGAACATTCTTAAAAAAGAAATTTACCCTAAAAAAAACGTCTCTGGTAAAAAACAGAGGTGTATACAGACTCTGGCAGTATCAAAGGAGACTCAACAATCATCAAACTTCACCCAGAAACCATTTATCTTCCACTAAAAGGAAAAACTAAGGGCATATGTGACTGTTCGCAGTAAACCCACGTGTATACGCGGAAATGGCAGAAAAAACCGCGTGTATACGCGACTGTGAGCTCAAAACTCACCTACAGGAAGAAAGGTGCATAAAAATAAAGGCAAATGGACAAGCTAAGACAAACTTCACACCAATCAGACACTACCAGGCAAACATACCCCCAGAATCGACATAGAAACAAGAGAGAAAGAGCAATTCAAAGTCATTGAATGCCGATAGAAAAACCCCAAAGGACAACTACTAGGAACTCCCCAATGGAGCCGCCAATTCTATTATAGAGAGAAATTCCTATGGCTTGGGGTACCATAATAGACAACTTGACTCCAGAAATCAATCCTTTCCAATATGCAATAGAAATTAAAGATCTAATACTAAAGGATCATACCTCATACCTTATTTTGGACGGTTGAAGCAGATCCCCGTTGAGCTTTCCAACTTTAGCTTGAATTGATAGATTACTTCCTCAACAAGAAGTAAACAATACAAGCATACTATATATATTGGTTTTAGATCTACTCTAGCATATATAATCAACAATGTATAAGCATTTGAAATCATCCCATTGATAAAATATTCATTCAAACATACATTATTGGATATGAAAAGATATTTCTATTAATATAAAATCAGAGATTACAATGAATACAACCTCTTTCGGCACGCCTGTGAATCAGAGAAACTAAATCCCCCACTTGGGCCTCCACCACCTCAATCCTCCATCTCTCGATAGCAAGCTCACAAGCAAAAGGCAAGCTTGGGAAGAACACAAAAGTGCTCCAAGGGACAAAGGGATGCAGACTCAAGCATAAGTTCTGGAAACAATGGACTATAGTTTCTTTGCTCTCAATTCTCTCTTATGCCTTAGATGTACCAAAGTGTTCCTTATATATCTTTTCAAAGGGGTAATGAAAGGTCAAATCCGAGCAATCTCAAGGCATATGGAAGGCTAGGAGTCAAGTGAGTCGGATCCATGTCAAGGAAAACTCCAAAAGGATTTGAATTTTGTACACATCCCGATGTATGCAGTTTTAGTGGTCAAACCTGCATATATATGCGATTAGAGGTTTAAAAGTCATGTATAGAAATTTACACATGTTTTTAGGGATGGTCAAGGAAACATCAAAGGACAAAAAATGGTCCAAGGGGTCTAAGGAGTCTGCAAAGGGACAGGGGAAAGGCCATACAAGTGTGATTCACCTGGAGTGGTAAAATCAGCTATAAGAAAAATGAAAATGCATCCTAGGTGTAAGAGCATGGTACTAAGGTATATTAATTCTCTAACACCCCCCCCGTTAATCCTAACTTAGTACAAATTATACCAAATGTTTATTGAGGCCTTGGAAACTAAGGCTCAAGTCACCTATTACAACAATTTTATTTATTTATCCATATAAAACAAGGAAAAAGGAAAAACCTCACGGGGAAAATCCTCCCTCAAGAATGGACATGACAGAGATGATAAAAAATATCTTTAATAGGTCCCATTCTTCACTTGAATGATTTAAAAGAACAACGTCTTGGTGATGGACTTGGTGAATATGTTGTGGATGCCAAAATAATGCATCATTGCATCAATGTGATGTAGGCACAAATAATGTGGAGAGGCCCTTTTATGGTCATTATTTGCTGTTGGAGGAGAATCATAAGAATTCCTTTTTCTACATGCATACTCTGACCTAGAAGCATAATCAATCATGGAAAATATATCTCTACAAACTCTTTCCCAAATAACATCAAAAGATTCAACAAAATATGCCTCATGTGCAGCTTCCATATCATGAATAAAAGCATGAATCTTATTCCCAATTTGATGAAGAACCTTGATAACTATGTATCAAAGCTCAAGAGTCTCTGAAATATAATAATATATGTCATATATAACATAAAATGTCATAGGTATGGTTTCTTCATGAGCGAATGGGTCCATAGTGGGAGAAGAGTGAGCAACTAGATCACACTGATAGTGGAGCGAATGTCGATGGTCTAGAGATTCGAAACTTGAAACATGGGTGGTGAAATAAAGTCCAGAAATATGGAACGTCAGTCCCATGAAGGCCAATTCCATGGCTGTGTTGATGTAATTTTAACTTTGGAATATATTCACTTGTATATCTTATGTATTGTACCCTGTTGTTTATTCTGGGAAGTGTCTTTAATGTATTTGAGTCATGTCATGCCCCAATGTTCCTATCGGGAGTTTCTATAATGTGAACAAGTCATGTCAAGTCATTGTGGGTAAACTCTCCTATTTTCAAGGGTTAAGGTCCCCACAGTTGTGGGGCCCTAGGTTTATTAGACTATCCTAGAGAAGTCGACCCTAGGTGAGTTATTGTAAGTCAGGGCAATAGTCCCCACCATCAAAGTCAAGGTTAACCCTCCTTGTTGATCAGAGGGAAAATTCCCCACAAGTTGTGGGGAACTAGGGTTATTAGAATATCCTAGAGATGTCAGCTCTAGTCAGTAATTGTTAAGTGAGGTTGACATGATGGAGTGGATTTTAAGTGAACGAAAGAATATAAATAGAGAGTGAGCCTCTCTATTTATCACACACACACTCACTCATTGGGGTGCATAAGTGAGAGAGAAGTTGCTGGGACAAGAGAGAGACTACTGCTGTCGGGAGATCATCTTTATGTTTTTGGGTTTTACTTTTGGTGTTGATTCTATCTCTAAGGAAGTTGCGGGGTTTTCTCCTTTATGGTTTCCCTAAGGAAAATTCTTTTTGTTTCTTGTATCTTGTGTTTTATTGATGTGGATGTTATTCTCTCAGTTAAAGATCCTAAGATCATAATGCTAGCTTGAATGATAAAAATATAACATGGTATCAAAGCTAACCTGAGAAGAAGACATTGTGCAGCTACAGAAGCTACGGCTTCTTAATTTTTTGGTCTCTCTCCACAATCCATCAACAAAAGTATGATAGACTAACTCTCCATTGAAGGGCGCATCTTTTTGTCGAAGCAGAATTCAATTTTGAGCATTTTTAGTTTTTGGTGTGAGAAATTAGGGCTTCTTACAGAAGAGGAATTTTTGAGTGAGCCCAGAATAGGATTGTTCTCCTCATCAAAATCAAAGTTTAGAGACCTGGGTCAAGATTTTTGGTTGGGTGAAACTCCAGGAAAGTAAAACCCTAGTTTGACCCCAAGCTGGAAAAACCCTAAATACTAAAACTGATAAGTTTTGGTACATTCGCTATATCTAGGGATTGGAGAAGGATCAGGAGCAAAAGCTTTCACAGGCCAAATATACAATCCTCATTGACACATTGTCCAAAATTCAGCCTCAGATTCATTATATCCTAGGAGCTATGATCCCTCCAAGTTCGGGTTCCAGCCTCTTCGAGAATTCATCCCTAAACAAGACACTTGGGGAGAATTGCTATATCTTGGGATACAAAGGTCCAAATGAAATTTATGAATATGTTCTAGAAAGGGAACAGACTATGTGTTCTGTGGTCTGAGTTCTAGACCCATACAATGAAACAATGACATGTGGTAGTCTGTACAACTTCACTATTCTGAACAGTCCTGTAACAGGTCACCTTGGGAAAATGATCATAAGTCCAAATTGGTGAAACCAATTCTGATGAAACCTATGGTGTTGAAACAGTTATAGGTGAGGATACCTTAGTGAAAAATTTTAGACATATAGGAGCAGTAATTTTAGATATAACATAGAAATAGTATCAGGAATTTCGGCAGAAGAAAGTGGTAAACTAGGGCTTCCTATTTCGGGAGCTTCCCTCCATTGTTTTCAGAAAAGGAGTACATTGGACAACTCAAATTGAAGGTATATATCTTTTTTTCCAATCATATCTAAAAGATTCCAAGTGTTGGAAATTATGATTTCTTTGACAAACCCTAGATCAGCCAGCTCTGAAACCAGGACGGACACCTCAAATCAGTAAGATCTAATATTTTTGCTATTTTCATTTGAGGTTCTCATTTCAAAGTGATCTATCACATCAGCTTGATGATAAGCTTGGTGAAGTTGACAAATTCCAAGCATGGAAGTATTTTATCTCTCTAAAGAAAATGAATTGGAAACCTACATGACTAGAGAGGTTCCAGTTCCAGAGGAAGATGTTGCTCAAATCCTTACACAAGAAGAACTTGGTCAAGGCGAAGAAGATCATTGTTGATTCAATCATGGATAAACTTACACCACAAGTGTCTTCCCTAAAGATAGAAAAAGAGATGTTTGATTCCTTGACCAAGCAAAGAACATACATTGGAAGATGAACTTAAGAAACTAGTTGAAGAATGTGAAGATCCAGAATGCAGAGACCATACCGTCATACTTTACAAGGGTCTCTCAAATCAAAGAAAAAATTAAAGCGGTAAAAGAAGAAGTGAAGAATGTAGAAGTGGTGATAGCCACCTTGAATGGCCTCCTAGGATCATGGGATTCATTCAAGAGAGGAATGCGTGCTAGAAGGAAGTGATTACTTTCAGCAAACTTTGGGAAGAAGAAGAAGCTCGACTCATAATAAGAGAAGAGAATATGGGAGCAACTGAAGATACCTCAAGTGATGAGGAATACGAAGGAATCAAATATTGAAGAAAGTCTTATCCATCTTATCATTTGGATAAGAAACGATGCTATTATGAATGAGGAAGATGATAAAGCTGAAGGCTCAAGAAGGAGTCTACCCATGAAACAAATAAATATAAGTATTCAATTGTCATTTCATAATATTGTTTTGTTATGCATTTGTTTATATTCAGTTAATGTATTATGCATGATAGAATGTTTGCATTAATGACAATATACTACTAATATGCAGGTGATGGGTAAGTAGCTCATGGTGCTATACAACTCTCCATTGCTGCTTATCTAGAATGAAACCTCTTTGCTGACATATTGGATTAGCGCACAATCTCAATGTTGTCCTAGAAGAGATGGAAGGAATCTAGAAAGTTTCCGTGAGATATGGATGAATGTTGTATTGGATAAAATAGTTGCAGGATCACATATTTATGCATAAGAATTTTCCATTATGAATATGCCTTATGAAATGTTTCTAACCATACAACTAATGCATTTGACTTCTAGGTAAGATCACGTAAAATCACCTACAAGCAAAGAAGGATGAGACATGTTCTGAAGAACAAGTGATGAAAGTTCAAGATAAAGAATAATATGATGAATGCAGCGACATCATTGATGCAAAACCATCAAGATATGAAGAAGTAATCAAGAATAAAGGGAAGACTAGTTCAAGAAGAATGATGTCTAGGATGCATTATCAATGCGTGAAGGGAAGTTCATAGTTCCATCATGCAGTAGATGGAAACATCATGGGATACAAGGAAATATTCGTAGCACGAGACTTCTCATGAAAAGAAGGCATAAACTACGAAGATAAATTTGTAGCCATTTGAAGTGAAGTCACATGACAGGTAGAATCATGTGTGCAAATGAAAGAAGGCCTTGTATGAGCTCAGAAGACACCCATGGGATAACACATACATGAGGAGCTTGATGAATATCTGAACCTTTGCTACAAGGTTGATAAAGGATGACAAGCTCACAGATGGGTGCAAGAAGAACGCTTTTAAAGATAGAGGATCTTGGTATCCAGTGACCCTAGATGGATACATAGAATATTAGTAGCAGAGGAAGCTACTTGTCACTCCAGTATAGAATGTTTCAGCGCATAAAGTACGGAAGACAGAGGGAGTATGATGCTTCAGAGGGAGTGACTACAACAGATTTTGAGGTTCGACATGGTACGACAGGATGGATAGATTACTGATGACACTAGGCTTTATTGAGAGTAAAGTGGATTCCAACCTTTGCTTCAAGGTTGAAGGTGAAAGACCAATGATGCTCCTGTGATGTGTTGATGCACTATTTTCTAGGCATGGAGGTGTGGCAGAATGCGGATGGAATATCCCTGGGACAAGGGAAGTACGTAGTAGAGATCCTAAAGACGTTTGAGATGATGGACTGCAAGGCCATGACTACACCTATGGCATCGAACCTGAAGCTATTGAGTGTTTCTCCATAAAAGTCAGTTGATGCTATGATGTGTCGTCAGATGATTGGGTCCTTGATGTACCTGATGAATACGAGACCAGATATTTGCTTTGCTATGAACACCTTGAGCCAGTTCCCGACAGATCCGATACATGTTCACTTGATTGCTACAAAGCATATTCTGAGGTACCTGAGGGGTACAGTTGATTATGGGCTCAAGTATGAGGTGAATCAAAATTTTAACCTAGAAGGTTATGTTGATTTAGATTGGGCAAGTAGTTCCATTGATAGGAAGAGCACTTCAGGGTGTTTCTTTAGTATGGGATCAGGTGCGATCTCTTGGTTTAGCGGGAAGGAATCCTGTGTGGCACTGAGTATAGCTGAAGCAGAGTATGTCGCAGCTTGTTCAACTAGTTATGAGGCAGTATGGCTAAGGAAGCTACTGTATGATTTATTTGATCTACAGTTAGATGCTACTTGTATATATTGTGACAACCAGAGTTGTGTGAAGTTGTCGGAGAACCCGGTGTTCCATGACAAGTTGAAGCATATCAAGATCAAGTATCACTATATCAGGTATATGGTGCAGAGGGGAGTAATGAAACTCTAGTATGTTGTGATGAATGAACAAATAGCTGATGTGTTGACAAAGACATTGGCCAGAGTGAAGTTTGAATACTTCAGGGAGAAGCTTGGTGTCCTCCAGATCGAGGTTCCCTCCAAAGGGAAGTGATGAGTCCGTAAGCCATTTTGACATGGTGAGAGGATTGGTTCCTTCCATGGTCAGATGTAAGGGCTGAGCCATTCTGTCATGGTGAGAGGATTGGTTCCTTCCATGTCAGATGTGAGTGCTAAGCCATTTTGATGTGACTATAGGATTGGTTCCTACATGATCAAATATAAGTGCTAAATGCCATTCTTGGAATGGAGGCACCTGGTCAGTTACCAGGAATACACAGTCTGGGGCTGAGGGCCATTCTGATATGACTGTGGGATGTGTTCCCACATGATCAGATATAAGTGCAGGTCCATTTTGATGTGATTGAGGGATATGTTCCCACTTAATCAGATATAAGGGATGTTTCCATTCTGTCATGGTGAGAGGATTGATTCCTTCCATGTCATATGTGAGTGCTGAGCCATTTTGATGTGACTATAGGATTGGTTCCTACATGATTAGATATAAGGGCTATTGCCATTATTTGAATGGAGGCACCTGGTCAGTTACTAGGAACCCTTAGTTTGGTACTGAGAGCCATTCTAATGTAACTATGGGATTGGTTCCCACATGATCGGATGTAAGTGCAGAGCCTTTCCACAAATGATAGTAGGTGTGTCCTATCATGCCGGTGGATGTGAGTGCTGGCCTTTCCACAAATGATAGTAGTTGTGTCCTATCATGCTGGTGGATGTGAGTGCTGAGCCTTTTCACATATGGTAGTAGGTGTTTCCTACCATGCTGGTGATTGTAAGTGTTGTGCCTTTCCATAGATGGTAGTAGGTGTGTCCTACCATGTTGGTGGATGTCAGTGCTGTGCCTTTCCACAGATGGTAGTAGGTGTGTCATACCATGCTGGTGGATGTAAGTGATAAGCCTTTCCACAGAGGATAGTAGGTGTGTCCTATAATGCTGGTGGTTGTGAGTGCTATGCATTTTCATATATGATAGTAGGTGTGTCCTATCATGCTGGTGAATGTAAGTGCTGGGCCTTTCTGACCGGGTTGTGCGATGTGTTCCCACATGGTCATATGTGAGTACTGGGCATGCCTTTCTGACATGGTGTTGGATGTGTTCCTCTCATGGTCAGATGTAAGTGTTGGGCGGGCCATTCTGACTTAGGGTCAGATATAAACGCTAAATAAGACCTACATGGAGGCTAGGCCTACAACCAACATGAAAAAGGGCTGGTTCTATAGAACTTCCCGTGACAAGAAGAATCATGAGATATCACCCATGATGATGATCCAGCAGTGATGATCCAGATCGAGTGATGATTCAGATCTAGTGATGATGATCCAGATCTAGTGATGATCTAGATCCAGTGATGATGATCTAGATCTAGTGATGATGATCCAGATTGAGTGATGATCTAGATCCAGTGATGATGATCCATATAGAGTGATGATCCAGATCCAGATGAAGATGACTTGAAGATGAAGATGATGAGAACTAAATCATGATCTAGATGATACAAAGAAGAAGACTTGTGCTGATAAATTGTGTCGAGAGAATACCTTCCTAGTTAAGAGGGAGTGTTGATGTAATTGTAACTTTGGAATGTATTCACTTGTATATCTTAGGTATTGTACCCCGATGTTTATTCCAGGAAGTGTCTGTAATGTATTTGACTCATGTGATGCCTCGATGTTCCTATCAGGAGTTTCTATAATGTGAACAAGTCATGTCAAGTCATTATGGGTAACCCTCCTATTGTTCAAGGGTTAAAGTCCCAGCAGTTGTGGGGCCCTAGGTTTATTAGATTATCCTACAGAATTCGACCCTAGGTGAGTTATTGTAAGTCAGGGCAATAGTCCCCACCATCTAAGTCAAGGTTAACCCTCCTTGTTGATTAGAGGAAAAATTCCCCACAAGTTGTGGGGCACTAGGGTTATTATACTCTCCTAGAGATTTCGGATCTAGTAAGTAATTTTTAAGTGAGGCCGACATGATGGAGTGGATTTTAAGTGAACGAAAGAATATAAATAGAGAGTTAGCCTCTCTATTTATCACACACACACTCACTCATTGGGGTGCATGAGTGAGAGAGGAGTTGTTGGGATAAGAGAGATACTACTGCTGTTGGGAGATCATCTTTATGTTTTTAGGTTTTACTTTTGGTGTTGATTCTATCTCTGAGGAATTTGCGGGGTTTTCTCCTTTATGGTTTCCCCGAGGAAAATTCTTTGTGTGTCTTGTCTCTTGTGTTTTATTGCTGTGCATGTTATTCTCTCAGTTAAAGATACTAAGATCATCATTCTATCTTGAATGATAAAAATATAACAGGCTATCCAACAAATGAATGACATACAAGACATAAAAGCAACATAACAAGTGACATAGTGTTGGAAACTAGGCAATTTTGAGATTTTCCAACTAGTGAACTTGAGGGTTGTTGGGACTTTTGGGAATCAAATGGTTGGGGAAATGAGTCTATGACTATGATAGGATGTATATCATCCTATATATCAACTTAAGAATTAGAATAGGAAGAATCTGAATGGAGTGGGAAAGATATTTCAGAAGACACATCTGAAACTAGTAAAAAATGACTAGTTTTGGGAGGAAACTTCGATGAACTGTTTGGGGTTTCTTCCAAGAAAGGAATGGAGGTTTCAGGTTCTGATATATCAGAATGTGAATTAGAAATAGAGACATATTAAGTAGAGATATGAGAAATGATTTTCTCCCATGCACACAAAGCATGCGATGGCTTACCATTTGCTTGCCTACGCTCCCATCTTCTTGCAAAATGTGGAACATCAACATTGTTCTCCTCAAGGAGCTTGGTCATGATGTCCATATTATTTTTGAATAAATATATTTCATGATGTGAACCTTTGAAATAACCACATGTGGGTCTCTATCTCTCTTTTTCTTTATCCTCTTGGATCTCGAACTCCCATCAGTTGAACTAGAGCTTTTTTTATTTGAATGCTTCTTCTCGTTCTCTCTTTTTTGCATCAAATCCTTAAATTTATTCTTGCCTTTGGATTGATTTGACACACCAGCAACAAGGGATTGATCCTTGGTGGATTTTATGGTACCCATTTTCACTAACTTGTCTTTCTCTCGAGTCAATGACTCCATGAATTCTGCTAGAGAGGGCATCCTCCAATTTCTAGCTTTAAGCTTATTTGAGTGGAATGTCGAAACAAACACAAAATACTCAGGCCATAGCTTAGAAAGGATGGAAAAGATAAGATGGTATTATTTCTTCTATATACCACACTATTTTAGCTGAAGCACCAGTGCTTTGAACTTGGAAAAGAAGTCTTGGATTGTCTCATAGTGAGTTGGACTCAGTGAGATTAGCTCATTTTTGAGCTAATGGCCTCTCATATCATCAATCTTCCCAAATAGTAACTCAATATTGAGGCAAACTTCATTTGGTGTGCCAAGACTGTCTACATGGAAGAGGATATCTCTTGAAGTACTGAGACAAAGCATACCAAATGCCTCATCAAGTCTATTGAAGTACTTAGCTTTATCCACAGCAGAGTTGGGCTCGATCTCAGTCCCCATGGTGACTCTATACAATCCTTTCGACCTCAGCTGGATCACCATTTCAGTATTCCATTCAAAATAGTTGAATGGGTTCAACAATACACAAGTCTGCTCCATTATTCTTGCACACTGTGTGATAAAAACATTATACCTGCAACGCAAACACTCAAATTTTCTAGAAAATTCCTTAGAGAACAATTCAAACACTCTTAGTTTTGATTTGTAGCTCCAAAAATATCTAATACGATGTGAGAATTACTTCACAGTGATATCTAGGATCTAAATACATATTCACAATCTAAGTAATTCATAAAATATTCAAGAGAACAACAAAATAGAACAAAAAGATGGTGCCAAAAACTGATCTTTCTATTAGTGTACAACTTGTAGATTTGTATGGTACATAATTATAATACAATAGGGAAAACGTAGGAGCCCTTGGAGCCTAGTTGGATGCATACAAGTGTCAGGATAGGATTTGACCCCTAAAGCCCCCTCGTTTGACCAATAGGCTCCCAAACCTAACCAAACAATCTTGAATGCAAGTTTGAACATGTATGGAGGCATATTGGATCATAATTGAAGGCATGATAGGCATGAGTGAACACATGTGTGAGTGGGAGAGTCTCTAGGAGCCAATAAATGCCCAAGAAGACCACAAAACAACTAGATTCACACACTAGCGCCCCTAGTCAAATAGATTCCATGAATTAAGGGATAAGGATTGGTTTGTAATCAATGAGGATGCCTGGGATGATAGGGTGATCAAGCTAGAGTGCCTAAACTATCAAGATGATTAAAGTGGAGCGCCTCAACTATGAGTTAATGAGCCATAAATAACCTAATAGGCCACGATTGATCAATATAACCTAAGTAGGATCATATAACATAAGTACAAGACAAATGAAAATGCTTCCTAGGTGTAAGACCATGGTACTAAGGTAGATTAATGCTCTAACAACGTGCTATCTGGGCAGGCTTGGTTAAGGCTTGGGAGTACTTTAGAGGTCATGGGTTCAAATCCCATGGACTCACCAAATTTTTACAAAACAATTATATTTACAATTTTTCCCAAATAACCATTTTTTTCTAATTTTAACCATAATTGCCGAAACTTCAAACCTTTACAACTTTTGCATCTAGAGGTATTTTTGCATGAAACAAGCATTTCCAGAAATATATTGATGATCTCTTTCACCCTGTAATATTTAATTTATTTTTTAAAGACTTTAATTTATATCTACTATGATATGATCCTACTGGATCAAACCTTCACATGAGAAAGCTTTTGGACCACCAAAATCCTGAATCATTCAGAATTCAAGTGAGGACATATTCATCCCACTTGTATTGTATCACTTGTACATTCTTCCTCTAACATGTACATATGAATCAACATAACAACTATCAACATTGCATTGGCATTGTTAAGTACATTAATCCCTTTTTCCACAAAATATTCATTCAACAATTTAGGAACAAACCATATATTGTTGATCAATAATAAACTGAATATCAACATTGAACATTTGAAAGAGATTGTCCCCATATCATGTTGACTTTTGACAATAGAAACAGTATCAACCAAAAAAGGTGAAATGTAGTGAAATGCCACTTCCTTTTCATGCTTACAATTCTTTTTCTCCTTACATTGCATAGACACAAGTGCCAAATTTTGACTTGCATTAAGAACCCTTTTTAATTGTTGTGTAGTTCCCAATGATTTGTCGTTTTTAAATGTATGTGAATGCAATATGTACTCAATTACTTCTTTGAACAATTGATATTGATTATGATCTCTGTATAAGATTTATTTTTGATCATATAAATATGGAATACCCAACACAATTCCACAAATATCTAGTGGGACCACATCAATCTCAACCTCATCTACAAACTTAGATGTAATTGCAAAGTTTAGATCACAATATTTTGTTACTTGTAATATTTTATCTTTGCACACCCAACCTAATGGATAAGGTATATTTTGTGGTTTTGTTGTTAATCCCAACTTCTTAACTACTTCTGAAATAAAATTATCCTTGGATCCACTATCTATCACTAGTGTGTCAATCTTATTTTGTTTTGTAATCACCCTTATATGAAACAATGCATTTCTTTTATACTTAGAACTGACATGATCTTTGGAAGTAGAAGCACATGAAGAACCTATTAAGTCATGAACTTGTTTTCTTCAATTTTATATTTTGATTGTCATTTTTATTTTAAGTTTGCTCATTTGCTTAAGTTGCTCTTTTACTTACTTTAGATAATTTTTGGTTTTAAGTGAAATTTTTGAGTTTTGCCTTTAGATTTTTATTATTTTTTGTTTCTTTAGGTTCTGAAGGGTTCTAAAGGATTTATATTGATTAAGGATTTCAAAAATAACACCATGGATCAAAGTTTACCATTAAAACCTCAGTCAAAATGGAATTAATGGCTAAAAAGTGCCAAAATTGGTTTTAAAATATTCTTGTAGCGAAGTGGCCAAAAAATTACACTGCGACGCTACAGGAAAATCGTTTTTTGCCAAAATGGTCATTTTTCAGTCCGATTTTTTGGGGATTTCATAGTTAATGTAAGTGCTGGGTAGTATCAATTTCGACCTAATGAAGGGAAGATAGAACTACTTCTTTGTAATTATAAAAGAGGGACAAGAGTACTGAAGAGGGGTTCTACTTTTTGGCTAGCTTAAGGAGGTCTGTGACTTGTTTGTGAGCTAAGTATCATAACTCTCATGTGTATTTGCTGAATAGAATTATGAAATGTATGATCCTTTTCACCCTTCAGTATATGTTTTGGATTCATTTTTGACTTGTTTAGTTGCATGACTGATAAATTCATTGCTGGTTTATGTTTTATATGCTGGTAGTGCTTATCTTTTGTGAATGAACTTAATTATCATGTTCTATTGGATTCTGGTAATTATGTTATACATATCTGTTCCTCTTTTCTTATGATTCAGTTATTGTTTAGCTCATGAATGTATTCCCTTCAGTCACCAAACTTTACAACCAAGAAAACATTTCAGAAACCCTAAAACCTAGTTTACTTTATTGAGTTTTTTGAGATTGTGTTGGCTTGTTTCTTCATATCCTGGAAACAATTTCTGGCACAAACATATTTGGCGCCATTTCTAGGGATAGAATTTGAAGACATATTTTCCCTAGGATACTTATCAGTTTTACTGGTTTTAAGAGGTGAACTTAAACCCACACATATTTAAGGCTATTTTTCACCAAGTTTGACACAATGGCTACTAGGGGAGTTGGAACTAGAAACAGACCTGTTTCACCTTTGCAGCTGGGTGTTTCAGACCAGAATAGATACTGAAAACAACTAGAAGAATTAGAATATTTCAGTCATCCCTAGTTTTATGCAGCCCTAATTAATTTGAACCACTGTCACCCCTTTCTCTTTCTGAGAAGAAGAAACAAAATCTTTCTTGACAATTTGATTGGCGACTCCACTATTTCAATATGCAGAGGCCGATGTCCATGGAAGCTATTTTGGCTCGAAGGTTTGCACCTTTCAATTTTTTTGATATTCCAGGTTTTCCAAATCCAGTACCTACTATGGATGTTTGGGGAGATTGTCTTCCATGGTTTAGGGAAAGCAAAGAGGATAATCCTTCAGATCACCTCATCAGATTTCATCATTGTATGGTCCAGTTAAATATCCAGCATGAATATGTGCTCATGAATATGTTCATGTATTCACTTGAACAAGATGCATGAGATTGGTATTTTTCTCTTTCCGCTGCTAGCATCTCCTCACTAAAAGAATTTCGCACATGTTTTCAGAAACATTGTAAGTATCTGTTCTCAGTTGAACTCTTTTTAAAAGATTGTTGTGAGCAGGCTGATGTTTATAATACAATTTCTGATTTAAAAAATAATGATGACGAGTACAATCAATGGTTCAAAACATGTCATGAAGAAGTTGAAGTTTCAGAATTTGTTGAAGATGAAAAGGTAACATTTTCAGTTACTGCTATCAAGGAAGAATGCCATGATCATTATGATAATCAAGTTGTTGTTTTAGGTCAGTTTGAGGATTATTCAAGTGATGAGATCAGTAGAGATAGTTTGGAACATTCTCATAATGATTTCAACAGCCTTAATAACCGGTTGAATGCTAATCCTTTTGAAGATCAATCTCTAGTTCAACAAACTGTTGAAAATCATTATTGTGTTAAAGATCAGCTTTGTATTGAAGGAAAAGATGAACCTTTAGCATCATCATTCGAAATTTCTCAGAATACTCCTTGTTATGATGAAGAGATTAGGGTTCCAAGACAAGAATTCTGTGATGAATTAGATTCTATTCCTTTTGGTTTTGATACTAAATTCGATGAAGGCCAGGCTGTTCACATTTTTTTCAGAAGTTGCTTATATTCATGGTTATGATAAATCTGCTGTTCAGATTATTTAGAGTCAATACCATGTTATAAATTTGTTATTTTAGAGACACCATTTGATGAAAGTGAGTATAAGTTGTTAGATCATTACTCTTCACGTTTTCCAATATTTCTGATTACATATATATGTGGAGTTGGAAACAAGTTTTGGTGGGTTGATGAAATTCTTTCCTCGTTACATTGGAAATAGGATTACAATTTGATTCAGTAAATAGGAGGTTCTTCAAAGAAAGAGATTTGATTTTCATTGTATATATCAGTGTGTGAAGGATTGAATAAGGACTCCATAGCCCAATGGAAATTTTGCAGACTAGTAGGTAGCAGAAAAGAAGGCACTGGTCTACAGGTTCTTGAAGGCTCACAGGGAGGACTTCATCCTGCAGCTGGAGCCAGATGTTAAGTCATGAACTTATTTTCTTCAATTTTATATTTTGATTGTCATTTTTATTTTAAGTTTTCTCATTTTCTTAAGTTGCTCTTTTACTTACTTTAGAAAATTTTTGGTTTTAAGTGAAATTTTCGAGTTTTGCCTTTAGATTTTTATTATTTTTGTTTCTTTAGGTTTTGAAGGGTTCTAAAGGATTTATATTGATTAAGGATTTCACAAATAACACCATGGATCAAAGTTTAACATTAAAACCCCATTCAAAATGGAATTAATGGCTAAAAAGTGCCAAATTTGGTTTTAAAATATTCTTGTAGTGAAACAGCCAAAAAATTACACTGCGGCACTATAGGAAAATTGTTTTTTGCCAGAATGGTCATTTTTCAGTCTGATTTTTTGGGGATTTCGTATTTAATGTAACTGCTAGGTAGTTTCAATTTCGACCTAATGAAGGGAAGATAGAACTACTTCTTTGTAATTATAAAATAGGGACAAGGGTACTAAAGAGGGGTTCTACTTTTTGGCTGGCTTAAGGAGGTCTGTGACTTGTTTGTGAGCTAAGTATCATAACTCTCATGTGTATTTTATGAATAGAATTATGAAATATATGATCCTTTTCACCCTTCAGTATATGTTTTGGCTTCATTTTTGACTTGTTTAGTTGCATGACTGATAAATTCATTGCTGGTTTATGTTTTATATGCTGGTAGTGCTTATCTTTTGTGAATGAACTTCATTATCATGTTCTGTTGGATTCTGGTAATTATGTTATACATCTCTGTTCCTCTTTTCTTATGATTCAGTTCTTTTTTAGCTCATTAATGTATTCCCTTCAGTCACCAAACTTTACAACCAAGAAAACATTTCAGAAACCCTAAAACCTAGTTTACTTTATTGAGTTTTTTGAGATTGTGTTGGCTTGTTTCTTCATAGACTGGAAACAATTTCTAACACAAACAGAACCAATGTTAGAATCATTACCAACAATAGCTTTACCTTTCACACCTACGATTGTTATCTTTGTTTCGTCGTCAGAATCTGATGCAAGGTCCTCAACAATAACCATTGTTGTTTGCTTTCCCATATGATCCTTAAACCACTTAGGTTTCAGTTTTGGATGTAGTACCAAACACTTTTCCTCTTTGTTCCCTTTCTTTTGACAATGCGAACATGTAGGCCTCTCTTCACCTTTCCTCATTGTAGTTGCATGCTTACCTTTCCCTTTTTCCATGCCTTCTTTTGAATGGATGGATTCAACTGAAGAAACATCATGAACACTCTTCCATTTGGATTCAATATGTGTGGATTGCACAGATACCTTGTTAAGGTTAGTAGGATTAAACACAAGTATTGTATGATGCAAATAACTATGTAATCCTCCAATAAACGTGAGAAGGGTTTCTTGAGTATAAACATGTATTCCCAAAATAAAATCTATTTTTATGAATTATTGACTGTACTCTCATACATTCTGACCTTTACCTTGCCTTAAATTTTTCCAATCCATCATGGCTTGTTGTATGTATCCTAAGGGATAAATTGTTTTTTTAACGCAACAGTAAATTCATACCAAGAAGAAATAATTTTATCTTTTATAAGGAGATGTTCCTATGTCTTAATTTCCCACCAGATGAGTGTGGTGCCTCCAAGATGGAAAGTAGTCAACTGGATCTTTTTTTTATCCTATGTAAGCTTCTGATTCCTGTAGTACACCTCAATCTGCTTGATCCAATCATCTAGTTTTTTCTATGTTAAGTTTACCATTATATGTGGGCAATTCAAACTTGATATCAAGTTTTGAATAAGGTAAATCAAACTTATCCTTCTCAGGTTGTTTCTTTGGATTTGAAAAAGAAGCACTGGAGATTTCAGAAGAAGAAGAAGAAGATGGAGAAGGAGGTTTAGAAGGGTCTTTTCCTTTTCCCCAAGCATTATCCTTTGCTTTCTCCTTCTTCATTTTATTCTTTTCCAACCTCTCTTGATAATCTACAAACAAATTTTCTACTATGTCTGCCATTTGATAGAAAGCCTTACATAAGGCCTTCTGATCTTCTCCTCGGTAGTCTTCATCTGCCATTTTCACTCTTCAATGTGCACGTCCAATATATGGATTAAAATATTTAAGTACACCTTCACCTTGCTTTATTATGGATCTTGTTAACATAAAATCACAATGCAATGGTTAGCTTCTATGATACCAAACTTGATCTGAAAATCTTCAGGATCTTTTTTAACCATCAACTTGCATGTGAAATTTATATGTTAATTACTTATAAACCAGATTAAAAGATGACTTTTTAATGCTTAAAATCAATCACATAAGCAAATAAAAGAGATATGCAAACCAAAAAATGAAGACAACAACTGATAATGGAATTCAACCCTCCTCGGATACATCTCTGGGCCACTTCCAATGGGAAGGATGATCTTATTAAGTCTTGAAAAGATTACATACAAGAGTTCTGGAAACACTTCTGTTTCCTGGCAGTTAAACTTAGAAACAGACTGCACCACTATTTCCACCTCAAAATTCTAAGAAAAACAAGTATAAACTCGACCATCTTTGATTGATTACTCCTCTAGAACGCAAAATGAGATAGTCCTCTTTCGTGCCTATACGGATTCATACCTTCATGTACTCTATTTTCCTCATGATATGTGCATAGGATGTGTTATTGTTGGCGCTTAGGGTAGACCTGGGTTGTTATACTTTTATCTTCGCACCAACAAAGAGACCCACATTGTTGGCCCTTTCGGCAACAACCTGCGAATAGGTTGCAGTCTCACCCGAAACAGCTATGGGGTGCCATAGAATCAGGTTTCTGTAGGAAAAAGAGGGATATTACTGTACCTTTATCCTTAACAAAGAATAATTATGCAATACAGAGTTTCGATATTCACTTAAATAGCTTCACAGTTTAGATAAAAAGACAGTTACTTGCTTAACCCTTAACTGGGAATTCACAGCGAAGTTAATACTTAACAGTTATTTTTACTTTATCATTCATCTACTTATCAAATGCATAAAACATAACATGAACAAAATAACAAGAACCACCACAACACAAGATGTACGTGGTTCACCCCCAGTGTAGGGGCTACATCCACAGAACTGCATTTATATTCAACACTTTACAAAACAACAGTTCTGATCTGTGCACTCAGCTGCAGATATTCTCAACAACCCAAAACTACGCACTTAGCTGCAAAACCTTTGTTCCAAAACCCTCTACGCACTCAACTGCAGAGGTCGTCCACGCACTCAGCTGGGACTTAGCCTTAATCCTCTGTGCACTCAGCTGCAAAGGTTATCCATGCACTCAACCGGGACTTAACCTTATCCCCAAAATAGATGTTAGCCTCTTTGCATCAGATTATCATCATACAAAAACCTACGAAAAAGCTCTTTTCTCCTTTACATAAGTGCCTATTTATACAAGTGTACTATTACAATACCATGGGATTAAACCATAGGATTAAAAACCATGGGTTATTTACAAAAAGAGGGGCTTCGACCTAACCCCGAAACCCCTCAGACTATTTTGGACCGCAACTCCACTTACAAGCTTCGCACCAAAACCGCAGAGTTTCCAAAATGAAGGACCTTCAAGGTCTGCACCCCAAGAGGCCCCTAAGACTCACCAGTGTCCCATCCCGAGGCACTCTGCTGCTTTTCTGGTGGAAGACTCTTGTTGGCAAAGATAGTAAATTGCTTGTTGAGCCTGTGCATGATATCTTCAGCTGCTTTCTCCTTCTCCACTATCTTCTTTTGCACTCTGTCGAGCTCTGTATCCGTCTGCATCTCTATAAGAATCACCTTTAATCCTCCTATCATCTTTCTCCCTTATATTCCTATCATCATCATCATCCCTTCTGCTACTTCGACCACTACCATGGCTTGCTCTATCCTTCATCCTTTCATCCTTAGCAGAATTCCTGTGTTCCCTATGACCGTCTCTCATTCTGCTATCTTCCTTCTCGAAATATATTTCGGCGTCACCTTTCTCTTCATAATATTTATGATGGTCATGGGAATCATTGGGCCTTCTAAATCTATCAGTGACCCCATCCCTCGAACTGCCTCCGTTCTCACCAACTGCACACCCTGTGGCAACAAAGGGGTGCGTAACGTGAACTTGGTTGTCCGCTGAGGTGGCTGAAATTTTGGTCGAACAAGCAGAAGATATGGTCAATGCTGCGGTGCAAAATTCTCAGCCTCACCAAATTCTTGGAATTCTCCAGGAGGATTCATCACAGGATCCTCTGGTGTCTTCCCTGATGGCTTGTGTCTTTCTTTGTTCCGCTTAGAATGAACTTCTGCCTTAAATTTATTTCTGGTTGATCGTGTCTGCATTGGTTTACTCGGCACTAGGGGAGTCTCTTCGCAAGGTGCAGATGTAGGTGGATTGCTCATAAGCTTCTACATACCCCTCTGTCTAAATTCTCTCAACAATTCCTGAACTTCGCTATCAGCTGACATGGACTCAACTCAAGAAAATGCGTAATACAAAATTCACAGGCCCAGGTGTCTTCTTATAGAATCCAACAACCAAATCTACCATAATTGTGCATTAAAGACACCAAATCTGATAGAGCAGCTGTAGATCTTGTCCAAACGGCGCTAGATTTCCCAAAATCTCATCATTACAGGTAGTTAATACAGTTAACGTACTGACGCTTCCAAATCTGATTTTTTCCAACGGTTGCATTTTACGCTTCGACACACCTTTCAACTTTGGCACAACCACTAACTTCAGCTTCACCACAATAGGGACCTTCAACATAGTATAGACCTTCGACACATCCTGGCACCAGTTTCGACAGAGCTTCGAGCTTCGACCCATGACAGAATTTCTTCCACAACCTTCGACACTTCCAACAATCTGCCAAATCTCTCTAAGAACAGCTTCATTATAGTCTAGTGCCCAATTTCAATTGTTCTTGGTACTTAAACTCTTCTTCTTGCTATTACTTCTGATCAGGGGGTACAGGCTTGTCCTTGTACTTCTTTAATCTACTCCCATTCACCATGGAGGGCAAAATTTCTCCATTCAATTTAGCTAACTGAACTACGCCATCATCGGTAAATTTATGAACTATGTAAGGTCCTTTCCAATGTGTCTTGAACTTACCTGGGAACTTCATGAATTTATTGTCATACAAGAGCAAAAGATCACCATTCTAGAAATGCCTCTTCTTAATGTGTCTATCATGCCATGCTTTTTCTCTAGCTTTTTGCACTTGTTTCTGGAACCCTGCAATGAATATGTCTTCTTCTAGTTCCAGTATCTTCTCCAGCCTTTCATTCAACATGGCTGGATCATCCATCCCTGTGAAGGAATATATTTTGAGGCTAGGAGCAATGTACTCCATGGGCATAACTACTTCTTGTCCATATACTAGCCTAAAAGGTGTGTGGCCTGTCAAATTCTTGCAAGTGGTTCTATAAGCCCATAATACTGCTGGAATTCTAAGATCCCAATCATTTCTGTTAACATTGAAAACCTTCATCAGAGCGTGCTAAAGAATCTTGTTAAAGGCTTCGACAGTTCCATTTGCTTGAGGATGGCAGGAAGTACTCTTTTGATGATATACTTGAAACTCTTCGGTCAATGCTTTAATAGTCTTATTCAGAAAATGTGATCCTTGATCACTCATAAGAATTCTAGGACATCCAAACCTTGACAATATATTATCAAATATGAACTTCGTAGCTGTAGTAGCACTACAGTCCTTGACTGGTTGAGCTTTGGCCCAACGAGTAAGGTAATAAGTTGCTGTAATAATGTATCTTGCTCCAGATTTCTTTGCAGGGGGATTGATTGGTCCAACAAAATCAATTGCCCACTTGTCAAATGCTTGTAAAGTTACCTGTGGAACCAGAGGCATCTCATCCCTCCTGGATGGTTTTCCTATCCTCTGACAGATATCACAGCTATGGCAATACTCTCTTGCATCCTTATGAATCATAGGCCACCACAATCCAGCTGTCAGAATCTTTTGTGCCATAGCTTTTCCTGCATAATGACCTCCTGCTGCTCCAGAATGTGCCTCAGCCAAAATCAATGGCTTTTCATGCTCCAAGACACATCTGCGCAGTATTTCATCTGGTCCCATCTTATATAGGTGTCCTGCTATCAAGTTAAAGTCATTTGCTCTAACCACCACCTGCTTCTTCTACTGTGTTGTCATCTCAGAGGGTGCAAAACCTGTAGACAAGTACTGAACAATATCCTGAAAATAGTCATCAACCATTTGGATGGAAAACAACTGGGCATCAGGAAGACTTTCTTCCAAACTAGAGGGTTCTTCTCTTGACTCGAGCCTCGACAAGTGGTCATGCCCCAGGTTAAGTATTCCTGGCTTAACTATGATCTCAAAGTCATACTCCTGAAACAAAATCAACCATCTGCATATCCTTCCACCTAACACAGGATTTTTAAACCAAATACTTCAAAGCAGAATGGTCAGTGAACATCCTAAAATGAGATCCTAACAAATAATGTTGAAATTTCTGCAAAACATAAACCAGAGCTAGACCTTCTCGTTCTGTTGTAGTATAATTCTTTTCTACTGTGGACAATTTTCTACTTGCAAAAGCAATAGGGTGATCAATATTACCTTCACCTGACTGAGCCAATACTATACCTAAAGCAATGGAAGATGCATCGACATGAACATGAAACTCCTTGTTCCAGTCATGGAATACTAAGATAGGGTCATTTACCATCTTTTCTTTCAAAAAATCCAAGCTTTCTTAACATTCAGGTTTCCACTCAAACTTAATATCTTTCTTCAATTTCTTTTCCATAGTGGCTATAATCTGAGCATATCCTTTAATGAATTTCCTGTAATATCCAGTATGACCAAGCATAGTGCAAAGTTGCTTAACAGACTTCGGAGGTGGTAAGTTCACAATAATGGCTATCTTCGCAGGATCCACCATCAATCCTTGCTTGCATACAATGTGACCTAGCAGAATTCCAAAAGGTGCACCAAATATACACTTCTTCAGGTTCAATGAAATCTGATGCTGTCTACACTTGTCCAGCATAAGTCTTAAACTAGCTATATGATCTTACAATAAACCAAAGATAGTCCAATCATCAAAGTAAACTTCCAAGAACTTATGAATAAATTCCTTAAATGCAGATATGACTACTCTGGAAAACATAGCAGGTGCATTCTTCAATCCAAAGGGCATAACAGTATACTGAAAAGATCCCATTTATGTAGCGAAGGTTGTTTTATGTCGATCCTCTGGAGCAATTCTGATCTGATGGTAACCTGAAAATCCATCAGTGAAAGAATACACTTCTTGACCTCCGACATTGTCTAAAACTTCATCTGTAAAGGGAGTAGGGAAAGGATCATGTAAACAGGCATCATTCAACTTCCTCAAATCAACATAGATTTTGATTTCTCCCTTGGTCTTCTTTTCTTGTACCACCATAGGGCTGACCCATTTCGACTCTTCGACAGGCTCAATGATTCCTGCAGCAAGCATCTTATCTAGATCCATCCTAACATTTTCTTTATACCTAGGATTCAGCCTATAAGGGCGTTGCTTCACAGGCTTCACATCAGCTTTCAAAGGGATTTTTATCACTCCTATATCACAAATGATACCTTTCATTTCTGAGAACTTCGTTGGAAATAAGTCCTGATACTCATAGAGGAGTTCAGTCACTTTGCTTACCATTTCTTCGTCCCAGTAATCTCCAATTGTAGTGTACTTAGGAATTTATTTTGATCCAATGTTTACTTTCCTTATTTTCAAGGGCTGAGTTACTTCAGGTGATTCGACTGCTGGTCCATGTACTTCACAATGTCCTTCTGACTCAAGAATATTAATGTTGCAAGGGTCATCGTCTTCATCAATGGTGAGGTTATAACATTCTACTGCATTAGCTTCTTTTTCCTTCTAATCAAGTTGGTGCTCGGCTATTTCTTTATCATCAAACACCTTAGTATGGATCACCCTAATAGCTACGTCCAAAGCAGGGCAATCCTCATTAATAGAAAATGTGAGCAAAAAACTATCAACAAGGCTAACCCAACTTACAGTACCATGGCGAAGATCTATCTCCGCATACCAGTTCTTTGCTACAAGTTCTAGAGTGTGTACAAACCTATGTACCCATTCTTCACAAGGTACATGCTTCCATGCTTCATAACACTGCTCCAAATGTTCCTGAGGGCTAGTCTTACCATTAAATCTGCTTCGTACCTCCTAAGGTGGATCCATGAATCTCAGGAGAAGAAACTTTTGACAAGCTCTCCAACTATGAATATACATTTTATGACCATTCCACCATCTGGCAGCCGCGGCTCTGAATACTGAATCTAGAGTCTCCATTTTCTGTGAATCTGGTACTTGTTCTGAGAATTGTACAATAAAATCTTCTGGGTCTGTCAAGCCATCAAAAGTAGGTAATATTTTTGTCTGTGAGCCAACCCATCTGATAGACTTGGTAAGTCTTGCACATCAATGTCCATGTAGCTCATAAAGTCTATTATGCCAATTCTCTAGGCCTTCATTTGAATCAGTAATGCAAGAACTGTCACACTGCCAATCCATTATACCTTCAGTAGTAGGGTTAACATAGTATTCTTCTTTAGCTGTGATGTTGTAAATATGATCCAAAACATCCTGATCTTCATCTCTGGCTGGCTCTGTATGCCTTTCTCCTTGAGAAGGGTCCAACGGTACTATCACTCTCAAGCCTTTTCCTTCAAAATTCATCTATCTGTTCTTAAGGTTGATTACTGCATAATTGTCTATTGCCCATTCAATTCCTAGAAATGATGGATAGGGGTTGCTATCATCAATTATTTCAATGACTTCAAAATCTGCTAAGGTACTGACTCCATCAATGTCCACTGGTACACTAGGGAATCTTCCCAAGGGCACAATCTTCTGCTAATTGGATAATCTCAACTGTATAGAGGACCATTCAAGCGTAGGTCTTCCCATTTGTTTCGATGTCTTCTTAGTTAGGAAATTCACTTCTGATCCCAGGTCTAAAATGATATCAGTCATGTCATAATCTCCTATCTGAGCATGCAATCTCATTTTTCTTCCAGTCCTTCTAACTCTATTAGCAGTTCCTCCTCTATCAGAGCTTCGCCGAGTTTCACAAGACTAAATAACTTTCTGTAACTCATTCAAAGCATTCTAATTTCTTAATAGATTCATACAACTCTGTAAAAATGATCTTAGTGTACTTACTTGATCCGGCGAAGCTTCATAAAACTGTAACTGATGTTCTCGGATCGACAAAGTCTTTTTTAGCTTCCATAAATTTTCCTTTTTCTCTTCCAACATCGAAGGTTGGGATTTTATCTAGGGTCTTACAGACCCAAGCCTCATTAGGTTGTTTCCCCTTATTCTGCACTTACATCATAGTTCCACTCGTAACAACGTTAATGGCTGGGCCAGGTCTTTTCTCTACAGCAATCATCTGAACATTCTGAGTAGGAGTTCCATTTCTTTCTTGTATCTTGGCTATCAATTGTAGGCATTGCTCAATCACATGATTGACTTCTCTGCAATATCGACATGTCGTAGTTGGGTTCTGACAGTCTCTAGCTACATGTCCTTCCTAATTACAATTATAGAAAATAACTTGGCCTTGACCGCTTCTAGGAATACCACCACGACCACGACGTCTCAAATTAACTCGACCTAATGTACTACCATGGTAACCATATCCATCATTTCCTTGTGCATCGGGTTGTATCCTATAAGCATCATAGGTTCGCTCTCTCATGAGGTCAAAGCTGTGAAATTTGTCTTCGTTGTGTCCTGCTGACTTACAGAATTTGCAGTAGGGATTCTTGGGTACTTGAACATATCTCTGTAGCAGATAGCAATCTTCAGGTCGATGCTGGCCAGTTGTTCTATAGATCTCACAATATAGGACAGTAGGGATAAACGGGTTTGGTGCACCGGTATTCAAATAATTTCTTAATGCAGGACACTGTTCTTTGTCATGCCCTTCTGTCTTACATCGTGTACACCAAACCTATTCTTGAATATATTTCCCTTTCTTCATGTCGCGAAGCTCCAAAGCCATTTCTGCTAACTGTGCTTGTATTTGGGCTATTCTAGAATTATCTCCAACAGGAGCTATTTCAAGTTTCATAGCAATTTCCAACACCTCTTACTGATCAACAACCTTCTGTTGCATAAGTGGAGTCCTTATATGCGGCAATAGTGCTGCATTGAACCATTCTTTATGATGTTCTGGTCCAATAGTGAAACTAACTTGATCCAACAGAACCTTGAACCTCTGATTAAAGTCCCAAACTGATTCACCTCGCTTCTGCTAAATTTATTTCAGTTCAGTTATACACTGTGACTCTGATTTAGGCTTCTTGAATTCTTTGATCATTGCTTTTTTAATATAAGCCAAGATATAGTTCTGAGTACTGGAAAACTTCATAAACTAGGTCAAAGATCGGTCTTTGAAAGAGGTGACCAGCTGTGCTGTTCTTGTATTTTGATCCATAATATTCTTAGCAGTCCAAACAGCTTCGCATAGGAACCAAAACTGCTCTGGATCCTCTGATCTAGTTCCTTTACAAATTGGGAGCCTGATATCATCATTTATATGGGCCATATTGAATCGACGGGGGGGGGGGAGGGGGAGGAGGAGGAGGAGGGGGAAGACTGGTAACAAGAGGAAGGGAACTTTCTGAGGTAGACTGACCTGCGACAGGACTACTAGGGTCAGGGTTACTTTCGGACTGCGAAGGGTTCTCAGGGATAACAGGTCTTCGCTGTGGAGTTATAGGGGGGTTTCTAACAAAAGGGGTTTCTTTAGATTCATATTCTTCTGGACTTAATGGGTTATAACTAGTATTTTGGCCTACAGTATAGGATCCAAGAGTTCTCTTGTATCTTTTACTGTTGCGAAGCAAACCACTTTGCTCGTCGAAGTCACTTTCGCTTCCAAACATAGGTTAGTAGCAATAAATCTAGAAATTTGATTGGATAAGCAATATTCCTTTCTCATCCAAGAGAATTTTAATTTTTAGACTTAATGAATTTAGGTACTTACCCCTTGGTCCTTTGAAAAATTGTCATTCTGCTTCGCTGAAAGAAGTTTGTGTGTCGATGGCGAACTCCGTCACAAATGCGTCAAGTGTTCACGTTGTCTAGAAGTCAACAACTCTTGATACCGCGTTGTTCACACTTTTCAACAGCTTAATTCTTTCTGGGGTCTAGTCAGGAGACTGATCTTCTTTGAATTTTGTCTTTCTTTCTGTCAACCTGGATAACCACTGGTGCAATTTTATGTGTATACTAGCAAAGAAAATTTCATAAATATCAGAAAAAAATGTACCTTTGCAAGAAGTCATCTAAGCTATGATGAGGGTCCTTATTCTCTTGTTCAACAAATTTCAGATAAGTATCCTCAACCCAGTCACTGATTTCTTTTACTGAGGGCCTCCAAATCATACCCCTCCAGGTACGACATAGATCCCTCTTGAAGCAGATACTGGTTCAACCAGCAACAGAACCAATTTGTTGGATCCCTCTTGAAGCAGATACTGATTCAACTGACAATGGAACCAATTTGTTGGCTCTTAGGGAAGACCCAAGTTCTTATACTTTTATCTTCACACCAACAAAGAGACCCACGGTGTTGGCACTTTCAGCAACAACCTGTGAACGGGTTGTAGTCTCACCCAAAACAGCTATGGGGTGCCACAGAATTAGGTTTCTGTAGGAAAAAGAGGGATATTACTGTAGCTTTAGCCTTAACAAAGAATAATTATGCAATACAGAGCTTCGATATTCACTTAAATAGCTTCGCAGTTTAGATAAAAAGACAGTTACTTACTTAACCCTTTACTGGGAATTCACATCGAAGTTAATACTTAACATTTTATCTTACTTTATCATTCATCTACTTATCAAATGCATAAAACATAACAGGAACAAAATAACAAGAACCACCACAACACAAGATGTACGTGGTTCACCCCCAGTGTAGGGGCTACGTCCACAGAACTGCGTTTATATTCAACACTTTACAAAACAATAGTTCTGATCTACACACTTAGCTACAGATCTTCTCAACAACCCAAAACTCCGCACTTAGCTGCAGAACCTTTCTTCCAAAGCCCTCTGCGCATTCAGCTGCAGAGGTCGTCCACACACTCAGCTGGGACTTAACCTTTCTTCCAAAACCCTCTGCGCACTCAGCTGCAGAGGTCATCCACGTACTCAGCTGGGACTTAGCCTTAACCCTCTGTGCACTTAGCTGCAGAGGTCATCCATGCACTCAGCTGGGACTTAACCTTAACCCCAAAATAGACCTTAGCCTCTTCGCATCAAATTATCATAATACAAAAACCTACGAAAAAGCTCTTTTCTCCTTTACATAAGTGCCTATTTATACAAGTGCACTATTACAATACCATGGGCTTAAACCATGGGATTAAAAACCATGGGCTTAAACCATGGGTTATTTACAAAAAGAGGGGCTTCAACCCAACCCCGAAACCCCTAAGACTATGTTGGACCGCAACTCCGCTTACAAGCTTCGCACCAAAACCACGGAGTTGACAAAATTAAGGACCTTCAAGGTCCGCGCCCCAACAGTTATAGCCTATTTTTGTTTTCTATTTTTGAACCATTTGCTTGTCTTAAAAATATGATTTTTTTTCTTATTGTTTTAAAGTTTTGACCTTGGTTTCTTTTAAAATATTTGGACTTTAGCTTTATGTTTATAGTTGATTTAACAAGTTTTCTTTTTAATTTTTTCTTTGCTTAATTAATTTCATGGTTTTTATGGGCTTATAGGATGTATATATTTCTGAAAGGTTCTAAATAAATATCATAATACCTTATTTAAAGTTATTAACCAAAAAATAACACTTTGTTTGGAGTTTTGGTTAAAAAATCATAAAACAGATATTCTTGTAGCGCAAGCCAGAAAATGTCACACAGGGGCGCTACAAGAAAGTCATGCTACCTAACAATTATAATTTTTGGGTCATATTTTTTGAACTTTTCACACATGAGATGTCATTCATACTGGTTGATGGATTTGATACATGTTTTCCTTGAGAATGATTATTATAACAGGTGTTAATCCTTCAAGTAAATCATCATTAAGGTGAGCTATGGAGATTTTCTTGCAAAGGTAATGCAATAATGATAGCAGAGCATAATGAGACAAAGCCGTATGGAATTATGTTTTTACCTGAAGTGCACGAAGAGCAAGTGAAGATTGTGGCGAAAAATCAGTGCTTGGTAATCGGAATTTTGAAACAGAGCAAAAATTAAGGCTTTTAGGAGCAGTTGGCTGGAGTGGTCAAAGTGGTTAGAGGAAAGTGGAGCATGAAATTCGACACCTGACAATTGAGATAACAAGATTATAGCAATCAAATTAGTCATTTTTAAAAGGTAGTCTGCGAGCCATTACCAAGGTTTATTAATTTGGGTTTTTTTTGAACAAACGACTAATGACAGAATTGATGACAAACTATTAGTTTTAAACCTAATCCATGTTAAATGATGAATTGTTAGTCAATGAGATTAAAGTATTTATCATTTAAAAGAAAGAATTCAGAGTAAGGTCTTTTGGGTTCTCCTATACTGTATTCTCTGTCAGTTTATCAAAATTTGAAGACAGTTAGGCTGTGCTGTATTGATAGAAGTTGTTGACAATCTTTCAAAATGAAAAAGAGTGGCAAGACTAATAGGGTAGAACCCTCAGATTTAAGTTGGGTAAAAAACTTTCCAGATTGTGCACAGTTGTTTGCAGAAGCAGGATGGTTAGGGTTCTTCGAAAATATTGAAGGTTATCATTCATAGGTTTCTTACAAGATTTCTCAATGTCTAGACAAGGATGTAGTGTCTTTTGACACCTTGAAGTTCAAGTTAACCAGAAAGTTACTAGCTGAAGCAACAGGCATTCTGGATGAGCGAGAGTTCTGGTTCAAGAAGGTGCCTTTCACCTTTGATGCTCGGAGATATTTGCTTCCTGGTGTAGTTGTAGACTAGGGAAAAGTTTTTCCAATTCAAAACTTTAAACCTGAGTGGATTGAGCCTATTAAAGTCTTGCAAAGCTATGTCACCTATGAGGGTATATTTTCCTTTGTTTTCAAATATCATTTTATATTCTTTCAACATCTCATTCATGAATGTAAAATGAACCTTACTTTCTTCTTTTTGAAAAGCTTACAGAATATGTCATGTAGGGTAAGAGAGCACCAATGCCATACAAAACATTTAGTTTTTCACCATGGGCTCATAAATCTCAGCATAAGTACTGTATTGCAGAAAAGGGAAAAGACATGGGAGCACTTCATATTTTGGTCAGGTTTCAAGACTCATCAGGAGGAACAGTCCCAAAAGAGACAAGTAGATAAGGGTCAAACTCTACTTAAGAAGCTTAGAAAGAAGGTCATAGTCAAAGATGAAGAAGCTGATAAACCAAGAGAAGCTTTGAATCAGGAAAATGAAAACATTGATTTTGGACAGCAAGTTAATGTTGAGGAAAGCAAAGTTTTATAGTCAAAGATGAAAAAAGTTGAGTCAGTGGAAGATGTTTTACCTACAGAATCAAATCAAGGTGAAGAGGAAGTTGTTAAGGAGTAGAAGCAGAGCCCTATTACAGTACTGTCAAGAAAGGATGAAAAATACATATATGATGAGGATAGGGTTCCTGCTACTAATGAAGCTAGGGTTTGTACTAAGCAAGAAATTCATACTCATTTTGAAGAGGAAACAATGTCCAAAAAGAAAAGAATGAAGGTGGTTGAATTTGCTTCAGTAACTCATCAAGGAAAGGTTATGAAAATGCTAGGTGAGGTTGGGGCAGTCTGGAGACCTAAGACAAGGCCGAAGAACAAGCTTAGGTTAAACATGAAGAAGTTATTAAATCCCAAAATGGCTAAGGAAAAAATTATAGTAATAGAAGATTCATCATCTCAAGAGAACTTGGATGGTATTGAAGATGACAACAAAGAAGTTATGAAAGGTAAAAAACTAGTAGTATCAAAAGATAAGTCTGTCATCACTGATACTAAGATCTCTAACATTTTCATGGAGATTCGAAATCAGATGATTCAAGAACAACATCAAAGTGATGTAAAGAGTTCCTGTATGGAGAAAAGAGAGATAATTGAAGAAGAAGTTCACTGCAAAGTTGAATCTGAAGAACATCCATAGATTCCTGTGACCTTCACAGAACCTTTGAAGGAGGATGAGGAAATCTACAAGAAATTAAAAGTTCCATGGACACCAGAAGAGATGCAGCCAATAGTAGAAGGTAAATGCATTGATTCTGAGAAGGAAAATATGCAAAGGAGTATCAAGAAATAAAAATATTGAATTGAGTACCTACATGAAACCAATGAAGGATTAGTGACTACAAATAAAATACTGATAGAAGAATTGGAGTGTGCAAAGATTATTGAGAATTATGTTCTATTTTTCCTGTTTTGTGTTATTGCAATTGAGTGCAGACCAAGAGCTGATGGAGATGAATTTTAGAAAAAAAAAGAGGTTTTTGTTCATCATATATCCATACACAAAAACATCTCTCATTTTTGCAACATATATCAAGGTTTGAAAGATTATATTTAATCTTTACAACCTATTTTTCAGTGTTATAAAAATATTTAATATTTTCCTGTTTTAGTCTTCATCTTGCGGAGCATATTCTGATTGATTGGAGATGAAGTTTTAAAAACCAAGAGAGTTTTTTTTCCATCACGGACCCATTCAAAAAAAATATCTCATGTTTGGCACAGGTGTCACGGATTGAGAGATATGGAAGCTTCTTTGACACCTATTTTTCAGAAATTCGCCATATTTACCAGGAATCCGATTTTGCTATTTTTAGTCAATTAGTTGAAAGTTAGTTAATGTAACTCCTAAGTAGTTTCAAATTTTACCTAATGAAGGGAAGATAGAACTAATTCTTTGTAATTATAAAAGTTGGACAATGGTACAGGAGGGAGGTTCGATTTTTTTGTTGACAGGGGGAGGCTATCAGGCTTTGTTTATGAACTAAGTAAAAGAATCTTATATGTTTTTAAAGACTGAACTATGAAATATATGCACTATATTCCCTTCAGATTATTGACTGGTTTCATTTCTAATTTGTGTTAATTACGCAGTTGGTATATTCATTTCTTGTTTAATGTTTCTATGCTTGAAATGCTTTCGAAATGTGGGTGAAACTCAGTATTGTGTTTATTCTGTTGGATTATGGTCTATATGTTATGCATCTCAGTCATTTAAATGCTCATGATTTAGTGTTTGGTTTGATCTTATGAATGTTTACCCTCTTGTCTTCAAACTGTTCAACCAAAACCCTAGAAAACCCTATTTTATTTTATTGTGATTATTGAGATTGTGTTTCCTTTTTCTCTTGTAGTCTGGGAACAATTTCTGGCACTAACATATTTGGCACCGTTGCTGGGGAATGAAGTTGAAAACCTATTTTCCTTGGGATACTTATCATTTCACTAGTTTTGAGAGGTGAACTTAAACCATCAAATATTAAAGACTACTTTTCACCAATATTTCACAGTGGCTAATAAGGGAGTTGGAACAAGAAATAGACCTAGTTCACCTTTACAGCTGGGTGTTTTAGACCCAAAACAGATTTTGAAAAACAACTAGGAAAATTAAAAGGTCTCAGTCATCCCTACCTTTATGTAGCCCTTTTTGACCTACTATCACCCCTTCATCTTTTTGAGGAGGAACAAAAAAAATCTATCTTGACAAATCAATTGTCGACTCCAGTAGTTCAAGATGTAGAGGCCGGAGTCCATGGAAGCCATTCTAGCTCGAAGGTTTGCACCTTTCAATTTTTCCAATGTTCCAGGTTTTCCAAATCCAGTACCTACTATGGATGTTTGGGGAGACTATCTTCCATGGTTTAGAGAAAGCAAAGAGGACAATCCTTTAGATCACCTCATCAGGTTCCATCAATATATCGTTCAATTAAATATATAGCATGAAGATGTGCTGATGAAGATGTTCATGTATTCACTCGAGCAAGATGCACGAGAATGGTATTTTTCTCTTCCCTCTGCTAGCATGTCCTCACTGAAAGAATTCCACACATGTTTTCGGAAACATTGTAAGTATGTGTTCTTAATGGAATTTTTTTTTAAAGATTGTTGTGAGCAGGGTGATTTTTATAATACAATTTCTGATTCAAAACATCATAATGATGAGTATAGTCAAGGATTGAAAACATATCATGAAGAAGTTGTAGTTTCAGAATTTGTTGAAGATGAAGAGGTAACATTTTTAGATACTGTTGTCAAGGAAGAATTCCATGATCATTACGATAATCAAGTTGTTGTTTTAGGTCAGGTTGAAGATTATTCAAGCGATGAGATCAGCAGAGATAGTTTGGAATATTCTCATAATGATTTCAACGGTCTTAATAATCATTTGAATGTAATCCTGTTGAAGATCAATCTCTTGTTCAACAAACTAGTGGAAATCATTGTTGTGTTAAAGATTGGCTTTGTATTGAAGAAAAATACGAACCTTCAGCATCATCATTCAAAATTTACCAGAATGCTCCTTGTTATGAGGAAGAGATTAGGGTTCCATGACAAGAATTATGTGATGAATTATATTCTGTTCCTTTTTGTTTTGATACTAAAATCGATGAAAGTCAGGTTGTTCACGTTTTTAACGTTATATCAGAAGTTTCTCATATTCATGGTTATGATAAATCTGCTGTTCAAAACCATTATGAAGATGCTCTATTTTTTAATAAATATGATGATGAAATTGAAAACAAAGACCCAGAAATGTGTGAGGTGTGTGATATGGCACAATCTAATCAGCAGATTCAGGAATGCATCTATCCATTATCCTTGAACATCCAAAGTCAATGCATGATAGTTATTCATTTGTAGACACTGTGGAAAAGGAGGTTCAGCTTGATGACATTATTGATGACACTGTCCAAAAAACTCTGGAGCAAATTCAGGCTGATATTGATGTTTTTTATCACCAATGCTTGCTTGATATTCATGGAACAAAATATTCTTATGGACAACCTATCTTTTTCATAGAACAGGAAAAGGTGACTTTTGGAAATTTTTATGATCCACTAGCAGATTATTTAGAGTCAATACTAAGTTATAAATCTGTTATTTTAGAGACACCATTTGATGAAAGTGAGTATAAGTTGTTAGATCTTTTATCTTCATGTTTTCCAATATTTATGATTATATATATATATTCGAAGTTGGAAACAAGTTTTGGTGGGTTGATGAATTTTTTTTCTGGTTACATTGGAAATGGGATTACAATTTGATTCAGTAAATGGAAGGTTCCTCAAAGAAAGAGATTTGATTTTCATTGTATATATCACTGTGTGAAGGATTGATTAAAGACTCCATAGCCCAATGGATGTTTTGCAGAATAGAAGGCAGTTTTGGTTACAGAAGGCACTAGTCTACAGGTTCTCGAAGCCTCACAAGGAGGACTTCATCCCGTAGCAGGAGCCAGATGTTATCGCCTATTTTTGTTTTCTATTTTTGAACCATTTACTTGTCTTAAAAATATGATTTTTTTTTCTTATTGTTTTAAAGTTTTGACCTTGGTTTATTTTAAAATATTTTGACTTTAACCTTATGTTTATAGTTGATTTAACAGGTTTTCTTATTAATTTTTCCTTTACTTAATTAATTTCATGGTTTTTATGGGCTTATAGGATGTATATATTTCTGAAAGGTTCTAAAGAAATATCATAAGACCTTATTTAAAGTTATTTACCAAAAAATAACACTTTTTTGGAGTTTTGGTTAAAAAATCGTAAAATAGATATTCCTGTAGCGTAAGCCAGAAAACGTTACACAACGACACTACAAGAAAGTTGCGCTATCTAAACATCATCATTTTTGGGTCAGATTTTTTGAAATTTTCACACATGAGATGTCATTCATACTGGTTGATGGATTTGATACGTGTTTTCCTCAAGAATGAGCATTATAACAGGTGTTAATCCTTAAAGTAAACCATCATGAAGGTGAGTCGTGGCGATTTTCTTGCAAAGGTAATGCAATAATGATAGTAGAGCATAATGAGACAAAGTTGTATGGAATTATGTTTTTACTTGAAGTTCACGAAGAGAAAGTGAAGATCATGGTGAAAAATCAGTGCTTGGTAATCATAATTTTGAAACAGAGAAAAAATTAGGCCTTTCAGGAGCGGTTGGTTGGAGTGGTCAAAGTGGTCAAAGGAAAGTGGAGCATGCAATTCGACACCTGACAATTGAGATAACAAGATTCCAGCAGTCGAATTAGTCATTTTTAATAGGTAGTCTGCGAGTCATTACCGAGGTTTATTAAGTTGGGGTTTTTCTGAACAAACGACTAATGACATAATTGATGATAGACTATTAGTTTTAAACCTAATCCATGTTAAATGATGAATTGTTAGTCAATGATTTTAAAGTATTTATCATTTAAACGAAAGAATTCAGAGTAAGGTCTTTTGGGTTCTCCTATATTGTATTCTCTATTAGTTTATCAAAATTTGAAGACAGTCAGGCTGTGCTGTATTGATAATATTTCAAAATGAAAAGGAGTGGAAAGACTAATAGGGCAGAACCCTCAGACTTAAGCTGGGTAAAAAAATTTCCATATTGTGCATAGTTGTTTGCAGAAGCAGGATGGTTAGGGTTCTTCAAAAATATTGAAGGTTATCATTCAGAGGTTTCTTACAAGTTTGCTCAATGTCTAGACAAGGATGTAGTGTCTTTTGACACCTTGAAGTTCAAATTAAACAGAGAGTTACTAGCTGAAGCAACAAGGATTTTGGATGAGGGAGAGTTCTGGTTCAAAAATGTGCCTTTCACCTTTGATGCTCAGAGATATTTGCTTCCTGGTGTAGTTGCAGACTGGGGAAAAGTCATTCCAATTCAAAACGTTAAACCTGAGTGGATTGAGCCTATTAAAGTCTTGCAAACCTATGTCACCTATGAGGGTAGATTTGCCTTTGTTTTCAAATATCATTTTAGATTCCTTCAACATCTTAGTCATGAATCTAAAATGAACCTTCCTTTCTTTTTTTTGAAAAGCTTACAAAATATGTCATGTAGGGTGAGAGAGCACCAGGACCATACAAAACAATCCATTTTTCACCATGGGCTCATAAAGCTCATCATAAGTACTGTATTGCAGAAAAGGGAAAAGACATGGGAGCACTTCATATTTTGGTCAGGTTATAAGATTGATCAGGAGGAATAGTCCCAAAAGAGATAGGTAGATAAGGGTCAAACTCTGATTAAGAAGCTTAGAAAGAAGGTCATAGTCAAAGATGAAGAAGCTGATAAACCAGGAGAAGCTTATTATCAGGAAAATGAAAACATTGAGTTTGGACAGTGAGTTAATGTTGAGGAAAGCAAATTTTTACAGTCAGAGATGAAAAAAGTTGAGTCAGTGGAAGATGTATTACCTGCAGAATCAAATCAAGGTGAAGAGGAAGTTGTTAAGGAGTAGAAGCAGAGCCTTGTTACAGTACTGTCAAGAAAGGATGAAAAATACATATCTGATGAGGCTAGGGTTCCTTCTACTAATGAAGTTAGGGTTTGTACTAAGCAAGAAATTCATACTCATTTTGAAGAGAAAACAGTGTCCAAAAAGAAAAGAATGAAGGTGGTTGAATTTGCTTCAGTATCTCATCAAGGAAAGGTTATGAAAATGTTAGGTGAGTTTGGGGCAGTCTAAAGACCTAAGACAAGGCTGAAGAACAAGCTTAGTTTAAACATGAAGAAGTTATTAAATCCCAAAACGGCTAAGGAAAAAATTACAGTAATAGAAGATTCATCATCTGAAGAGAAATTGGATGGTAGTGAAGATGACAGCAAAGAAGTTATGAAAGGTAAAAAACTAGTAGTATCAAAACATAAGTCTATCTTCACTGATACTAAGATCTCTGACATTTTCATGGAGATTCGAAATCAGATGATTCAAGAATAGCAGTAAAGTGATGTAAAGAGTTCCTGTATGGAGAAAAGAGAGATAATTGAAGAAGAAGTTCACTGCAATGTTGAAGCTGAAGAACATCCAGAGATTCCTGTGACCTTCACAGAACTTTTGAAGGAGGATGAGGAAATCTACAAGAAATTAAAAATTCCATGGACACCAGAAGGGATGCAGCCAATAGTAGAAGGTAAATGCATTGATGCTAAGAAGGAAAATCTGTAGAGGAGTATCAAGCAATACAAACATCAAATTGAGTACCTGCATGAAACCAATGAACGATTACTGACGGCAAATAAAATACTGATAGAAGACTTGGAGTGTGCAAAGATTATTGAGAATTATGCTCTGTTTTTCCTGTTTTGGGTTATTGCAATTGAGTGCATACCACAAGCTGATGGAGATGAATTTTAGAAAAATAAAATATGTTGTTGTTCATAAGATACCCATTCACAAAAACATCTCTCATTTTTTCAACATCTATCAAGGTTGGAAAGATTCAGTTTAATCTTTACAGCCTATTTTTCAGGGTTTTAAAAATATTTAATATTTTCATGTTTTAGTCTTCATCTTGCGAGGCATATTCTGATTGATTGGAGATGAAATTTTAAAAACCAAGAGATATTTTTTTCTATAACGGACCCATTCAAAAACACCTCTCTCATTTTTTGCGGAGGTGTCATGTATTGAGAGATATGGAAGCTTCTTTGACACCTATTTTTCAGAAATTCGCCATATTTGCCAGGAATCCAGTTTTGTTATTTTTAGTCAATTAGTTGAAAGTTAGTTAATGTAACTACTGAGTAGTTTCAAATTTGACCTAATGAAGGGAAGATAGAACTACTTCTTTGTAATTATAAAAGATGGACAATGGTACAAGAGGGGGGTTTGATTTTTTTGCTGACAGGGGGAGGTTATCAAGCTTTGTTTATGAGCTAAGTAAAAGACTCTTATGTGTTTTTAAAGACTAAACTATGAAATATATGCACTATATGCCCTTCATATTATTCATTGGTTTCATTTCTAATTTGTGTTAATTACTCAATTGGTATATTTATTTCTTGTTTAATGTTTTTATGCTTGAAATGCTTGCTAACTGTGGGTGAAACTCAGTATTGTGTTTATTCTGCTGGATTATGGTCTATATGTTATGCATCTCAGTCATTTAAATTCTCATGATTTAGTGTTTGCTTTGGTATTATGAATGTTTACCCTCTTGTGTTCAAATTGTTCAACCAAAACCCTAGAAAACTCTATTTTATTTTATTGTGATTATTGATATTGCGTTGGCTTGTTCTCTTGTAGTCTGAGAACAATTTCTGGCACTAAAAGGATGGACATCAAACACATTTTTTTGTGGCTGAAATTAAATAATGAAAAAGGGTGCATGCAGAGGACCCATGCACCCCTTCTTAGCCATGATCCCATATCAAATTTTTAAGAGTTCACGCTGATTGTATTTCAATGTATGGGTTGTGGCCCAATTGTAAGAACATTGCGATATTGGGGCAGAGGTCTCGGGGTCAAACCCGCGGGCTTCTCCCCTTCCCATACGCTTTTGATAGCTTTGAATGGTGCTTTATATAACAAAGTTCCACGTTATACTATGGATGTATATTATTGTGTTGGAATTTGATACGGTAGTATAGTTTATTGGAAATGATAAGGTTTCCTACGTTGGATATATATGTTTGAATGGTGCTTTATATAAAAAATTTCCATGTTATACTATGGATATATATTGTTGTGTTGGCATTTGATACGACAGTATAGTTTGTTGGAAATGATAAAGTTCCCTATGTTGGATATATATGTTGGAATATGTTCCGTCGATTCTTGTAGTTTGGCATAATCTATAGCCTCGGTGCTGGCCATATGGTTCGAGAGCTAAAGCCCTTGAACTCCCCCCTTTTCCACAAGTAAACCATGTTCAAACTTATATATAATTTTTAAACAATATATAACAAGGAACAATGTGTGGCGTGCTGGTTGGGAATGCTTGGTGAAAGCTTGGGATGACTTTGGAGGTCATGGGTTTGAATCCCATGGACTCACCAAATTTCTCCCTGTAAGCTTTAATTTACTTTTTTGAAGACTTTAATTTAGATCTACTATGAGATGATCCTCTTGGATCACTACCAAACATATTCTCGATGTCTTAAAAAATTGTTTTCCCAAAACTGTACTGCTAGATTTGGGAAGCATAGCCAAACTATGATTATTTTATTAGTATAAAGTGAGAGATAAGTTACCAAAATCCGCATATAAGTGACCAGTTTTGATTTGGATACCACTGGTGCCAAATTAGCAGTCATTGATAACGCGAAAAAAAAAGTGGTCAGATTTAACTTGGTCATTTATAGCTTATCTTGTGGTCATATATTTGGTCATTAATTTTCATAATTAATGACCAAATATATGGTCACAAGATAAGATACAAATGACCAAGCTAAATATGACCACATTTTTTGTCCCGTGATCAATGATTGCTAATTTTCCACCAGTGGTCATTTATATGTGAATTTTGCTCGTATTTTATTTCATTTATCTCTATTTTTGTAGTGGCCATTAATCTCTTTTTATTGGTTTCAGAATATATATAGGACACGGAGGAATCAAACCACCAGCCTCCTCCATATAAGATAGGTTCTATTTCATTCAGCTAGCACCCTTAAATAGAAAATATTATATAGGTTTACATCAATGACCTAAGGAACAAGAATGGTCTCATTCAAAAGGTTCTATGGTCACAACAAAGGCAAGGGAGCACTCTATTTGACTAAGTATGGAACCTAACTCCAAGAGAAGCTCACAGGAAAACAAGTCATATTGTATATGTTAATGTAAGGTTTTCTTTCCTTTTGGAACAAAGAAATAACAAATTAAAAATCACTCTATCACACAAGAAGAGGTGCATTCAGGGCAATAATATTACGTGACCCTCCATAGAAGCTAAATTCTATATCTAAATAAACATTTAACTTAACCATGATATTAATAGTAAATATAGCTCTTACATGGCTACAAATATGTTAGTGTACAAAATCCATAAAAGAACTAGACTATTTTAGCTATATAATTGACTTCCTAGATCATACCTCCATTTGGGTGTCATTTTGTTGAAAATTGGTCTAAATACTCATGTTGGCATTTTGTCTTTCTAGATAAGTATTGTGGCTTGATCCTATTACCTAAGGAGGATTATAGAAAATATTGCTGAAGTGTATGCTCTTTTGCAAGTGATTAGATAGAATATATTTATTTTCATTATGCAAATGTAGGCAAAGAAAATGTTACATTGATATCTTATAGTTCGGATTTTGATCCTCTAAATGATCTAAGTTTACAATTTGAAACTCAATCATGTAGAATTTGTTATATGCATTTCTTTAAGGATTGTGTTATTCACTGGAAGGATTTTCCTACTGTTATTCAAATTTAGGTTTGTAGTTGGAAATTCTGTAGGATCATGTATAGACTAATTCTTGTTCTTAATATAGAAGGAACTAAGTGATGGTATAAGCATGCCACACAATGGGTAAATAATGTTTAATGAAGGATTTTTATGGATTAAAAAGAAAGATGAAACATATTAAGAAAATAATAACCTTTTCTAAGAGACAATTTTGTCCAGAAGGTTCCCTAACAATAACACCCATAGATTTCCAAAATTGATCAAACTCCAACAAAGCCAACTACTTTGATCTTTATATCCACCAATCAAAATACCTATTCAAAGATAGAGACGAGGCTCAACAAATTAGAGAATACAACTCCAGTATACAATGAAATGTTGAACAAAGACGAGAATGATAAATTTTTAACACTTAATTGAAGTAGAATATGGGCATAACTTATAAGCACTCACATAATTTCACTGCACTGGTTTTTACAATGGCACTTTCATCACATGTCTTCAGATATGGAACTCCCATCTTTTCAACCAGGACCTGCATACAAAAAGCAAGAAATAAATATGTATGTTATGTTAGAACAACAAATGGAAGATTAATCACATGTTTACTTTCTTCAAGAATCCACAAAGAAACATAAAATAAGAATTATATATCTCAATCGGTTGTCATATATACTTTAGGGTTCTTTTTTAGCCCCTTTACAATTTGTTTTACAAACTAGAGATTTCATTTTGTCCATTATTCCTTTGCGGGATTCCCTTCAATACGGGTTTAAGTACTTCCAAAATGGCCCTAACAATTTGAATGGTAGAAACATAACATCAAAACCAAATAACAAATCAATCATTTATATAAGTACTAATCTTCATATCTACCTCAGTTGACATTCCTATACCACAGAACTGATGACCTTGATAATATATCCATGCATCATTGCAAACTACAAAAATTTCTTCCATAGTTTCCAAATTTGCATCCATATTATATGTTGGCCAATTTAATATGCTACCATCCTCGGGACTATATGTTGTTCCTTCAACATAAAATTCTTGAAGTGAACCAACACTGTTCCCTAAGACTATAAATTCAGTGGCCAACATCTGATTATATGTAAATGGCATCCTCTAAGTCGATACCCATGTTGCATTGTTGGAAATTATAATAACTTAAGCTAGATGATATTATTTCATCCCAATAGCTTGAAGCTAGTTCTCAAGCTAGGAGTCATGTATCAACATCCAAAACACCATTTACAAACAACTATCCCTACAGCCAAACACAAAAAGTAAAATCCATTTGAGCACCCTAAATCAAAGGGACCCTTATCTACAAATAAATAGTGATGCTATTTTAATATTTCAGGATTGAATTTTACTAGAAATAACAATTAAGCCATCCATAATTTGAAACTTTTAAGTCAAGTTGGAAAGTACAACAAACTTGAGGCATAAATGCTCCATTTTTCTTTTTTACTAGGGTAAAATATTCCATATTGCAGTGCAAAACATGGTCATAAGGATGTAAAATATTACACTCAGCATTACCAAATTTTCCCACTTCCAAGCATACTCAAAGGTACAAACTATGTAACACCTTGAGAATAATAAAAAAATCAAAGTACATCTCCATCCCCAACAGATTGCAATGAGGATAGTTGTTTTTAGTGTAGGACCCATTGTTTCATAGGCTTGATCGATAGTTATGTGAGAACAAAATGAAAGAGAATATATATATTCACATACACAAATATATGGAAATACACACAGTGATACATTAAACTCATATTCCATTAAATGATTGAAACATAACAAAAGGTAAAATGAAAGAAGCTAGAAAGGTGGTACCTGTATCTTTGAGAAGAGATGTGGTGGCTACGCTCACTCGTGAAAATATGAATACAAAAGGAGGCTAAAGGGCCTTTTATCATAAATACTTAAAGAGGTAGAAACCCTAAACCTAACCCTAGGGGATGAACCATCATAAAGTATGCGGCCCCAAGGTGGTTAGTTGAACAGTCAACTTCGTGGGGTCATAAATTTTGTATACGATCTCCATTTGGGGCGCTTGATAGTTCATTAGTAAGGTCTACTTGATATTTACAACCATCACAACAAATTTATTTTGGAGCCATGAATCACCAAAAAGCGTCATTTAGGGCCTCAAATTGGCCCCGAAAGTTTGGAACACAAAACATCGTAGAAAATTATAAGAAATTTTCCAAAAGGGTAAACTGTTTTGAGCCAGTGGAATAGGTGGGTGGCCACCTATACCCATCTGGATGCAAAATGTGATCATAATGATTGTTATAGTGGATTTCACTACTCCAGGTGAATCACACTTTGTATGGCCTTCCCCTGTCCCGCTGCAAACTCCTTAGACCCTATGGACGACTTTTTGTCCTTTGATGTTTCCTTGATCAAACCTAAAAACATATGAAAAATACTATACATGACTTTTAAACCTATAAGCACGTATATACGCGGGTTTGACCACTAAAACCACATACATCAGGATGTGTGCATAATCCAAATCCTTTTGGAGTTTTCCTTGACATGGATCCGACTCATTTGACTCCTGGCCTTCCCTATTCCTTGAGATCGCTCGGATTCGACCTTTCATTACCCCTTTGAAAAGCTATATAAGGAACCCCTTGGTACATTGAAGGAAAAGAAACTATAGTCCATTGTTGTTGGAACTTATGCTTGAGTCTACATCCCTTTGTCCCTTCGAGCACTTTTTTGTTCTTCCCAAGATTGCCTTTTGCTTGTGAGATTTCTATCTAGAGATGGAGGATTGAAGTGGTGGAGGCCCAAGTGGGGGATTCAGTTTCTATGGTTCGCAGACATACTGTCAGAGGTTGTATCTTGTAATCTCTGATTTATCTTAATAGAAATATCTTTTCCTGTCCAATAATGTGTGTTTGAATGAATATTTTATCCATGGGATCATGTCAAATGCTTTTAAATTATTGATTATATATGCTAGAATAGATCTAAAACCATGATATGTAGAATGCTTGTATTGTTTACTTGTTGTTGAGGAAGTAACAGATCAATTCAAGCTAAAGATTGGAAAGCTCAACGGGGATCTACTTCAACCATCCGGAATAAGGTAAGAGGTCTAATTCTTTAGTGTTAGACATTTAATTTCTATTGCATATTGGAAAGGATTGATTTCTGGAGTCAAGCTATCTGTTGTGGTACCCCAAGGCATATGAATTTTTCTCCGTAACAGAATTGGTGACTCCACTGGGGAGTTCCTAGTAGTTTTCCTTTGGGGGTTGTTTTCTCGGCATTCAATGAATTTGAATTGCTCTTTCTCTCTTGTTTCTGTGTCGGGTATGGGGGCATGTATGCCTGGTAGAGTTTGATTGGTGTGAAGTTTGTCTCAGCCTGTTTGTTTTCCTTGATTTTATGGACCTTTCTTCCTGTACGTGGGTTTTTGATTTACAGTCGCGTATACACGCGGTTTCTTCTGCGATTTTCGTGTATACATGCAGGTTTACTACGAACAGTCACGTATACCCTTGATTTTTCCTTGTTGTGGAAGATAATTGGTTTCTGGGTGAATTCTGATATTTGGTGAGTCTCCTTTGGCACTGCCTGGGTCTGCTTAGACCTCTGTTTCTGACCAGAAACATTTTTTTTAGGCTAATTTTTTTTTAAGAAGGTTCTTGTCATGGCATTTTCGATTTTTTGTTTGAGATTAGTGCATTAGAGTTCTTTTACCTTAGTGATTTTCTTGAGTGTTTTTTGGGTGTGCTTGCAGAGTCTAGGTGTCGTAGGATCATTCTTTTTCTTTTTGCATCTCTGTTATTTTAAAAAAATACAAAAACATTTGCTTATCATTATGCATTGCACTTTGCACTTTGCATTGTACTTGCATTAGATTTTCTTTGGAGTACTAGTTAGGACTTCACATAGGAAAATTTTCATTTATCATTTGAAGAAGAATTGTGCATTTCACGTAGTAGCATACCCTATTTTCATGGACATAATGCATTTGCATTGATTGTTAGGTGTGCATTTTACTTCCTGTTGCGTCATAACACCATCAGTTGCACGATCATATCCCTTTTTTGAGTAATAAAGCCAACTAAAATCAACGCTAAATAAAATGAATTACACTCTTTTCTTTTCTAGGGTGCACCAACAAGCTTAGGTTTTAGGATCTTAGAATAGTTCATTGTAATTCAATTCTCCAAGATCACTAAACAACAACATCTAGGTGTTTGTCCAGGTGAGTGTGTGAAATCCTTGGTATAACCAATGTTTCTTAGGATCCTCCTCTCAAAAGGGAGTTAAGCACGAGGCAATGTGAGCTGTTATTGATTGAGATGACCCCTAGTCATAACTGAGTAGCACCGGAGATATTTCCAGGATTGTATTCGTATCTGGGGGCTCTTTCGAGAGTTTCGTGATTTGCTACCCTGCCCATACGGTCAATACCTCCTACGACTGTCCGCCTGAGCATTGATTATATTGAGGTGACCTTAGTGGCCTTACCTAGGATATCAAGGGGGTACTTTGTAGGTGTTATTTTGAAAGTGTCCTGGACAGGTTGGGGTCAGACAACACAGTCACTTGACACGTTAAATCTGAGGGCCACAATAATTGGTTACGTACCTCCGCTTGTTGTGTATGGGAGTCTCAAGCCTCTCCTAGGTGAGACATACTTGCTTCATTTGGGAGCTCACTTATCTAGCCCTTGTTTGCTTGCATTTGGCTTTAGATTTTATTAGTGATTGCTCTGTGCACGATAGTTTGCCTATGGTTTATGTAAATAGAGAGTCTTTGCTATTTTTTGAGTCATTGTGGATTCGAGTGCGGTTCCTCGCCATTCTTGTCGTTTAGCAGGACTTCCTCCTTCTACTTCTCCTCCTCCTTTGGGAGAGAGACCTAGACAGTCCAGGTAGACTATTTCACACATTGATTCACACACCATGGGAGACCTTTTAGAGGATATTCCTGAACCACCTCCTCCCATTCGTGTAGACGATGGGGAATTTACTCTTACTTATGATCCTTCACCCGACTTAGCTGAGTTAGGTCCTATGATTTCTGAGATAGGACCCTTGCATGATAGTCCTACTCACTCCAGTTCTGATTCCCCATTGATGCATTACCAATATGGAATGTCGGAGGACGTCGAGACTCATTTTGAACCTGCCAGCACTAACTATGGTAGTTATGCTATGTCTGGTTTCCCTACACATGATTTGACATTTCATGTCAAATCCAATTTCAAGCCTAACACTATGCCTGGGGGCACTCTCATTCCTTACCATGCAGAGAGGTTTGGGAGCACTAGTCACATTGCACCTTCTGTCCCAGTGGTGGAAGCTACATTGTATCTCCCTCCTAGGTCTAGGGTTAGCGATTCGATTAGGATACCAGATCCAAGACGAGTCATGATAGGCAGGAGTACATATATTATTACTCAGATTCCTTCATCCTTGGTCCCTAGTTCTTCAAATGTACATCCTCCACCTTATTCACGTGGTCCTTCCAGTCGGTATATCGCTACGAGTCAGGTTCGTACTGCGGTCACTAGACCGATTGTGTCTCAAGTTCACATACCGCCCACTGCTTCGGGAGGCTATGTTCATGCTTCTAAAGGTCATATTTCAACTTCCAGGGTGTTTATCCCTACTTCCAGAGCGTATCTTCCTACCTACGGAGTGTCTCATGGGGCATCGCATGCGATGACCTATGGACCTTATGATGGGATGCAGTATGGACAGGTTTCTTCACCTTATGGAGGTGGGTATCAACAACCTAATTACTCTCCTAATTATGGATTTGTAGCTCCTACTATTCGAGGTCCACCATACTATGGTACTTCCACGCCACCCTATATGGGTCAGACGGGAGGAGGACACTATGGCCAAGGCCATGGTGGTAATCAACCCTATATGAACCAGGGAGCGGTCCATCGACCTCATCATCCTAGGCTCCCTTTCCTTGCGACGCTTAATATTCCTGACTTATCGAGACTGACAAATGATCATGTGGCTCATGACCTGGCTTGGCCAGCTGTCCCTACCAAGCTTCCTTCGGACATACCTAAGTTCAAAGGCAAACCGGGAGAGGATCCGAGCGAACACGTTACTACGTTTCACCTTTGGTGCTCTTCGAATTCATTACATCAGGACTCAGTCTGTTTGAGAATATTTCAATGCACCCTCATAGGGCCTGCTGCGAAATGGTATATAGAGTTACCTAAGGGAGATTTCGCTTTGTTCGATGACCTTGCTATGACTTTTCTTAATCACTTCTAGCTACCAGTGCGCTATGACGTTGGTACTGAACTCTTGTCGACATTTCGGCAAGATAAAGCCACACATATTTCTGATCATATTCAAGAGTGGCGTAGATGAAAGAGATTAATTAAAGATTTTATACCGCTAGAATTCCTCCTCGAGTGGTTCCTCAAGTCATTATTGCCATATATGGTGAAGGATGTTTCCACATCCAGAGTGCAAAATGAGGAACAAGCGATTTTTAGGGCGCAGGAACTGGACTTGATCTATGCTCAGTCCGGTTTATTGTATGAGATTATTCCCAATGCTCCTCATTCTAGTTTTGATCCCAAAGTCAAACCTGGACCACATGTCGATGGCATTGTGGGTTGTGCAAGTGCGAAACCTGCAGATTCGATTGCAAAAGAAGTTAGTCAATTGTCACTCAACTAATCTGCTTTGGGACAAGCTATGGCTTCGTCTCAACCTGCCCAAACAACAAATGTACTTTCTGTGCAATCGTCGGACTAGAAGGGTAAACAGAAGCATGGACGGAATAGAAAAAAGGGTAAATATAATAATCGAAAGGGTGGGAATAAGAATGAGAATGCTAACAATAGTGATAAGAATTGTAGAAATGCTGGGGGGGACAAGCAAGCGAAATGTAAGGTTAAGTTCCCTTTCAAGCTATGTAAGGACGACCACCTCACTTACTTGTGCCCTCGGATTGAAGAAGCTTCGAGATTCTTAGCACAAGGCCCAACTGTGCTAACTAACCCTTTACCACATAATCAAAATATGAACTCAAAGTCCCATGACCAGTATAGTGATGATGATCCACCGGAGGGTAGTGGTCGTGGGTGCATTAACATGGTCCGTGCTATGAAATTTGTGACTCATGCGAAAGATTATAGTTCATCACAACCCAGTCCAGGAAAAGAGCCTGATCCACGAGGGTCCCCTTTACGCATTGAGAAACCTACAGATAAGCCTGAGGCTACACCTCGCATTCCTAAGGGAGTCCTTAAGCGTTCAGGGCATAATCCAAATGCTCAAGTCACCCAGAATTATTCAGTTGTCGAGGATTTGGGCCATAATCCTTGTGCGATGTCTGCATTGGAAGCGCTTCATAGTTGTCCTTCGCAAAGGAAGGTGTTGCTTTCTGCCCTTGGTGTGAATGATGATGATTCTTCCTCTGTGATCAAATTTGAAACCGTAGGACTTCAGCCTCACTTTACCTACTATGTGTCTCTTTTGGTGCACATAGAATGTCTTGGTATGACCATCAAACGTACTGTGATTGACGAGGGCACTGCTGCTTCTGTGATGTGTTTGGCCTGTTGGAAGGGTCATGGTTCTCCTGAGCTGTCTAAATTAGCGACTATGTTAACTACGTTCGATGGGAGATATTTTAGGCTGCACGACATCCTTCCTTCCCTTAAATTCCATTTGGGGGGGAAGATCGTTGCGATAGAGGTTGAGGTGGTTGATGCGCCCCTTGACTATAATCTCTTGCTGGGTAGGAACTAGATGTACAGTATGCAAGCCATTGCTTCTTCCTTGTTCTGCATTGTATGCTTTCCACATAACGGGAAGATCATAACGATTTATCAAATGACATTCAAGAATCCATCTGTTACCGCACCTTCAGGAGCTTAAATCCTGATCGTTGAGAACTCTCAGCCGACAACTGGGAGTGTGGGTGTAGGCATGTATCCATCCCTCATGGGAAGCTTTAGTTGTCCTGCACCGATCCTCATGATAGGATCTAGTTCCGATGAGGCTTCGACTTCTACGACATCAGTGTCTTTTCACACGAGTCATATGGAAGACCCTTGGATTCTTCCTACACCGAGTACTTCGAGTGAGCCTGTCAAGATGAGCGTGCCATTTCCTGCAGCCATGATAGCTTATCAAGATAATCTCAAGAGTGTTGCAGAGCCTAGTCCTTCCTCTTCACATACGAAGGAGGAGGAACCGTATGTGCTGCTGAAATGGGCAGTACAGTCTTCTCATGCCCATGACTACCTTGATACAGTTTTCCCTTCATATGAAGTGATTATCGAGGCTATGTCGGGAGTTTAGGCCCCATGGGAGGAACTTCATCATAGATCATACTTTCTTCCAGAGCTCGACCGTTTGGAGCATGAGGATTTTAGGGTGGTTCTTAGTCAGAGAGTTGGTAGTCCTATGGTTCCATTAAGCTCTCCTGGTCTGATGGCTGATGGAAACATGGAAAACATATCTTCAATGCTTCCTATCAACATATCTCATAATCTTGGCACAATAGAGAATGTCTATATTAGGGCAGAATGTTCCCATGCTGAGATTCTAGAATATACCGAGATATTCAAGGAATTCTGTGATATTTTTGCTTGGTCTTACGATGAGATGCCAGGTATTGACCCTCGTATTGTCGAGCACAAGATTAAGATTTACCCCAATGCTAAGCCTGTTCGACAATGTTTATGTGCGGTGAATCCTAGGAAAGCACCCACCATTAAGGCATAGATAGAGAAACTGTTGAAAGCCGGTTTCATCTATCCTATTCCCTTGACAGAGTGGGTTTCAAACCTAGTTTTGGTAGATAAGAAGCAGGGAGCGATCCACATATGCACTAATTTCCATGATTTGAATCATGCTTGTCCTAAGGATAACTTCCCCACACCATTTATAGATCATATTTTGGATGAGTGCGCGGGTAGCGAAGTGTTCTCCTTTATGGACGGCTTTTCCGGGTATAATTAGATACAGATTAAACCTGAGAACCAACATAAGACTGCATTTATTTGTACTTGGGGAATGTTCTCATATTGGAAAATTCCTTTTGGCCTTAAAAATGCCGGAGCTACATTTCAGTGGGCAATGACCTTGATTTTCCACAATCTCAAGTCAATTATCGAGGTATTTTTGGATGATCTCGCTGCTCATTCTCGTATGAGAATGCGTCATCCCTATCACTTGAGGTTGGTATTCGAAAGATGCCGGCACTATTCAATTAGATTAAATCCTCATAAGTGCATCTTTTGCGTGAATTCAGGTCATTTGTTAGGATTCATCATTTCTAAAGAGGGTATAAGAGTCAACCCTTTGAAGGTTGAGGCAATACTTCAATTGTCTCCAACGAAGAATATTCATCATCTTCAGTGTTTGCAAGGCATGGTAAAATTCTTACGAAGATTTGTTGTCAACTTTTCCAATTTGAATAGAGGCTTCATGCATCTCTTGAAGAAGGATACTCCCTTTTATTGGGATGAGCGAGCCCAGAAGTCCTTCGATGCACTCAAGCGAGCCCTAGCATCGGCCCCAGTGATTAGTCCCCCAGATTATAGCCGTGATTTCTTATTATATGTGGTCGGGTATTTAGAGACGATTGGTATGGTATTGGTTCAAGAGGATGAGTAGCTCTAAGAGCATGTCATATATTATTTGAGCTGAAACCTTATTGACACAGATATTAGTTATTCTCATGTCGAGAAGCTTGCTTTAGCTACCGTACATGTGGTTCAGCATTTGAGACATTATATTCTCCTTCGTCAGACCTTGGTTCTAGCCCATGTCAATCCATTTCAATTCTTCCTCACCCGAAGGATGATTGGGGGAAAGTATAATAAATGGATTTTCATTCTGCAAGAATTTGATCTTGAGTTTGTTTCGGCAAAATCGAAGAACTCTTTAGTCTTTGCAGAGCTTATATCGGATTTTCTGATCGAGGATGAGGAGTTGGTTTGTGAAGATACGTTTGTCGATGGACACATATTCTTAACTCTAAGTTAGAACCATGGTATGGGAATATCATAATATATTTACAAACACTGAAGACCCCTACTCACCTCTCGCAAGATGAACGACGACGATTACATCACGTCTCTAAGAACTACCTCATAGTAGACAATACTTTGTACCGCCGTGGGGTAGATTCCATTTTACAATGTTGTTTAACTCATGATGAGGCTGAGGTTGTGCTGAATGATTGCCAGGGAGGGGCGTGTGGTGGTCATTTATCTGGGCTTTCTACAGCTCAAAATATTTTGAGAGCGGGTTATTTCTGGCTATCGATCTTTAAGGATTGTGTTGATGTGGTCAAGAGGTGCCACCCTTGCCAGGTGTTCACATGTAATATGTGCTCAAAACCTGCCCCGTTACATCCCATTATCACCACTGGTCCCTTCACTAAGTGGGGGCTCAATTTTATGGATTGCAACCCAGCTTCGGCTGGGGGGCACCATCACATTATAGTGGCTATTGATTATTTCACGAAATTGGCTGAGGTTATGCCTATAGTAAAATCTGACAGTGAGATAGCCGCTCACTTTGTATTCAACCAAATTATTACTCGGTTCAGGATTCCGAAAGAGCTTGTCACTGACAGTGGCTCACACTTTCAGAACCGTATGATGGAAGAGTTGGCATCGAAGTTAGGGTATAAGCAAGAGTACTCCTCTTCTTACTACCCCCAAGTGAATGGACAGGTAGAGGCAGTGAATAAATCACTCAAATCCATTCTCCAATGAGCCATAACACAAAGCAAGATGAATTGGCACATTATGTTATACCCTGCTTTGTAGGCATATCGAACCGCGGTTAACATTGCCACTGGTTTTTCTCCATATCAGCTTGTACATGGAGTGGAGTCGATATTGCTGGTTGAATGCAAAATTCCTTCGTTGAAGCTAGCTATGGAACTCTTACCAGACACTTCACCTTTGGAGGAGAGTTTGGTTCACCTTGAGAAACTCGATGAGCAGCGTCGGGATGCCTTGGTGGCTCTAGAGGTTAATAAGCGTTGCATTAAGGTCCAGTACAATAAGTCTATCCATCCAAGAGTGTTTAGTGAAGGAGACTTGGTCCTTTTGTGGGATCAACCGAAAGAACCCTTGGGGACAGGGAAATTTAATCCTATGTGGCGTGGTCCTTACGTGGTCAAGCCTCTGTTAGAGAAGGGTGCGTATGAGTTAGTGGATTACGAAGGAACAACTTTGGCGGAGCGTAGAAATGGGCTCTATCTCAAAAAATACTATGCATAATATTTAGCCAAGGCTGCTTATTGTATATTATTGTATAGCTTTACATAGTTAGGTCTTTTTCTTATCGTGATCGAGTTTGTGATTAGTTTCCATTTCTTTTGGCAGATGTCAATGGAATATTCCACCTATATAGGATTCACGGATGGTGCAAGCCATCACACTCAACACTTAGCCTCTGCTGCTTGGGTGATTTATACTCCTATGGGTCAGGTACTGTCTTCAGGAGGTGTATTTCTACGGCCATCTTCCAACAATGTTGCTGAATATAGCACCGTTATTGAGCTTCTACGGGATGCCATTCTATCTCTTGAGGTATGTCTTGATTCAGAGTTAGTAGTGTCACAGCTCAATGGTTTGTACCATGTTAGAGATCCGACATTGTTGAGAAGATTCTTACGTGTGAGATTGTTAGAACGACAATTTGATAATATAACATATATACACATTCCAAGAAATAATAATCAAGCTGCTGACTCATATGCTAACTACGTTTTAGATTGGCATTTGTTTCATTCATAATAAATTAATCACAAACACAATTTTTACATGTGTAAATAAATAAATCGATCACCATAAAACTTTTTATACATAAAAAATGTAATAATACATAGTGTCATGATACAAAATTGGGGCTTTTAAGCCACCATCATATAATACACAGTTGTACAAAATGTATACACTCCCAGGTGTCTAATACTATGGAGGAGGAGGAGGGTTGTGATCATGGAATGTCACTACGGCTCTAGCTAGCTGTCGAAATAAACGTACCCATGCATGTGGTACACCCACCACCTTCCACTGCATGGCCTCATGCAAGTCCTTGACTTGCGCCATGGGAACTCTATGAGTCAGTCTCACAAAGTTGGTATGAATGCTCTGGAGCATTCACTCCGCATCCGCACCCATGATGTCATCTCCTCTTCCCCTCTGTCTATGACGAGGGAAGCCCTCTGGTCGCCGTGGTCCCACATATGCACACAAATGGTAGATGTCACTATGTGTTGTCGCACAAAAAGATGTATTTTTGCTTCCATAAAATCAAGAAAATACAAAAAAAATCAATAACTCAAAAAATTTAAAAAAGAGCGAGGGTCGAGATTCGTTACCTATATCGCCATATGCCGATCCTGGTGGTAATGGCATGTCAGGATCCCCCCGGAAATCTATCCCTACATAGGGGTAGTCATCAATGGAAACTATCTATCATTACCACCATGGAAAGAAGTCAACTGGATATGGGTTGGCCACCCTACCACCCCCCAGTTTGTGCATAGCATCTGCCCAATGCCATTGGGCCAAATCTCGAACCTTGTGGAGAGGAACGTCCACTATAGGGCTCAATCCTGGAACATGCTCGAAGAAAAACGTGCTCAAGATACTGCTGAACTTGAAGTTCTGCACCCTGCCTGCCTTACACTCACTGAGCTGGTGTTTCATGTTGCTCAGTAGTGTAGTACTCCAGTCATAGATTATGGGTCTCATGCACTCCACTGCATAGAACATCAGAGGCCACAAGGCCCGGTGGAGTGATTCTAAGCCGGTTATCCTACACAGTGTCAATAATATGGCCTTTAGGCCTAGCACCTATATAGCATTGGTAGGGACCTGACTGCCCACCTTCTCAGTGTCTGGATAATAGTACACTGCAATGTACTCATCGATAGTCAGGCCACCCCCTGGTCCACCACGGGAACGAAGGTTCACCACCTCCCCTCGTCTAGAAAGCCCTGTGATAAAGTATATGTCCTCCACCTCTATGGTGAGGGAAATCCCATCAATATGAAAGGACTTCGAGTCTGGATCCCAATAGTCTACCAGCATCTGTAGCAGTCTTGGTTTGGCCCTCAAACCACCAAGACACCAAAACTTGTAGAGTTAGCATGCATGAAGAGATTATTGAGCCATTAAGTCGGCCCTTACTGCTTCCTCTACTTCACCATGCTCACGCTCTCTCCACTCTAGCACCATCCTGTAAAAGAAATTGGAAATTTGCCCATTATTTTAGAGAAAAATCATATGCGTGGCCTCATACACGACTGTTTTGAAAACAGCCGCATATGTACGCGGTTTTGAGGCCCTTTTCCATGTATATCCAGCCCTATACACGAAAAAAGCCTCGATTTCTGCATGGTCCGCAGTGCTCATTTTGGGATGGCCTAAAAAACTCATTTGAACATAAAAATCTATAAAAATTATGTCAAAATGCAAGAGGAGAGCATGAGTAAATACCTAGAAGAAATGGTTGTGAATTCCGCCGGCTGGATCTCCTGGAATTTGTAGTTGAAAATCAGAGCTCAAATGGGTAAAAGTTTCAAATGATTTATATTTTTTACTATTTATAGAAAAATTTTCAAATATTTGAAAATTTTTACCCCCTTTCCTATAGTTTCGACATTTTCTAACCATTTTGGACCGTTTTTGACATAATTGGTGTTGTAGAAGACCTTTTTCAGTGTCGTTTCAACCGTTGGATTGACCCATTCATGCCGATCTCAGGTATCATGTCTAAACTGGCATATAGGTTAGGTTTCACCACCATTTTCATTTTGCATGACCTTGTGACCATATCACCGTGACCTTAGGCATGAACCCACTCTATTATGTCACGGAACCTTCTTGCTACCTTAGAAGTGGCATGATACGAGTGGTAGAGCTACACCTTACATGGGTACCCTAGTTAGCGCCTTATTTGCATTTGGTTCCCATGCCGATGGTTTCTCCTTTAGGGTGTGGGAGTCTGTTGTATAGTACTGCCATAAAATTTTGCAAGAGCCTCATACTCCTCTTGATCTTATGTTGGCCTATTTCCCTCAGGACTCCCTCATGTCAAGTTGCGAATGCATTATCATGAGATTTTCCTACCTTATTGAGCTTTATGCTAGCTCCCCTAACATTGCGTTTCAGCCATATAGCCCGAGCTTGTCTCATGTCTAGCCATGCAAAGCCATTTTTTTATATCCTTCACAGCTTGATTCCCTTTTTACCGGGAGGGGATTTTCCCCCGAGTGTCGATATCCTACACAGGTATCCTTGCATTGAGCATAGGTATGTTCCACTTCTTGGAACTAGTTTGTTTTCCCTTGTGACACTCATATCCTCCTAGTTTGTAACTATAAAGCTAGTTTATTCTTTTTTCAAGCTTTTCAAATAACTGAAAAAGTCCAAAAAAATCAAAAAACCAAAAAGCTGAAAAAGGAAAGATGTTATCTTTGGTAGCTTTCAAGTCATGTCGCCTTCGAACAGAGCATTGTATATCACATCCATTGGTTGGGTTATATTTTGACTTTAGGAGCTGTACTCGTTTATCTGAGTTTATATCCACCGACTGGTTAAGCTTCCAGTCCCTATGGAGCCTCTGTTGATGCCTCCTATGTCACAGAGATGTCCCAGTTTGTATATCGAGTCTATGATGCCTTCATTCAGTCACCATACGTCGTTATGCTCTTGTTCAAAGGAAGTTGAAACTTGAGTCAGCTATTCCTTAGTTATCTTGACTTTCCATGTCGGCCATTCCTGGTACAGTTACTGGTTCGTGCAATTTATGATCAAGTCCTTCCACGTTATACATCTTTGCTGAGTACCTCGTGTTGGATGATGGGGGATGCCTTAATTCCCTCCTTCCAGTGGATTTCATCCCATCGACTTTAGATCATTTATTCTGGGATTGGAGTCTAAAGTCATTTTGAGTGCCTTGAGACTTGCAGTCATCAGTGGCAGGTTCTCTCAGCATCGACAGTTTCTTGGGGATACATCAATGTCCCCTGATCGATGGACCCTTTCAAGTGTTCGACCTTAACACATTTATTCACACTTGTTAGTTTTCACTCTAGTACCTTGATTCCCATTTTCATTATCGGTGGGTAATCTCGCGTCTATTAACAGTATACATTAATGACCGATAGTCAGACAATGGACTACTATGTTCGACCTTGACACCTCTATTCGCATAGTAGGACATGTACTCCTAGCGGTTTGTGTAGAAGAATTTCCAGATTGGTGGCATCTCTTATATGCTACCTCCTTGATCGTGCCAGTGTTCATGAGATTTCAGCTCTTGTGACCTGATTCCAGTATATGTCAGATATTTCCAGCCACTATGGAGATCTTGATCTATTGTATATCTTCAGCCATTTTGGAGATCATGGTCCTTTGTATATCTTCATCATGGAGATTCTTATCTATGTATATTGTACGTGGCGATGACCACATATGTGATATCATGTATCATGCCTATTCATGGCCATTGTACTCTTATGTATCCGGGACTGCTATATGTATTTACAGTTGTATGCAAAGTTGTATTATTGTACTATGTTGATTGGGTGTCTAGTCTTCCATTTGGGATCCTTCATCACTCCACTTCTGGGATGGACTTATAATGTATTTCGGCCATCGTATGACCCCTCTAACCTCACACATTAAGGGGCATCTGTTATAGCGGATTTCACCACTCCAGGTGAACCACACTTTGTATGGCCTTCCCCTGCCCCCCTGCAGACTCCTTAGATGCTATGGACCACCTTTTGTCCTTTGATGTTTCCTTGATCATCCCTAAAAACATATGAAAAATGCTATACACTACTTTTAAACCTATAAGCGCGTATATACATAGGTTTGACCACTAAAACCATGTACATCGGATGTGTGCATAATCCAAATCCTTTTGAAGTTTTCCTTGACATGGATCCGACTCATTTGACTCTTGGCCTTCCCTATGGCTTGAGATCGCTCGATTTCGACCTTTCATTACCACTTTAAAAAGCTATATAAGGAACCCCTTGGTACATTGAAGGCATAAGAGAGAATTGAGAGCAAAGAAACTATAGTCCTTTGTTGCCGGAACTTATGCTGGAGTCTGCATCCCTTTGTCCCTTGGAGCACTTTTGTGTTCTTCCCAAGCTTGCCTTTTGCTTGTGAGCTTGCTATCGAGAGATGGAGGATTGAACTGGTGGAGGCCCAAGTGGGGGATTCAGTTTCTCCGGTTCGCAAACGTGCCATCAGAGGTTGTATCTTGTAATCTCCGATTTATCTTAATAGAAATATCTTTTCTTGTCCAATAATGTGTGTTTGAATGAATATTTTATCCATGGGATCATGTAGAATACTTTTACATTATTGATTATATATGCTAGAATAGATCTAACACCATGATATATAGAATGCTTGTATTGTTTACTTGTTGTTGAGGAAGTAATAGATCAATTCAAGCTGAAGATTGGAAAGCTCAACAGGGATCTACTTCAACCGTCCGGAATAAGGTATGAGGTCTGATCCTTTAGTGTTAGACATTTAATTTCTATTGTGTTATCCACCTGAATGGCACCTCTCCATCCAAGTACCGACATCCCTCATGTTGGCACACAAAAGGACATCTATGGATTGAGGGTTTCCCAAAACACTATAGATGGGCTTATTATGAACTACATTCATCATCCATCTAGCTAGTTATTTTTACCCTTTTGCTATGTCAAGTCATATATGTGACTCTCTATATATGCAACTCGCGTGTCATACATGAGTCTCGGTTGTTGCATGTCGTGTATAGATGTATACGAGGGTTGCCTTTAGATAAACTCACAGATCATACGCAAGTTGCTAGTCTTGATACCCGTGTATACCTACCTTTGACATTAAAAATAAAAACATGCGATTACTTGAGATTAGTTAAGCCATTTACCTTAATCTCCTTAACTGTCTCAACCTCCTCAACCTTCGAAACTGCCTTATTTCACCTAGTATAAATACAGGCCTTGGGGAGGGTGTTGGATACATACACTTGGAGAGCAAAGTTATGCTGGTGGAGTTTATACAGAAGTCTTTGGAGCAGTGGAACTCAAAATCCTTTGGCTGCAGAGGAGTCCTTGTCTCAGGCGTTGGGTTGTAATCTGAACTCTTTCCATTATTGTTAATAAAGAGAATCCTTCTTCCATATTGTGTCTTGAATGTATCTCATGTATTGTGGTTTGATAAATGTTTATGTTTCAAAATCCTGTATATGATTTATCTAACCTATTTATATATATGAATCATATTGTATTTGGAAGATTGATCCTTGACAGGTGAAGGAGAAAGCATCCCTGAAGACTTTGGAGGAGAAGCAGAGCGGAAGAGGACAAACTAGGATCAACCGTCGTGTATCGGGTGAGTCTTTCCCATCCTCCTATTTCCTTTACTGCACTCTAGAGTCAATTGTCTACAAGTTTATTGAGTATGTTGGTAACCCCAAACCTTTGGTTATAAGGTGTTTATTCCTGTACAACAGAACTGGCGACTCCGCTGGGGAGGGATGTTAATAAAGAGAATACTTCTTCCATATTGTGTCTTGAATGTATCTCATGTATTGTGGTTTGATAAATGTTTATGTTTCAGCATCCTGTATATGATTTATCTAACCTGTTTATATATATGAATCATCTTGTATTTGGAATATTGATCCTTGAAAAGTGAAGGAGAAAGCATCCCTGAAGACTTTGGAGGAGAAGCAGAGCGGAAGAGGACAAGCTAGGATCAACCGTCGTGTATCGGGTGAGTCTTTCCCATCCTCATATTTCCTTTACTGCACTCTAGAGTCAATTGTCTGCAAGTTTATTGAGTATGTTGGTAACCCCAGACCTTCGGTTATAAGGTGTTTATTCCTGTACTCCATTTGGTTATTTTATGCTGTTTTGGAAGGAGCATTGGGTAGGTGGTAATTTAACCTTTTTCGGACCTCCCTGATTAAGTATGAAAAAGTTTCACCTTTTCTTCTTCAGAAGTTAAGAGAGTTCTTCTGTGGTATGTTTTATACTTTTTCGGCCTCAAGAGACTAAATTGGATGAAAAAGGACCCCCCTGGAGTCTTCTTTGGAGTTTTCAGACTCTCTAAATATGAAAACACCGACTGAGCATGTACTAGTTCGGGCTTATTAAATACATGAATCAGTGACACTATCAAGCATTATTTTCCAGTCTCTTCAAGCTTGTTAAAAAATGAAGAGGGATCCGAATTTCCTTTCCTGGACTCGTTAAAATTTAACAGGGAAGGTAAGGAAGAAGTTTTCTCTTGTTTTTAGTAATGGTAGCATGTCCTCCTTGAACATAGCACTCTTTGTTTTCTAATATCCATGTTTCAGTGATTGGTTTTCAGCTATTACCTTGAGTTTCTTACTCCTCCTCTTGTCCGTTATACCTGGGGAATCTGATCATGTCTCCTACATGACAGATAGGTCTCGTTGTTCTATCTATAAGTTAACCGCTTCCTTGGGTCATCTCTGTGTTGTGTTCATTGTTCAAGGACTATACCCAATGTCTGATCTATAGCCTGATCCCATCATTGTTATATCTGTTATCTATTGTGTCTCCCTTCTTTTTCCTAGTTCCTAGTCACTCTTGTGATCCGTTGGAGGATCTATTTCCTTCCTTATCACAGCATGGTTCTGTTTCAGCACTTCCTGATGATGAATACCTAGAGTTTTGATGTTGGTGCCTTAGGATTCACTTCCATCATTGGTGAATGCCTTTGCTTTAGTTGTCGATTATCCCTTCTTAATTGACAAATTGTTGAATCCTTTCCATGTTCGAATTCAACTTACCCTTATTCACATGGCTTGGATTGTACGGGTTCTTTGGGATCCTTTATGAAGACCTTAGTTCCTCACTTATGGACAAAGTTGCACAAGATTATGTTCTATCCATATACATAGCTTCCAGATCTTTGAAGACTCATCATTATTGTATATTGTGGCTTCAATCTACCTTTGTAATATACATGGTTTTCATACCCGTATCATATGATGTACTCAAATCTTGTAATGGAGCTAGTGTTCCAGTAAATTGAACATAGCATCCTCAGATGCAACTTTGTATATGACATTACTATGTATTTATTTCAGGTACTTTCTCTGCTCCATTGGATTTCTAATTTCTCCAAAGATAAAGATTATAATGTATTTTAGCCATCGTTTCCCTCTGACCTCACACATTAGGGGGAATCTGTTATCCACCTGAATGGCACCTCTCCATCCAAGTGCCGATATCCCTCATGTTGGCACAAAAAAGGACATCTATGGATTGAGGGTTTCCAAAAACACTATAGATGGGCTTATTATGAACTACATTCATCATCCACCCAGCTGGTTATTTTTACCCTTTTGCTATGTTAAGTCATATACGCGATTCTCTATATATGCAACTTGTGTGTCATACACGAGTCTCGGTTGTTGCATGTCGCGTATAGATGTATACGCGGGTTTCCTTTAGAGCAACTCGTGGATCATACATGAGTTGCTAGTCTTGATACCCACATATTACATGCTTTGAAATATTTGGGGGCTCAGAGAGTCAGGATCTTGGGAGATTCTGAGTTGGTGATAAACCAGGTAAATGAGAGTTATCAAACCAGGCACCCTCGGACGAGGGCTTACAGAAATGAAGTATGGGATATGCTTGGTAATTTCTTCACAGAGCATACAATTCAGGTTGTTCCCAGGGTTGAAAATTTGGTGGCTCATTCTTTAGCAGTATCTGCTGGAAAATTTGAAACCCCAATAGCTAGTAAAAAGGAATACCAGGTGGAGATCATGAATAGACCTTCTATTCCAGACAATTCCAAATACTGGCAGGTGTTTGAAGATGATATGCAGATCCGAAGATTTTTAGAATTATCAGGAGAGTTTGTGAATACTCATTTTGACAATGAAAATGCTAATGATGGAACCCTTGGAGATTATGAATAAATTGAAACAGAAGAAGAAGATGCTAAGAAGTTAAGGAATACATTGGGAGGTAAGGATATTATCCAACTGAAAAATAATTTCATACCAAGAGGTATGATCCCTTTAGAAAAGCTCTTTGATCAAAATGATGTTGCCAAGAACCCCAAAGTGAAACATGTTGGAGATGCGGTTGAAGATAAAACTATTGGCACTGAAGAAAATCCCAAAATCATAAAATTATCCAAGAGGCTGCCTGAAAGGGAGAAAGAGGAGTATGTAAAGTTGATGAAAAAGTATACGGATGTGCTTGCTTGGAGTTATGAAGACCTCAAAGAATACGATACATCTATCATACATCACATTATTCCTATAAAGTCTGGGGAGAAGCCTTTTAAACAGAAACTCAGGAGGATCAACCCTAAATTGCTCCCTGTCATTGAGAAGGAAATAAAGAAGTTATTTGATGCCAAGATCATTGTAACACTCATATTTTCTAAATGGGTTACGAATTTGGTCCCTGTCAGAAAGAAGAACGAAGAGATAAGACTGTGTATAGATTTCCGCAATTTCAATAAGGTCTCTATGAAAGATAATTATCCTTTACCAAAAATGGATCATATACTACAATAGGTGGTAGGAGTTGAGAGAATTTCAATGCTAGATGGTTTCTCTGGTTATAATAAGATCAAGGTACTACCTAAAGACCAAGAGAAGACCACTTTCACCACACCTTGGGGCACTTTCATGTATGCAAAAATGCCTTTCGGCCTGATGAATGCAGGAGCTACTTTTCAGAGTGCTATGGACATTGCCTTTGCAGGAGAAATTGGAAATTTCGTTGTAATTTATATGGATGATATCACAGTCTACTCAAAGTATGACAGAGAACATCTGCATCATCTGGAGAGGGTTTTCACCAAGTGTAGGAAATATGGCATATCTTTGAACCCTAAGAAGTCTAATTTCGCATTAGAAGAAGGAAAGCTGCCAGGCCATATAATATCCAAAAGATGGCATAAAGATTGATCCTGAAAGAGTAAGTGCAATTCTGAAGGTAGGAGAACCCAGAAGCAAGAAGGAGATACAATCATTTTTGGGACAGGTAAACTTCTTGAGAAGATTTGTACCAAGCTTTGCTGAGATTTTGATGAATATTACAAATATGTTGAAGAAGGGTCATGAACTAAAGTGGAGTACAGAATCTAAGGAATCATTTCGGGAAATCAAGAAAGCAATTTCAGAAGCTCCTGTCTTGGTAAGTCCAGATTTTGCCAAAGATTTTTCAGTATTCTCATATGCTTCGGAACATACTACAGCAGCAGTATTATTGTAGAAAAATGATGAAAATTTGGAACAACCCATAGCCTTTTTCAGTAAAATGCTACGAGATGGGGAATTGAAATATGACATCATGGAAAAGCAGGCCTATGCTTTAGTTAAAGCATTAAAGGATTTCAGAGTATATGTTTTGCATTCCCATATAATTACACATGTTCCAACCGTTGCAGTAAAATAAATTTTGACTCAACCAGATCCCGAAGGCAGGAGGGCAAGATGGATAGATACATTATTGGAATATAATATAGAAATAAAACCCACGAAGCTGGTTAAAGGACAAGGGTTAGCAAAGATGATGACAAACTCAAATTGTGAATCTTTACAAATCTATTTTTTGACTCACCAGTCTGATCAGTTGGATACAGAAATAGAAGTAATGGTTGATTTTGTGACTTCTCCATGGTATTATGGTATTGTATATGTCCTCCGAAATTTGCAAGCACCAGAAGGATTAAGTAAATCAAGAGCAAGACCTGTAAATTTGCAATCTGCTAAATTCTGTATCATAAATAAATATCTTTATTGGAAAGATCCTGGAGGAGTTCTACTAAATTGTCTGTTGGAAGGTGAAGCTCAGCAAGTTACCAAAGAATTTCACCAGGGAGATTGCGGGGGACATCATTCTTGGAAGGTAACTGCAAAAAAAATCTTGAGAGCTGGTTATTATTGGCCTACGTTATTCTCAGATGTATATAAAGAAATCAGCAAATGTCATCAATGCCAAATCTTCGATGGTAAGAGAAAGGTACTGCCTATCCCTTTGAATCCAATAACAGTTGAGGCTCCTTTCCAGCAATGGGGTTTGGATTTTATTGGTGAAATAAACCCTAATTCATCAGGTCAGCACAGGTGGATCTTGACAGCTACAGAGTATTTTACTAAATGGATAGAAGCAATTCCTACCAGGAGGGCCACTGAAAATGTGATCATGGATTTTCTTGAAGAAAATATATTGGCTCGATTCGGGTGTCCAAAAAGGATAGTAACAGACAACGCAACTGCTTTCAAATATAGGAAAATGATTAATTTTTGTCATAAGTATCATATAAGCCTCAATCACTCGACTACATATTATCCTCAAGGAAATGGATTAGCTAAATCTTCAAATAAAATCCTGGTGAGGATCATCAAAAAGCTGTTGGAAGATAATAAGAGGTCCTGGCACACCAAACTAAAATATGCTCTATGGGCTGACATGATTAGTACTAAAAGAGCAATCGGCATGTCTCCATTCCAACTGGTACATGGAGCTGAAGTGATTTTTCCAACATCATTAGGGGTACCAGTTATGAGATATTTCCAGGATCAGCAAGAACAACCAAATCACATACATCGAAGGATAAATCAGATCATTGAGCTAGAAGAATGAAGAAGTAAGGCTTATGACAAAGTGCAGTCACATCAGGAGAAAATGAAGAATACTTTTGACAGAAGGAGCAAGGAATAGCAGTTTCAGATTGGTGACCTGGTTTTGAAGTGGGATGCTCCTAATGAAAACAAGCATGGAAAGTTTGACCCTATGTGGGTAGGACCTTATGTTGTTGCCGGATACAGAGGACAAAATGCATTTTTGCTGGAATATACAAATGGGGTTCTTTTGGAGAGTAACCCTGTAAATGGAAGGTATCTAAAGCATTACCTATCCTGAGGAGGAAGGTGAAATTTGTATCATAGATTGTACATACTTCTTTTTCTTTGCAAGTAAATATGAATGGTAAACCGAGTGCAGTTGAAGCTCGCAGTGAAAGCCCTAAGATTCAGGATGCTTACCATTCCTTTTCTAAAAATATACAAAAATGATATATTTACAAAAACAAAAGATGGGTTTTTGGGAGTTATTATGCAAAATAAAAAAATAGGCACCTGGTCTATGAGTTCTTTGATACCTCGTAGGGAGGATATCATCCCCAGATGGAGCCAGCTGTTAACACCATTATTTATCAAAGGGGATGAAAATCATGATGAAGAATAAATGATAGGTTGCTTGTCGAACCTTGGTTAAAAGATATATTGTAAGAGTACGATGATACCCCAAAGAAGTGATCTCGTTATCAAGGATCTGATGGTATGAGTTGAAAGGATCAAAATCAATGGCTATGATTGTCTCCACACTCTCAGAAATGCGAGGAAGATAAGGAATTCCTGGGAATTTATCAAGGGCACAGATCAATGGCTATCAATCTGGCTCGGGCAGATCCACGGTCCATATTTGATCCGCCTTATGAAATCGCATGTTGGTTAAAGAGATAGAGACTGATGGAATTGAGTACATAATACTCGATCCGACGATGGAGAGGTAAAGTCAGATCACATCCATGGTCGGGATGGATTCCGGAGCCAAAACTTGAACGGTAGATAAACCCAAAGCGCCCCGCAGAATGAGTAGGTGGCTGTTGATATGACGGTTGATGATTAAAGGGTGAAGCGGATCAACGACGGTTGACGATTCCGGAACACAAACCTGCGCGGTGGTTAAAATGATGGAGCCCAGTGGAATTTGATAGGTGCCACCTAATCCAATGGCTCACAAATAAAGGTTGATCACATCTACGACTGTGGGCGATTCCGGAACATGAAGTTGCATGAAGGATAAGGTCGGGAAACTCAGCGGAATTGAATATCTCCTTCCCGATCTGACGGCGGAGTAATGAGAGGCCTTTTCATCAACGGTTGGAGATGTTTCCGGGGTGGATACTTGCACATTGTTTATTACAAAGACGCCCGGTGAAAAGAAGTACATGGCACACGATCCAAGGGCTAGAAATTAAAGAAGAATCAGATCGATGGTCTTGAATGAATTTGGAGAATGGAAGTGCGCGGCAGATAGGAATAGATGGTGGTTGCGGAAAATAAATTGTGTCCACGTGGCGAATTGTGGTAGGCTCTGGAGACAAAAGTGGTTTACGAAAAGCAGGTGGGGGCCTATAAAAGCAAGGTCAAATTCTATCATTATTATTTTATTCGTTTGGGAAGGGTGAAAAGGATCGGCTGATTCAGCAGCTTCCATTTGTCAGTTCGGGCACGCTCCAAGCACGCGCCTCTACAGTCGACCAAGTAAGGCTTAAACCTTGCAGCACCTCCATCCAAATTACCTTTGTAAATTAAGTAATGGACCAGGGGAAAGAAATTCAAGTGTCTGGTCAGGTTGTAGATGACAGAGAAGAGTTTTTAGTAGACAGAGATAGGAGCGTGTGCGACCCCTTCCTAGCCATAGGGAGCGTGTCGGTTAGTAAGGAGAAATTGTGGTATTATAACTCACAGGGGAACGATGTATTAAATGTCTGTAAGTCTTTACTGTATTACTTTGCTCTTGAGCAAACCCTCCCTTTCCCAGAATTTGCGGAATGGTGCGCTGTAAACTATTCTCCCTCCCAGAGAATAATTGTGAGTCGGTCTGCATCCAGAATACTTTGTAAAATTGATGCCACAGTCATCAGAGAAAATCTCAGTTTTCCTGAAAATTACCCTGTTCAGCGTGAGTCGATAAATGAGTCGGTCCTTGCTGATTTTTATAAGACTTGTGAAACTAAGAATCGCTGTCATTTCCCGTCTAATATTTTAAAAGAAAGGCAATCCATTGATGGTTTTTTCCTGCCCTACCCCATGCACATTTTCAAAAATGAAGTCCAAATGGTCGTGTCCCTGGTCTGTCAAGTATTAGGCCTGAGTGATGATTTTCATGTAGGCGATGTCATCCTTGGTTTTTTATTAAGAATAAGTTCCTTAAGCCCCGAGTCCCAGTCAATTCCCGTGTTTAATTTTGATGAATATCTCGCTGAAATAATCCATCTGTAGTTAACTGAGTTCCCAAATGTTTGTTTCTTTAGGTTTTAAAACTACTTGCTCAACATTCTGTTGTGCTCCAATGTCACCGAATTGAAATTTTTAAGTACTCTGTGCTCTTCTGATTTGCCCAAGCAAATCAACATGTTCGAATTTGCTAATTCGATCATGTCGAAAATGTACAAAATGTTATTTGATGAGGATTTGCCCTGTGTTCTAGATGAAATGAAGTGTTTAATGCAGTCTTCACTTCATGTAAATCCACCCAGACCAATGGCCGCCAAATTTTCTCCCTTGCGTCTGCCTACTATATTACACGATCTCCCTCAAAATTATTCTCAGAGAATTTCTTTATTTGATGGGGAGGGGGATATAACCGTGAAACAACATGTTCCCAAGTTTGAAGATTTTATTGACTTGGAAGAAGTTGACTATCCTGATGTTAAAATGCGGTTGTTTGCCCAGAGTTTGTCAGGAGAGGCAAAGAAATGGTTCAAAGATCTTCCAAATGGGTCTATAGTGAATTTTCAGGCCTTTCAAAATGCATTTTTAGATAGGTGGGATGATAAGCAGAATCCTCTGCAGCTTTTATCTCAATATAACAGCCTTAAGAAAGGAGGTTTTGAGTCTGTTCATGAATTCTCAAGCAGATTCATGAGGGCTTACAACTCTATTCCAGAAGATATAAAACCTTCTCATGCAGCTACTAAACTGCATTATGCTGGAGCTTTTGATAATGATTTTGCATTCTCATTGCACGAAAGGAATTCGGCAACTCTTACTGCCATGTTTACTGATGCCCTAGAAGTGGAAGCTAACATGATGGCTAGTGGAAAGATGAAACATAGAGATATGGATAGGAGGAGAAAAGAAGAAAATGTACCTTCTGCTTCTTCTTCTTCTGCTGAGGTTAAGTTTGAGATGATGTTGAAGAATATTGAGAAGTTGATGGATAGGTTAACCATTGACCCTAGGCCTTTCAATAGAGAGCAAGGGGATCCCCAAATCAGGAATCCAAATTTCAGAAGACCAAATCCCCCTGTTCCCCCCCAAAATAGACAGAGAGACCAGAGAAATCCAAGGAACCAAGAAGAATAGCCCATCCGCCCGCCTTTCCCTGAGAATTATGTTGCTGATGAAGAAGATCCCCCTGAAAATGAGATTCATCTGTTTGGAGAACAGGATTTAGAAATATATCTTACTAAAGAGGAACATAATATGTTTGCGCAGGAAGATGCAAATGAAGGATTTGAAAATGAGCTATATCAAAGAGGTTATTTACATGCAATGGATGATGTGCAAAGGAAAATCAGACTAAGGAATAGGGATGTCCCCATAAATAAAGGGAAGGCAAACCCAAATCAGCCTTCCTCTAGTTCTTTGAATGGAGAAAAGGGAAAGGAACTACAAAAGGATCCTTCTGTGAATAAGGAGGTTGAAAATGAGGTACAAAGGGATAAAATAATAAAGAAGGCGACTCCGATTGATGTAGAAAATATTGGAGCTGGTTTTAACCTACAAAATGAGCTTTCAAAGCTAAAGATCTCTGTTCCATTTAATGAGTTATTGAGAAACACTGAATACATAGATACTATCACAAAAATGGTCAAAAACCAAGGAGAATGGCAGTCTGACATTTTAGAATTGAATGATGATAATCCTGCTATTTCATTTGGATCAAAAGTTGAAAATATGGAAGGTGAAGAAGTTCCTCATTTCTATTTAAGCCTAAATGTGCATGACAAAGTGGTCCATAATGCTATGTTGGATTCTGGGGCATCACACAATCTGATGCCCAAAGGGGTGGTAGAAAGTCTGGGATTAGAGGTAACAAGACTCTATAAAGATCTGTACTCTTTTGATTCCAAAAGGGTAAAATGCCTTGGATTAATTAAAGACATGGTGGTAACCCTGAACAAACTGCCTTCTAAAACTATAGTCATGGATGTGGTAGTGGTAGACATCCCACCCAAATTTGGGGTACTATTATCAAGATCCTAGACTTCCAAATTGAAAGGTAGTTTATAGATGGATATGTCATATGCTACTATTCCAGTTCCAGATGGGAGCAGAAGATTATATAGTGAAAAAAGAACTCCATATGTAGTAAGCAGTCAGGATAAACCTGAAATTCATCACATATATGCTGTTGACACTGATTTGGGGTCTTCCATTTTCTTTAATGATGCTGTCCCACACGATGTAGAGAAGACATTGCAGGAGAAGTCTGAGGAAAATAGTGAAAAAGAAGTTTTGGAACAGGATGCTCTGGAAGTAAAACAGAAAAAAGAAGGCCAATGGATTATGTACTTTGATGGATCTGTTGCAAAGGTTGGTGCTGGGGCTGGTGTATACATAGTTTCTCCTATTCATGATTTCAAAGCTTTATCATACAAATTGCTATTTGAATGCACAAATAATGTAGCAGAGTATGAGGCTTTTTTATTAGGATTACATGCTTTGAAATATTTGGGGGCTCATAGAGTTAGGATCTTGGGAGATTCTGAGTTGGTGATAAACCAGGTAAATGAGAGTTATCAAACCAGGCACCCTCGGATGAGGGCTTATAGAAATGAAGTATGGGATATGCTTGGTAACTTCTTCACAAAGCATACAATTCAGGTTGTTCCCAGGGTTGAAAATTTGGTGGCTGATTCTTTAGCAGTATCTGTTGGAAAATTTGAAACCCCAATGGCTAATAAAAAGGAATACTAGGTGGAGATCATGAACAACCCTTCTATTCCAGACAATTCCAAATACTGGCAGGTGTTTGAAGATGATATGCAGATCCGAAGATTTTTAGAATTATCAGGAGAGTTTGTGAATACTCATTTTGACAATGAAAATGCTAATGATGGGACCCTTGGATATGATGAAGAAATTGAAACAGAAGAAGAAGACGCTAAGAAGTTAAGGAATACATTGGGAGGTAAGGATATTATCCAGCTGAAAAATAATTTCATACCAAGAGGCCTGATCCCTTTAGAAAAGATCTTTGATCAAAATGATGTTGCCAAGAACCCAAAAGTGAAACCTGTTGGAGATGCGGTTGAAGATAAAAATATTGGCACTGAAGAAAATCCTAAAATCATAAAATTATCCAAGAGGCTGCCTGAAAGGGAGAAAGAGGAGTATGTAAAGTTGATGAAAAAGTATATGGATGTGTTTGCTTGGAGTTATGAAGACCTCAAAGAATACGATACATCTATCATACATCACATTATTCCTATAAAGTCTGGGGAGAAGCCTTTTAAACAGAAACTCAGGAGGATCAACCCTAAATTGCTCCCTATCATTGAGAAGGAAATAAAGAAGTTATTTGATGCCAAGATCATTGTAGGACTCATATTTTCTAAATGGGTTGCGAATTTGGTCCCTGTCAGAAAGAAGAACGAAGAGATAAGACTGTGTATAGATTTCCGCAATTTGAATAAGGTCTCTATGAAAGATAATTATCCTTTACCAAAAATGGATCATATACTACAGCAAGTGGTAGGAGCCGAGAGAATTTCAATGCTAGATGGTTTCTCTGGTTATAATAAGATCAAGGTACTACCTGAAGACCAAAAGAAGACCACTTTCACCACACATTGGGGCACTTTCATGTATGCAAAAATGCCTTTCGGCTTGATGAATGTAGGAGCTACTTTTCAGAGAGCTATGGACATTGCCTTTGCAGGAGAAATTGGAAATTTCATGGTAATTTATATGGATGATATCACAGTCTACTCAAATTCTGACAGAGAACATCTGCGTCATCTGGAGAGGGTTTTCACCAAGTGTAGGAAATATGGCATATCTTTGAACCCTAAGAAGTCTAATTTCGCATTAGAAGAAGGAAAGCTGCTAGGCCATATAATATCCAAAGATGGCATAAAGATTGATCCTGAAAGAGTAAGTGCAATTCTGAAGGTAGGAGAACCCAGAAGCAAGAAGGAGATACAATCATTTCTGGGACAGGTAAACTTCTTGAGAAGATTTGTACCAAGCTTTGCTGAGATTTTGATGAATATTACAAATATGTTGAAGAAGGGTCATGAAATAAAGTGGAGTACAGAAGCTAAGGAGTCATTTCGGGAAATCAAGAAAGCAATTTTAGAAGCTCCTGTCTTGGTAAGTCCAGATTTTTCCAAAGATTTTTCAGTATTCTCATATGCTTCGGAACATACTATAGCAGCAGTATTATTGTAGAAAAATGATGAAAATTTGGAACAACCCATAGCCTTTTTCAGTAAAATGCTACGAGATGGGGAATTGAAATATGACATCATGGAAAAGCAGGCCTATGCTTTAGTTAAAGCATTAAAGGATTTTAGAGTATATGTTTTGCATTCCCATATAATTGCACATGTTCCAACCGCTGCAATAAAAGCAATTTTGACTCAAACAGATCCCGAAGGCAGGAGGGCAAGATGGATAGCTACATTATTCGAATATGATATAGAAATAAAACCCACGAAGCTGGTTAAAGGACAAGGGTTAGCAAAGATGATGACAAACTCAAATTGTGAATCTTTACAGATCAATTTTTTGACTCACCAGTCTGATCAGTTGGATACAGAAATAGAAGTAATGGTTGATTTTGTGACTTCTCCATGGTATTCTGGTATTGTATATGTCCTCCAAAATTTGCAAGCACCAGAAGGATTAAGTGAATCAAGAGAAAGATCTGTAAAGTTGAAATCTGCTCAATTCTGTATCATAAATAAATATCTTTATTGGAAATATCCTGGAGGAGTTCTACTAAATTGTCTGTTGGAAGGTGAAGCTCAGCAAGTTACCAAAGAATTTCACCAGGGAGATTGCAGGGGACATCATTCTTGGAAGGTAACTGCAAACAAAATCCTGAGAGCTGGTTATTATTGGCCTACGTTATTCTCAGATGTATATAAAGAAATCAGCAAATGTCATCAATGCCAAATCTTCGACGGTAAGAGAAAGGTACTGCCTCTCCCTTTGAATCCAATAATAGTTGAGGCTCCTTTCCAGCAATGGGGTTTGGATTTTATTGGTGAAATAAACCCCAATTCATCAGGTCATCACAGGTGGATCTTGACAGCTACAGACTATTTTACTAAATGGATAGAAGCAATTCCTACGAGGAGGGCCACTGAAAATGTGATCATGGATTTTCTTGAAGAAAATATATTGGCTCAATTTGAGTGTCCAAAAAGGATAGTAACAGACAACGCAGCCGCTTTCAAATCTAGGAAAATGATTAATTTTTGTCATAAGTATCATATAAGCCTCAATCACTCGACTGCATATTATCCTCAAGGAAATGGATTAGATGAATCTTCAAATAAAATCCTGGTGAGGATCATCAAAAAGCTATTGGAAGATAATAAGAGGTCCTGGCACACCAAACTAAAATATGCTCTATGGGCTGACAGGATTAGTACTAAAAGAGCAATCGGCATATCTCCATTCCAACTGGTATATGGGGCTGAAGTGATTTTTCCAACATCATTAGGGGTACCAGTTATGAGATATTTCCAGGATCAGCAAGAACAACCAAATCACATACAGCGAAGGATAAATCAGATCATTGAGCTAGAAGAATGAAGAAGTAAGGCTTATGACAAAGTGCAGTCACATCAGGAGAAAATGAAGAATACTTTTGACAGAAGGATCAAGGAAGAGCAGTTTCAGATTGGTGACCTGGTTTTGAAGTGGGATGCTCCTAATGAAGACAAGCATGGAAAGTTTGACCCTATGTGGGTAGGACCTTATGTTGTTGCCGGATACAGAGGACAAAATGCATTTTTGCTGGAATATACAAATGGGGTTCTTTTGGAGAGTAACCCTGTAAATGGAAGGTATCTAAAGCATTACCTATCCTGAGGAGGAAGGTGAAATTTGTATCATAGATTGTACATACTTCTTTTTCTTTGCAAATAAATATGAATGGTAAGCGGAGTGCAGTTGAAGCTCGCAGTGAAAGCCCTAAGATTCAGGAGGCTTACCATTCCTTTTCTAAAAATATACAAAAATGATATATTTACAAAAACAAAAGATGGGTTTTTGGGAGTTATTATGCAAAATAAAAAAACAGGCACCTGGTCTATGAGTTCTTTGATACCTCGCAGGGAGGATATCATCCCCAGATGGAGCCAGTTGTTAACACCATTATTTATCAAATGGGATGAAAATCATGATGAAGAAGAAATGATAGGTTGCTTGTGGAACCTTGGCTAAAACATATATTGTAAGAGTATGATGATACCCTAAAGAAGTGATCCCGTTATCAAGGTTCTGATGGTACGAGTTGAAAGGATCAAAATCAATGGCTATGATTGTCTTCACACTCTCAGAAATGTGAGGAAGACAAGGAATGCCAGGGCGTTTATCAGGGGCACAGATCAATGGATATCAATCTGGCTCGGGAAAATCCACGGTCCATATTTGATCCGCGTTATGAAATCGCATGTTGGTTAAAGAGATAGAGACCGACAGAATCGAGTACATAATACTCAATCTGACGGTGGAGAGGTAAAGTCAGATCACATCCATGGTCGGGATGGATTCCTGAGCCAAAACTTGCATGGCAGATAAACCCAAAGCGCCCAGTGGAATGAGTAGGTGGCCATTGATCTGACGGTTAATGATTAAAGGGTGAAGTGGATCAACGGCGGTTGACGATTCCGAAACCCAAACCTGCGCAGTGGTTAAAATGACGGAGCCCAGCGGAATTTGATAGGTGCCACCTAATCCAATGGCTCACAAATAAAGGTTGATCGCATCTACGACTGTGGGCGATTCTAGAACATGAAGTTGCACGAAGGATAAGGTCGGGAAGCTCAGCGGAATTGAATATCTCCTTCCCGATCTGACGGCGGAGTAATGAGAGGCCTTTTCATCAACGGTTGGAGATGTTTCTGGGGTGGAGACTTGCACGTTGTTTATTACCAAGACACCCGGTGGAAAGAAGTACATGGCACGCGATCCAAGGGCTAGAAATTAAAGAAGAATCAGATTGATGGTCTTGAATGAATCCGGAGAATGGAAGTGCGCGGTGGATAGGAATAGATGGTGGTTGTGGAAAATAAATTGTGTCCACGTGGCGAATTGTGGTAGGCTCTGGAGACAAAAGTGGTTTACGGAAAGCCGGTGGGGGCCTATAAAAGCAAGGTTGACTTCTATCATTATTATTTTATTTGTTCGGGACGGGTGAAAAGGACCAGCCGATTCAGTAGCTTCCATTTGTCAGTTCGGGCACGCGCCTCTACAGTCGACCAGGTAAGGCTTAAACCCTGCAGCACCTCCGTCCAAATTACCTTTGTAAATTAAGTAATGGACCAGGGGAAAGAAATTCAAGTGTCTGGTCAGGTTGTAGATGACAGAGAAGAGTTTTTAGTAGACAGATATAGGAGCGTGTGCGACCCCTTCCTATCCATAGGGAGCATGTCGGTCAGTAAGGAGAAATTGTGGTATTATAACTCATAGGGGAATGATGTATTAAATGTTTGTAAGTCTTTCCTGTATTACTTCACTCTTGAGCAAACCCTCCCTTTCCCAGAATTTGCGGAATGGTGCGCTGTAAACTATTCTCCCTCCCAAAGAATAATTGTGAGTCGGTCTGCATCCAGAATACTTTGTAAAATTGATGCCATAGTCATCAAAGAAAATCTCAGTTTGCCTGAAAATTATCCTGTTCATCGTGAGTCGATAAATGAGTTGGTCCTTGCTGATTTTTATAAGAATTGTGAAACTGAGAATCGCTTTCATTTCCTGTCAATCCCTTGATGGTTTTTTCCTGCCCTACCCCATGCACATTTTCAAAAATGAAGTCCAAATGGTCATGTCCCTGGTCTATCAAGTATTAGGTCTGAGTGATGATTGTTGTGTAGGTGATGTCATCCTTGGTTTTTTATTAAGAATAAGTTCCTTAAGCCCCGAGTCCTAGTCAATTCCCGTGTTTAATTTTGATGAGTATCTCGCTGAAATAATCCATTTGCAGTTAACTGAGTTCCCAAAAGTTCATTTCTTTAGGTTTCAAACCTACTTGCTCAACATTCTGTTGTGCTCCAATGTCACCGAATTGAAATTTTTAAGTACTCTGTGCTCTTTTGATTTGCCCAAGCAAATCAACATGTTCGAATTTGCTAATTCGATCATGTCGGAAATGTACAAAATGTTATTTGATGAGGATTTTCCCCGTGTTCTGGATGAAATGAAGTGTTTAATGCAGTCTTCACCCGAAGATCGGGTTGGAGACTGGTTTCTGTACAGGGATTACATTGTGTTAAGAATATATGGGTTTACTGGTCAGCCTTACAGGTTACCTGCCTTTTTAACCCCGAGGATTTTCGCACTTGAGTTTATGAGGCAGAGGTTGTTATCTGAAGAAGAGCATTTTGGGGCTTTTAAGAAGTCTTCAAACATTAAATTTCCACTTAAAGTCGGCTCTTTCATTTTTAAAAGCAAAGGTGCCTTAATATTCATAGAGAAGTTGTTAGAGAATATGGATTTCCAAAAGGAATCAAAAGTGAATTATGATCCACATCATGTTATATCCCTAAGGAAACAAGCCAACAACAATAAGCCATTTGAGCACCAGTCTATTGAAAATTTGGCTGAAACAACCAATCTGTTACAGTTCAAGGAAGGTCCACATATCGCACCCATTGCAGTATCAGAAAATACTAACATTTTAGTTAATCAAAGTCTCTCTGAGACTGAGAGTATGGAAGTGGACGAAGATGGGTCCCATAAAAGGGCAAAACTGTTGAAGGTGGTGAAATGGTAAATGAGGAAGTTTCTGATGGTTTTAAAAAGGTTGCCCTGATTCCCATGAAAACCGTACAAGTAAATCAATTATCTTTTAAAAATGTAGAGGGTGATGTAGATAGTTCAGAATCAATCCCGGTATTTAAGTCGAAGGAAGAGCTCAAAGCCAGCTATACAGAGAAGAGGAAACAGTCTCTAGAGGAGACAAGAAATTTGCTCCCAAGAGTGAGAAGTTTATACAGTTCAAAAACGTCTCTAGTTTCGGCTAGAGATGCTGAGAGAAATACATTTAAGATGGCTATAGTAAAAGGCAAGAAGAGTTCTGAAATGGAGATCCGGCTAGACAAAATCAGTAGTCCGGATAAGATACAATTGCACAAACAAACCAGTGACGTCATTTACTCAGACTTATTGCAAGCCATGGTAAGGATTAATAAATTGCAAGTTTTGATAGACAAATTAGAAATTCAATTGAAGCATGAGAAAGTTGAGAATAAAGAAAATGTCATTCAGATTAGAAAGCTGCAAACAGACATTGTTAGTTCAGATAACACCCAGGCGGTTAAGAGGATGCTAGAGGAAAAATACAATGCACTCCAGGTCTTAAAGAAAAAGCTGAAGATTCCAGGTTCAGAGCACGTCCAATCAGTTGAATTAATGGCTTTGCAAGAGGAAAAGGATAAAGTCCATCAGGAGATGATGGAATATAAGGGAAAAGCTGTTGAACTACAGGAAGAAAAGGACAGGTGGGAGGCCGAGCGGAATGAACTATTATCCCAGATTTCCTTAATGAAAAAAGAACAAAGTGATGAGAAGGAAATTATGGAAGAGTTAATGAGTCAAACCCCTGCTGATGAAGACCTGTCCATTGTGAATATCCATAAGCCATTGGACGATTTCTCTGCAGATGATTTGTTGGTGCCTATGTCCCAGGTGAGCTTGAAAGATGAAGCAATTAAAGAATTGAAGGCAGAGAATGAAAGGATAAAAGCTGAATTGGCCAAAGTAAGTGAAAGTAAAAAGCAAATATTACAGGACAGAAATCAGTTGCAGAAAAAATTCAACGACCTAAAGGAGAAAAGCATCGGGAAAGGCCCTCTTCAGGGGGAAAACATATCATTTGGGATACCTTGTCGATAGAGATTACCAAGTTCCGGCACTATCTAAATTTTATTGATGACTTGAATATACTGATAAATTTGGCTCACCAGAGATTAAAATTGGTAAATGAACATATGGAGAAGAGACCTCTTACTACAGATCAAAACAAGCTGAATTTTCTGAATTCACTAACATATCAGAAATTGCACGATATGGGCATAAAAGATAAAGTATCAATAGTGTTGTGGGCAAAGAAATTCATCCACAAGAATCACTTAATCAAGACGGTCCAAGATAAATCAGAAGGATTGCTTTTGCAGGTTAATAATTTCAAATAGGATTTTAAAGAGCTGTTCGAAGACGGATTACCTTCCTTCTGGGACGAGGAGGGACGGATGTTCTCACAGGAACATTATCATAACCTGCTTGTCCAGTGTTGCATGGACCACTCCAAATTTAATGATTTGGAGAAAAGCCTAACAGGGAAAACCATTGTGGATATGTTAACAGAAGATTTTGAAATTCTGCAGAAGTTTGCAATTATCAGAAGCAGATTGCCCAAGAAGTCCTATGAAGCATATATGGAGCTCGAAGTATCAATTCGGGAAATGACAGAATGTGACACCCCAAGTTCGGAGCAGTGGAAAGCTGTGGAGTGGTTTGGAAAGACAAAGTATATTCTTAATCCCTAGAAACAGGTGTTATGCACTGAGGAGCTGATGGGGCAAAGACGTAGAGATGATGGGGCAAAGACGTGGAGCTGATGGGGCAAAGACGTGGAGCTGGCTGAGCAAAAGTTCGTTATCAAGTTGATTGTTACTTTATGATCTGTTAGGATTGGAGTTGTAACAAACTTCCTAGGGGTTAGGAATTCAGTCACAAAACTCTAAATTAAGCCGATCATTCAGTTATTGATCTTCTTGGAATGCCTATTATTTTATGTATAAATTTGCATCTTTTTTAAGAGATGGGGGTTGGAACCCATCGGGGGATGAAATTTTTTGGAGAACATATCTATTTTGAATAACAAAGTGAATGCATGAGAGTTTTCCCAGAGATTCCTGTGTCGTTGATATTACAGTCTGTGCTTCTTTCTTTATGTGATTGTATTTTCCTTGTGTAACATTCCATTTTGTTTCTTCCTCGTATCTGGAATATAGCGTTAGATGATTGGAATTCATATGTTTATGCTCTGGTCATCATTTTAGATATTATATGATTTTTCTGCTAAAGTTGATATGGAATTCATCCTTGTTGATGCTCTATGTTAATGGGTTGTTTCCTCATCTCTTCTGTTTCACCTGGATTAATTTGAATGACTGTGATGATGTGATTATCTTGCCTATGATGAATCTCATGTACATGTATTTGTGATACATTTATATTGTATATGACTCCATTCCCAATGGTTATGTGATTGTTTCATCCAAATACACAAATCTTTAAATGTTGTTTTATATCTGGTCCTGTTAAATCTTTATTGAGAGATCCCTCTCTGGAAGAAAATACCAGTTTATTCCTAAAGTGGTTTTGTTGTTACCTTGGAGTCTACCTTTTACAACCTGGGTACATTCTGAGTGCTAACAGACAGGTGAAGGAGAAAGCATACCTGAAGAATTTGGAGGAGAAGCAGAGCAGAAGAGGACAAGCTAGGATCAACCGTCGTGTATCGGGTGAGTCTTTCCCATCCTCCTATTTCCTTTACTGCACTCTAGAGTCAATTTTCTGCAAGTTTATTAAGTATGTTGGAAACTCCAGACCTTCAGTTATAAGGTGTTTATTCCTGTACAACATATTTCATATTGGAAAGGATTGATTTCTGGATTCAAGCTGTCTGTTGTGGTACCCCAAGCCATAGGAATTTCTCTCCGTAACAACGATGAAAAATATTACACTCATCGTAACCAAATTCGACCACTTCTAAGAAGATTCAAAGCTACAAGGTGTGTAACACCTTCAGAATAATAATAAATTCCAAGTACATCTCCATCCCCAACACGATTGCAATAAGGATAGTTGTTTTTAGCCTAGGATCCATTCTTTCATAGGCTTGATCTGGATTTATGTGAGAAATAAATGAAAGAGCATATATATATTCACATACATAGATATATGGAAATAAACATAGTGATACAGTAAACTCATATTCTATTAAATGAATGAATTAGAACAAACTGTAAAACAAAAGTAGCTAGAATGGTGGTAGTTGTATCTCTGAGAAGAAATGTGGTGACTACACTCACTCATGACAACTTGAATAAAAAAGGAGGGCAAAGGGAATTTTATCATAAAGCCTTGGATAGGTAGAAACCCTAAACCTAACCCTAGGAGATGAATCGTCATAAAGTTTGCGGCCCTAAGGTGGTTAGTCGAACAGTTAATTTTCGGGGGTCATAACTTTTGCATACGTTCTTTGTTTGGGGCACTCAATAACTTGTTGGAAAGGTCTATCCGATCTTTTCAAATTTAAATTGAATTCAGATGCATTTCATTGGAAACTAGTTGGCCCCTTGAATCACCTATAAACATCATTTCGGGACTCAAAAAGACCCTGAAAGTTTGGGACCTGAAAAACTGTAGAAAATTACAAGAAAATTTCTAAAATGAAAAACTATTTTGAGCCATTGGAATAGGTGGTTGACAACTTATACCGATATGGATGCAAAATGTGATTATAAGGATGTAAAATATTACACTCGGGATTACCGAATTCACCCACTTTTAAGCAGAGTCAAAGCTACAAACTATCTAACACCTTGAGAATAGTAAAAAATTCCAGGTACATCTCCATCCCAACATGGTTGCAATAAGGATAGTTGTTTTTAGTGTAAGACCTATTATTTCATAGGATTGATCCCAAATTATGTTATAATGAAATGAAAGAGAAAATATATATTCACATACACATATATATTGCAATAAACACAATGATATCGTAAAATAGATTCTATTAAATGAATGAAAGATAACAAACAATAAAATAACATCAGCTAGAATGGTGGTAGTTGTATCTCTGAGAAGAGATGTAGTGGCTATGCTCACTTATGAAAAGATGAATACAAAAGGAGGCCAAAGGTCTTTTTATCATAAATCCATGGAGAGGAAAAAACCCTAATCCTAACCCTGGGAGATCAAGCGTCATAAAGTTTGTGGTCCAAAGGTGGTTAGTTGACCAGTCAACTTCTGGGGGTCATAATGTTTGCATATGATCTATGTTTGGGGTTCTCTATAGCCCATTGGGAAGGTCTATCCAATATTTACAACTTTCAATTGGAGCCAAATTCATGCCATTGGGAACAATTTACCCCCCTGAATTTCCAAAAAACATCGTTTAGGTACTCAAAACGACCCCAGAAGTTTGGGACCCAAAAAACCATAGAAAATTACAAGAAATTTCCTAAAATGGAAAACTGTTTTGAACCAGTGGCATAGGTGGGTTTCCACCTATACCCATTTGGATGCAAAGTGTGATCATAAGGATGTAAAATATTACACTCAACATTACAAATTCTGTCACTTCCAAGAAGAGTCAAAGCTACAAGTTTTGTAATACCTTGAGAATAATAAAAAAATTCCAATAACATCTCCATCCCCAACATGGTTGCAATAAGGATAGTTGTTTTTAGTGTCGGAACCAGTTTTTCATAGGCTTGATCCGAAGTTATGTGAGAACTAAATGAAAGAGCATATATATATTTGCACACACAGATATATATGGCAATAAACTTAGTGATACAGTAAACTCATATTCTATTACATGAATGAAACATAATAAACTGTAAGACAAAAGCACATAAGGTTTTATTTTCCCAAAATATATCCTATTTGAAAAAATACTAGAATATTCCAGGAATCTTTCGTATTTTGGGCACAACGTTTCACTCGTAACTCATAATTGGGTGTAATTTCGACCATTGGAAAGGTCTTGAAATTATATACAACTTTTTGGTTTTGAGTTTTTCGTAATTCCATTGTTTGTTCGGGGTGGGTATTTTAGTAAGAAATCATCTTTTAAAAACATCTTTTAAAAGATGCTTTGTTACTAACACACCTGCCTTGGATAAACGGTAAGGAATTAGGAAAAACTCAAAAAATAAAATTTTATAGAATTTCAAGAGATTTCAAATGGTCCAAAGTCCTCCCAATTCTGAGTTACGAGCGAAATGTTATGCCCAAAATATGAAATATTCCAAGAATGTTTTCACTTTTTGTTAAATAGGATACATTATAGAAGAGGGTAGAATGTTATGAGCTAGAATGGTGGTAGTTGTATCTCTAAGAAGAGATGTGTTGGATACGCTCACTCATGACAAGCTGAATACAAAATGAAGTCGAAATAACTTTGATCATAAATACTTCTAGAGATGCAGAAACTATAAACCTAACCCTAGGAGATGAATCATCATAAAGTTTGTGGCACCAAGTTGGTTAGTTGAATAATAAACTTCTCGTCGTCATAACGTTTATATATGATCTTCGTTTGGGGCACTCGATATCTTGTTGGAAAGGTTTATCCGACCTTCATAAATTTTGAATGGGGTTGAACACATGTCTATGGAAACGAGTTGGCCCCTTGAATCGCCAAAAAACATCATTTGGGGCCTCAAAATGACCCCAAAAGTTTGGGACCCAAAAAACCGTAGAAAAATACAATAAATTTTCCAAAATAGAAAATTGTTTTGAGCCATTCGAATAGGTGGGTGGCCACCTATACCTATATAGATACAAAATTTGATTATAAGGATGTAAAATATTACACTCACCACTACCAAATCCTCCTATGTCCAAGTAGAGTCAAAACTAGAAACTGTGTAACACCTTGAGAATAATAAAAAATTCCAAGTACATCTCCATCCCCAAAACAATTGCAATAAGGATTGTTGTTTTCAGTGTAGAACCTATTGTTTCATACGATTGATCCTTATTTACATGAGAACAAAATGAAATAACATATATATATTCACATACATAGGTATATGAAAATAAACACAGTGATACAATAAACTCGGATTCTATTAAATGAATGAAATAGAACAAACGATAAAACAAAATCCACTAGAATGGTGGTAGATGTATGTCTGAGAAGAGATGTGGTGGCTACACTCACTCATGAAAATATTAATACAAATGGAGGGTGAAGAGCCTATTATCATAAATCCTTAGAGAGGATAAAACCATAAAACTAACCATAGGAGGTGAATCATCATAAAGTTTGCGGCCCAAGGTGGTTAGTTGATTAATCAACTTATGGGGGTTATAACATTTGTTGAGTAAAATAGTTTTCATTAAAGTCAAAATTGTTAATGAAAGTAAAAAATATGGTGGTAGGCTGAAATCAGCAAAATAACAAAGGAATAACCTTGTTGCAGGTTGCAGGTATCTAGAATAACAAATGAATAACCCTGTTGCAGGTTGTAGGTTGAATGACAAACAAATAAACTTGTAGAAAGTTGAACAACTGACATCGACCATCCAAGTAAATCAATGACACACAATGTTCTTGCTGAATGAACTAGCATAGAGGTTAAACACGTGTGAAGTGACAAAGTTCCGCAAAAGATCAAGATCAGACGGCTGAGATTAGTTCCACTAAAACAAATCAACGGTTCATAAAAGAATTGCAAAAACCTGAAAGGAACAAATAAATTAGTTGAATTCATGACTTCTGCATTCTGCAGTGTCGGAAGGAGCTTACGGAAAGGAAAGTACCGAAAGTAGAACGCTCATAAGTCGGTTCTGCAACAATAAGGATCATATGACTTATATTAGTCCTACTCTAGATCCGATGGTTAAGGATTAGTTCTGACACCCAGAAGTCAGTTCCGCAACAATCAAGATCGGACGACTTATATTAGTCCCACACTAGATCTAACGGTCAAGGATTAGTTTCGATGGTTAGGTGGAAAAGCTAAAGTTCCACAAACTTGATCAAGATTGGATGGTTGAGATTAGTTCCTCTAAAATAGATCAACAGTTCAGAAAAAGAAGTGCAAAAAGAGGAAAGGTGAAGAAGAAATTAGCCGAAGTCGTGAAACATTGAGTTTCCGACCTCCGCATTTTGCAATGCGGAAAGGAGTTTGTGGAAAGGAAAGTCCAGAAAGAAGAAGGTGGAAATTCAAGATACGATTTGAGGAAATGTTACATCCTGCATCCCGCATCCCGTAATCTGGAGATCGACGCTCATGGAGAAGCCCAATGAAGATCAACAGTGGGGAATCATTGAAACAGAAATACAATTTAAAATGGGAAATATGTATATTAGATCAATGGTACAAAGATATTTAGACATACGATCAACTGTCCATATTGTATCTGGAGAAGAAGATTACGGAAGCACCTGAAAATGATAAACATGGCTGTAGAAATGAATTCTGAGTTGTGGGAAGAATGAAATGGTGCCTTTGCTGAAAATTAACAATGAAATGATGCGATGGTTGAACGGGTAGATGATGAATAGTTGTGTCTGTAAGTAGACAGTCATGATCCAAAACGAAAGTGCAAAGTTATGGATAGATGCATTGATAAGAAATAGGTAAAGGGAATTTATTGAATGAATGTGTAAAGAATTAGGTGTTTTTGTTAGTAAGCTTGACAGAGTCCAAAGTGGATAGTTTACAATTGTTCCAAAAGACTGAGAAAATTAGTACAAGGTGGCAGGTTGGTGCTAGGGAAGGCCATAGGTCTGTAGAGGGTCGAAGCCTCCTTCTAGTCATAGCTGGAAAATAGGGTGTCGTAGCATTCTTGTCTATTAAAGCAGGCATACAATCATAGGGGTGTTGTAGGATCCCTGTATGTATTTGCAGGAAAAACCTAGGGTGTGTATACATCCTTTCTGCAGTAGCATATAAACAATTTTGTAAATTCATCTTATTAATGAGTTTGTGTTGGTGGTCTTCCCTTTGAGGTTTCCACGATAAAATCTGTCTTGATTGATGATTTTTGTGTATTTTAAGAAAAAGGGACAATACTGATTCACCCCCCCTCCCCACCCTCTCAGTATTGTGGGATAAACCAACAATTGATATAAAAGCATGTTCATTCACAACAGCTTAACCACTATAAGGAATATCCCATCCAAAAATCACAATGGATCAACAAGAAGGATTGGACATTAACAAAACTCCACTATTTACCAGATAAAATTATGCTTATTGGAGTGTAAGAATGAGGTGTCATATAATGTCCCTACGATGGAAAGTTTGGGCAGCAACAAAAAATGAGCTTAAAATAGGAAACTAGTACCCTACACACAGAGTTGAACTAGGTGAATATGAAGGTAATGCAAAATCCCTAAACGCAATATTAAGTGGTTTAACAAACTCGGTTTTTACTAAAGTTAGGCAATGCACATCTACCAAACAAGCTTGGGACAAGTTGAAAATTATCTATGAAGGAGAATATAAGGTCAAAGAATCCAAACTTCAAAGATATAAAGGTTAATTTGAAAGTCTTAAAATGAAATAATAAGAGAATATTGGGGAATACCTTCTTCGTGTGGATGAAGTTGTTCGTTCGATCACAGGGATTGGAGGAAAATCAAAAGAAAAGAAAGTGGTAAGCAAGGTACTAAGAACATTACCAATGAGATATGACCCAAAGGTATCCACCTTAGAAGAATGAGATGATCTTAAAAAGGTAACAATGGATGAGTTACATGGAATTCTCACTGCGTATGAGATGAGAACAGGAAAAAATGGATGTTCAAGAAAAGAAGCAGCTTTTAAATCCTCAAAAAATCAATAAGAAAACCCAAATGATGAGGGATCTCTTTTCATTAATAAACTTAAGAGAGGGACTCGAAAATACAAGGGGAAGTTACCTTTAAAGTGTTTTCATTATGGAAGGATTGGACATTTTTCCTCTAAATGCACCTACACTAAACAAGATGAGAATGAAGAAAAGGAAACTTCCAAGTTCAAAAAGGGTAAACCAGGAAACAAGAAACAAGTAAAAGAAAATTGTTTACACCATGGAAGATAGTGAAGATTCATATGGAAGTGAAGTTGAAGAAACTGAATTTTTATTTATGGGCCTAGATACTCAAGCCTCAAATAGTGACTTAGATGTAGAAGGAGAAGTAGACCTAAGAGATGAACATGTTAGCACCCTTGAAGAACTTGAGAAATGTAGTAAAAAGAACAGACAATCAAATATTATCATCAGTCAGTTGGAAGCTCAACTTCTAGATGCCAAAAAGGTTGAGGAGGACCTAAACCTACATCTCAAAAGAAGAATACAAGAGTCTAAAAAACTTGCAAAAGAAATCATGCAATTCAAGAGAAAGCTTAATGAAGGATCTATCAAATCAAAGTTTGAGAATAGCTCAAGGATTATAGATGACATTCTAAGTAGACAAAGACCATCAAGTGATAGGTTTGGTTTGGGGTTCGTTAAAGAGAAGAAGCTAGAGATTTTTCCTATCACCAATTAAGAAGGAAGTAATAAAAGCTATGCTGAAGTACTTACGATTCCAGCTAAAAAAGAAGGAAGCAAGAAATAAGGCTTAATTTATCAAGATAAAAATAGAAATAATATAGCATCCAAGAGACCAAATAGATATCTATAGATATTTTTAGGTCACTGCGTTTTTGGTAATAATTTTGGTTATAAAGCCTTAAATTGAAGAACTGAAAGGACGGTTTATGAATACAAGAAGAATTCATCAAGTAATAAGTCGAAGGGAAATAAGAATCTTTTTACACTACCCCAAAAATATGACATGGAATGTTATAAGTGTAATAGCCATGGACATATGGAAGGACATAGTAAACTGAAGACTCTTACAAGGAATACTGTTGCAATCAAATCTTAGAACACCAAACGAAAGAAGTATTGACGAGAAAAGGAAGAAAAGGAAAGTTCCATGATTGCTTTATGTGAAAACTAAATCCAAAACTTATGGCACTTGGACAGTGGTTTTTTAAAACATATGACCGGTGACCCAAGCAAATTCATAACACTAAAAGATAATAAGGGAAAAGTCACTTTTGGAGAGAGTCTGTCCTCCAAAATAATCGACAAAGGAACAACTGTTGTCAACAGTAAGATCAAAGCAGAAAATGTTTTTCTAGTTGAAAACCTCAAGCCTAATCTTCTCAGTGTAAGTAAAACATGAGACCAAGGACACATTTGTATCTTCGACTCAGAAAAATGTGAAATGAATAATAAGGAATTTGGAAAGGTCGTTGACATTTCTATGAGAAATACAAACAATGTATACATCTTGGAAAATGAAAACCAATGTTACTTAACTATGGTAGATGAAAGTTTTTTATGGCACAAAAGGTTGGGACATTTAGGTTTTGACAATATTTCCAAAATAATCATGAAGGAAGTTGTAAGATATCTACCTAAAATTGTAGTTCCTCTAAACTCTGTGTGTAAACATTGTCAAAATGGGAAGCAAACCATAGCCAGTTTTAAAATAAAAGAACATATGACCTTACACCCTCTGTAAATAATACACACATACCTTTGTGGACCAACCAGAACTAAAATCATGCAAACATATTGCTATTTCATGTTGCTAATTGATGATTACACAAGGATGACATGGGTGGCATTCCTCAAACAAAAATCAGAGGCCTTTGAAAAATTTAAAATATTCAAGGAAATGGATGAAAATGATTTAAGTATGAAAATCAAGTGTCTTAGGTCAAATAATGGGGGAGAATTTACCTCCAATGAATTCAATGAGTTATATGAAGGTCATGGAATTAAGAGACAATTTTCAGCAGCAAAAACTCCTCAGCAGAATAGGGTTGTTGAAAGGAAAGTCAGAACAGTCCAAGAAGTTGTCAAAACAATGCTTAATGAAGAAAAATTGTCAGATTCATTTTGGAGAGAAGCTGTATACATAACTGTCTACATACTTAATAGAGGGAAACTCAGAGTGAATAAGGATAAGACCCCCTATGAATTGTGGTATGGAAGACTAGCCTCTGTAAAATATTTTAAAGTGTTTGGCAGTAATTGTTGCATCAAAAGAAACGAGGATGACCTTGGAAAGTTTGAATTTAGGATTGATGAAAGAATATTTCTAGGATACTCATCCACTAAAAAGGCATATAGGTGTTATAATAAAAAGGTTACATAAAATTGTAGAAAGCGCTGATGTGAAAGTAGATGATATAAAACCAAGGAAAGAGAAAAATCTTGACAGTATTGAAAATACATGTGATGATAAAATAAAAGACTTGCAAAAGGACGAGAACATTCATAATGAAGAAGAAGACAAAGAAAAGGAAGATACACAAGGAAATGAAGAAGACTTCCCTAGACCTGGCACTAAAACTCCTTCTAGAAGGATACAAAAGAATCATCCAGAGTCACAGATCATGGGTGATAAAAATGCTAGAGTCATAACAAGAAGACAACTACCAGGTGTTGAACAAGCCCTACTCTCAATAGTTGAACCCAAGAACTTTACAGAAACCAACAAAAGTGATGAATGGGTCAAATCCATGAATGGAGAACAAGATCAGATTGAGAAAAATGAGACCTGGGAACTTGTCCCAAGACCTGAAGATAAGAACATTGTAGGAACCAAATGGATTTTCAAAAACAAGTTCAATCAAGATGGACGAGTAAAAAGGAACAAAGAAAGATTGGTTTGTAAGGGGTATGCCCAAGTGGAAGGTATTGACTTTAAAGAAACTTATGCTCCTGTAGCACGACTTGAAGCAATCAAAATGGTTTTAGCACTGTCATGCCATAAAAATTTCAAAGTATTTCAAATGGATGTCAAGTCTGCATTCTTGAATGGAAAACTAGAAGAAGAAGTATATATTGAACAACCTGAAGGGTTTCTCTTGTCAGAAAACAAATATTATGTCTATAAACTGAAGAAGTCACTCTATGGTCTCAAACAAGATCCAAGAGAATGGTTTTCAAGACTAAACAGTTACTTGAAACAACAAGGTTTTAAAAGAGGATCCATTGAAAGTAATATTTACCTAAAGATAGAAGATAAAAATATGATCATTGTTGTTGTCTATGTGGATGATATCATATTTGGAAGCAATATTCATATCCTAAGTGTATATTTTTCCTCTAAAATGAAGGAAGAATTTGAAATGTCAATGTTGGGTGAATTGACTTTCTTCTTGGGATTGCAAGTCTACCAAATAGAAGAAGGAATTTTCATCTCTCAAACTAAGTACATCAAAGATATGTTGAAAAAGTTTAAAATAAAAGATTCCAAACAAGTTGGTACTCCTATGTTCACTTGTTGCAAGTTAAGTAAGGATGATGAATCTATGGAAGTAGATCATACCATGTTTAGATCCATGATTGGCAGTCTGCTATATGTGACAGCCACAAGACCAGATGTGATGCAAGATGTTGGAGTGTGGTTTATGGTATCCAAAAATATTTTTAAATATCTAAAAGGTACCATGGAGTATGGTTTATGGTATCCAAAAGGACAAGAATTTACCTTGAAATCATTTACTGATGCAGATTGGGCAAGAAGTGTTGATGATAAAAAAAAGTACTAGTGGAGCAGCATTCTTTCTGGGAAATTGTTTAGTATCATGGTCAAGTAAAAAACAATCATCCATTTCAATCTGTACTATAGAAGCATAATATATTATTGCTTCCTCATGTTGCACTCAGGTTATTTGGATGAAACAAACCCTAGAAGATCTACTTGTAAAATATGAACATCCAATAGTGATCAACTGTGATAACACTAGTGCTATAAATATGTCTAAAAATCCTATCATGCATTCTAAGACAAAACATATACCAATCAACTATCACTATATAAGAGAACATGTATCTCAAAAATCTGTCCGATTAGAATACATTGACACAAAAGAACAGATTGCTGACATTTTCACTAAACCACTACCTAAGGAAGCCGTTGAACGTCTTAGACAGAAGATGGGAGTAATTCCTTTAAGAAAGCACTAAGAGGAGGAAGCGTAATCTCAAGGGGAGATATGATGACAGGGGGAGATGTTAGACATAGAGGTTTCTTTTTCATTGGTGTCAAAGGGGGAGAATGATTAAAGATCTTGCCATCAAATCCAAAGGGGGATATTGTTGAGTAAAATAGTTTTCATTGATGTCAAAATTGTTAACGGAAGTAAAAAATATGGTGGCAGGATGAAGCCAGCAGAATAAAAAAGGAATAACCCTGTTGCAGGTTGCAGGTATCTAGAACAACAAAGGAATAAACCTGCTGCAGGTTATAGGTATTCAAAATAACAAAGGAATAACCCTGTTGCAGGTTGCATGTTGAATGAAAAACGAATAAACCTATAGCAAGTTGAATGTCTAAGATTGATCATCCAAGTAAATCGACGGCTCACAATGTTCTTGTTGAATGAACTAGTGCATAGGTTAAACACTTGCAAAGTGACAAAGTTCTGCAAGAACGAAATGAATTTTGAGCTACAGGAAGAATGAAACGGTGCCTTTGCTGAAACTTAACGATGAAATGATGCAATGGTTGAACGGGTAGAATATGAATAGTTGTGTTTGTAAGTAAACAATAATGATCCAGAATGAAAGAGCATAACTATGGAGAGATGCGTTGATAACAAATACTGTAAGGGTATTTATTGAATGAATGTGTAAAGAATCAGGTGTTTCTGTTAGTAAGCTTGAAAGAGTCCAAAGTGGATAGTTTACAACTGTTCCAAAAGACTGAGAAAATCAGTACATGGTGGTAGGGTGGTGCTAGGGTAGGCCATAGGTCTGTAGGGGGTTGAAGCCTCCTTCCAATCATAGCTCAAAAAAAGAGTGTCGTAGCATCCTTGTCTGTTGAAGCAGGCAGAAAACCATAGGGGTGTTGTAGCATCCCTGTTTGTAGTTGCATGAAAAACATAGGGTGTGTTTACATCCTTTCTGTAGTAGCAGATAAACAATTTTGTAAATTCATCTTATTAATGAGTTTGTGTTGGTGGTTTTTCCTTTGAGGTTTCCAATATAAAATCTGTGTCTTGATTGATGATTTTTGTGTATTTTAAGAAAAAGGGACAATACTAATTCACCCCCCCTCTCATTATTGTGGGATAAACCAACAACTTTTGCTTACGATTTCTATTTGGGGTGCTCGATAGCTTGTTGGAAAGGTTTATCCAAGATTTGCAACTTTCAACTGGTTCCAAATGCATGTCATCAGCAACTATGTGAAATTGCGATTCATAACAGGATCTAGAATATAAGATGATCCTCACAACAAAATAATTTGACAATATGTATAATGAAATGGTGCTGAAACAATGTTGAAACAATAATATTAACAGATAGAAATGGTGCCAATAACTGAGTTTTCTATTACAGTCCAACATGTAAAAATGTCTATAACATTATTATATTACATTAGGATAAAATTGTTATCCTTTGGAGGAAAATTGGTGGCATACATGTGGCAGATGTAGATTGGACCTCGAACCCCCTAGCTAGACCAATAAGCTACCAAACCACCTAAAAATGTCACGAATGGTCATGTGAGCATTGGGGAAGCATGATTGGTCATAAATAAGGGTATTCTAGGTGTCATGGAGTGCATGGTTGTAATACCCCGGTTTTGACCCTGTGGTATTAATATTGTACATGATGTATATATATTGTATTAAGATCATGGCATGGAGCTCAAGGCCAAGGCCCTGCCATTGATATGATGTCTGGTGAATAGGTGATCAAGGTTGATACCTATGGTTTTTGTGCTAAGTCAAGCACAAAACATTTTGATATATCATGTAATTGTACAAATTAATATAATACCACAACTAGCTATGGGACTGCAAATGTTAAAGAGATGGGGGCATGATTCCACAAGGGATAGGGTGGGGAGTTATTGAAACCCCCTAAGCCAATAAGGCATGAAAATATGTCAATGGAGAAACCCATGAACCCTCAGCCACTTTTTTCCTCTATCCCCAATCATCAATTTCTTCCAGAAGTTGGTTGAGGTAGTTAATGCTTTGGGAAGAGCAAGGCATGGAAGTCTGATGGCTTGACTAAGCAAGCCTGCAAGTCTGCAGCATGGGAGGTTGCGTTCTTGCTTCTAAAGAAAGTAAACCCACATGGGAATGTGTGCCCATTCCCTCATCCCTGAGTCGCATTAAACATTGGAGGGATTCACGTTGTTCGTGGAGCCTGCTAGGGAGAGTCATGTTTCTGTTCATGTGTACTGTGAGTTCATCCCATTGGAAGAACTGTCTTTTGTTTTGGTTTGTTCACCTATTGTTTACCAGCCTCAGTTTCATAGAGGTTTATTGGTATCCTGGTTTTGCTGAGTGAATGAGTAGTGGATATCACTCAATTTTGTGAGCAAGTGTGGTCCTCTGTGGTTTCCCTAGTGTTGTTGTTCAATGGTATCCTCTGTCACAAAGTGAGTGTGAGCATGTTTTGCTATGTTGCACAGCAGTTGCTGTGTTGTGCACCCTTGGTTTTGGGTCTGAACTATACACAAGATTGAGGAGTGGAAGAGAAGAGTAATGGGCTTGATAAACCTAGCACAGAGAGGAAACTCATGAAAGGGTAAGAGTGGCTAGTAAATATTTGTTGCATTCCCTGAAGAACACTTGAAGGGAAGGCATATCCCAAGGGACTGTGGAACAGAGAAGGGGATACTTCCTTCTATTGGGTATGTAGGTATTGGGGATCCTAGACCGAATAGAACTTATGGAGGTGTCCCTAGCTCCCGAATGAGCCACTAGCTTAATAATTCTACCTTTGCACTGCCTTAGAATCTTGATAAACCCATCTGTTGTCTTGGCTATGTTTTGTTGTGTTTTGTCCATGTGCAATCCTTGGCTAGACTGTCTGATAAACCTACTGTGAATGATGGCTTGGCTAAGTGCCTGATAAACCCATTTGTGGCTTGGTTGATCCCTATTTTGGAAGTTGGCTTGACTGTGAATAGTCTGATAAACCCAACTATATGATGATTTGGTCAAGTAAGCTTGATAAACACATCATTGTTTGTTTTGTAACACTGCATCCTTATAAACCCATCTGTTCGCATGGCTGTGTCTTGTTTTGTTTTGGCCATGTGCAATCCTTGGCTAGAAAGTTTGATAAACCCATTGTGAATGATGGATTGGCTGAGTCCCTGATAAACCCATCTGTGGCTTGGCGAATCCCTATTTTGTAATTTGGCTTAACTGTGAACCATTTTTTAAACCCAATTGTATGCTAGCTTGGCTGATTAAGCCTAATAAACCCATGATTGTTTGGCTTGTAAGCATGCAACTTGATAAAACCAACTTGTTGTTGGCTTGGCTGGACAGTCTGATAAACCCAACTGAAGGTTGGATTGAATGTGTGTGTGCTCTAGTTTGGTTGTGTATAAGACTGTTGTTCCCCTAGATCCTTGTGGAAATCATGCCCAACTCGGGGGTGGTGGTGTGTTGAGAGAGTAATGAACACACTGACATATGGGTGGGTGGAACGTTGGAGTCACCTAGCTAGTTACGGGACAACTTAATGATCAAGATGAGTATCTTTGTTATGCTTGTTTCTATGATGTATTTGTCTATGAAATTCTATATTCACGTTGAATGTTTGTTAATGATTAAGTAGAGTTTTAGTTTTGTTATGGTTTCATGCATTTTACTTCTATACATGCCTTGTATGATTTATGCATTTATTTTCCTAAGTCCATGGAGGCTGGAAGCTTGTTACAGAGTCAGAATGCATTTGACTTAGTGTTTCTACCCCTTGGAATCCATCTGCAGAAGACGAAAGGAACAAACCAAAAAAAGGAAAGTTAGACAAGGCAGGTTATGGCGTTTCTGTGCCGCGGAATCCACAGCAGGAGGCGGGATAAGGAATTTTAAATCCAAGAAGAACTTTATTTTCCAATTTCTGAAGTATGAGGTCGGAAAGTGGAAGTCGGAAGTGTAGGAAAAAGGTTAAGGCCAAAATTCGTTCTCCCAATTTCCAAGTTCCCCAATGGAGGTAGAAGGCAGAATGTGGGAGGAAAGAGAAAGAAGTTTTATCAAAGTAGAATGTGGGATTTTCGACTGCCAGGATCCGCCTGCAAAAGGTGGAAATTGGGAAAAAGGTTAAGATAAATATTTGGTCTTCCGATTCTCAAGTTTTGCACTGAAGGGAGAAAAGGCAGAATGTGGAAGGAGAAAACGAGGATAGACTTTCCTTTATTTGATAGTTTTTTGACTTTCGAGTTCCGAAGTATGGAAGGCGGAACAAAAAACAGTGGTTGAAAGACTCTATTGAGAGTTATGTTTCCAATTTCTGAGTTCTGAAGTGTGGAAGGCAGATGGCAGAAAGGCTGCCGAATGTTCCTTCACACATGGTGTTTCCGATTTCTGAGTTCCGAAGTGCAGAAGGCTGAAAGGACTTTGATTTTTCAATTCTTGATTTTTGAGGTCAGAAGGGAGAAAGTGCAGAAGGAAGAAGGAGGAAGAGTGGTTGAATGTTTTCATCGCACATTACATTTCAGACTCCTAATTTTTGAGGTCGGAAGGGCACAAAATGGAAGTGCGAAATGTGTAGTGCGAAAAAGTTTTTTTCGGTGGCAAAAGGGATCTGTCAAGGGAGGAATGACTGTTATAGTGGTTTCTAAGCCTGAGAATGAAGGTTGAAGTGTGTTTTAATGTCCATGTCTTGTGCTTCGAAGGAGAACAAGGGTTCCTGAAGTAAAAAAAATAATCTTTCCGCATTATGGGATATGAGGACGTTACATTGTTGTATTAGAGCTCATGGTTATAACATTGGGCCTTGATAGGCCAAGTTGAATAGTTAACAGAGTTGTTGGTAAATGGTTTTTACTTTTGATTTTATTATGCAACTAACAAATGATGTGTTAACACATTTTGCAGATTCATAGTGCAGATTGAAAAAATGGGTTTTTGGCTCAACCATGAGAACCTACGACAAGTATGATGCATGTAATCCCTATGAGCACGAGGAATATGCTACAGTAGTAAATGAATGAGTTGGAAATGATGAAATGGAGTCTAATGGAAAGATATTTCAAGAGACACCGCCAGATATTGTAGCCAACATGAGAAGCTTGATCAAAGCTCAAAAAGAACAGTATCAGCTGAATGCCGCCATGTTTCAAAACTTAACAGACATCCAAAGGTAGTTGAGCTTGGGCTGTCGTACATAGAAACCGAAAGGAAATAGAAGTAGTGCCAGAAGAAGTGAGAGATCTTCTAGTGGGTCTTCTAACTCTGAAGAATCCACTGGGGGATTGACCTCTTCATCTCATGGAGAAAAGGGAAAGAGGAGCTATAAAAACAACTCACGTGATGATTTTAAAAAGGAAATGTCACCTACCTTTAATGGTGAGATAAAAAAATGGTCAAGAAGTTGAAGCTTGGTTCCTTACGATGAGGAAATATTTTCAAGTCCAAGACTATTCAGAAAATATGAAAGATAGGGTTGCCATCTTCCACCTAAATGGAAGAGCATTTATTTGGTGGGAGCACCTTATTCAGGTAAAGAATATCAATGAAAGGAAGATCAGTTGGAAATAGTTCAAGAAGTACTTCAAGTAGAAGTACCTCTCTGATAGGTATTATGATGATAAGATCAAACAATTCCATGAGTTGAAATTGGGACAACAGGCAATGGAAGAGTATGTCAATAAGTTATTGGAGTTGTTAAGGTATGTCAGGTATATTAGGGATGACAAAGTGAAAATATAATAATTTCTGAGTGGGCTACCTCAAGCATATAGAGACATAATCGAGTTTGATGAGCTGAGAAATCTAGAAGAGGCCATCAGGAAGCTAATTATTGGTATGAGAAAATCAATGGAAAACCTTATTATCAAAAGGTCTGGAAGGACAAGAGAAATTAGAAGTCTCACCAAAGGAAGAAAGGTTTCAAACCTTCTAACTTCAAGAATCAACAGAAGCAGCCATCACAAGTTGTGGGTAAGCTAGCTAGAGTGATGGGAGAAAATCCAAGAGATCCACAACAAAGTAGGAAACCTGTCCAATGTTGGAAATGTGGAGGACCCGATATGAGCAGGTACTATCCACTTGAGAATGGGAATGTAAGGCCAACTTACAACATTCAAGAAGTTGAAACAATGGATCAAGTTGCAATGGTTGTCCATAGGATTTATGCAGCTCTAGAGAACCGCCAGGAAGACCATAAATCAACTGTGGTTGAAGTTGCAGGTAATATTGCTAAGTAATATTTTTCTATTTTAATTGACCCTGGATCTACTCACAGTTATATTACTCCTATAGTTGTTGATATTTGTGCTTTTAATAATTTAAATCATAGAAAATCATGGTTAGCTCAGCTAGCCACTGGGACTAAGAGAAAAGTTAGTGAAGTGGTGGAGAAATGTCCATTGGTTATGGATGGATTGGTCACTTGTGTAGATCTAAATGTTCTACCACTTGGTTCCTATGATGTTCTCATCGGAATGGATTGGTTGGAAGCACAAAGAGTAAAACTTGATTGTTACAACAAGAATTTTGAATGCTTGGATGAAGAAGGAAACCTAAAGGTTGTGAAGGGAATTCCAAAGGTGATTTCTATTAGGCAGATTTTAGACATGCAACTAAAGAAGTTATGTAGGAAGGGTTGCAGAGTGTATGCATCCCATGTTATGGAGGCACAGAGAATGGAATTTAGGGATGTTTTTCTTGATGAGATACTAGGGCTTCCTATAAAGAGGGACATTGACTTAACAATTGAAATTGTGCCAAGAGCAGCACCAGTGTCCAAGACACCCTACAAGATGAGTACACTAGAGATGCTCGACCTGAAGATGCAACTGCAAGAGTTGTTCATGAAGAAGTATATCATACCAAGTGTGTCCCCTTGGGGAGCACATGTGCTGTTTGTAAAGAAGAAATATGGTACACTCAGGTTGTGTATTGATTATAGACATCTGAACAAGGTCACTATGAAGAATAAATACCATTTTCCTAAGATTTATGACCTCTTTGATCAAATGAGAGGAGAAAAGGTATTTCCTGAGATTGAGTTAAGGTATTGTTACCATCAGGTAAGAATCAAGGATGGTGACATTCATAAGACAACCTTTAGAACGAGGTATGGAAATTATGAGTTTGTAGTGGTACCATTTGGTCTCACAAATGCACCAACTACATTTATGTGCCTTATGAACAGTGTTTTTAGCAGGTAAAAGACAAATTGCAGCAAAAAACTATAGAGAAGAGGTATGAGGGATATAAATTTGAAGAAGATGGACTTCTTACTTATAAGTACAAAATTTATATTCCAAGTGTAGCAAACTTGAGGAGACTTGTTATGGATGAGTTCCATCAAGCTCCATATTCTGGTCACCTAGGATATCAGAAGACAATTACTACATCCATAAAAAAGTATGTTTGGCTAGGAATCAAGAGGGACATTGCTGAGTATATTTCAAAGTGCATGAAATGTCAACAGGTAAAGGTTGAGCATCAACACCTAGCAGGTTTGTTGCAGCCTTTTCCAGTTCCAGAATGAAAATTGGAAATAATTTCCATGGACTTTATTACAGGATTGCCAATCACTTGGAGGCAACATGATTCCATCATGGCTGTGGTGGACAAGTTGACAGAGGTAACACATTTTATACAAGTGAAATCCACACATAAGACGGATGAAATTGCAAAAATATTCATTAAGGATATTTTTAGATTGCATGGATTGCCTAAGGTAATAGTCTCTGACATGGATCCTAATTTCACCTCCAACTTTTGGAAGGGTTTGTTTGCAGATTTGGGAGGGTTTGTCTGAACTCTACACAAGACTGAGGAGTGGAAGAGAAGAGGAATGGGATTGATAAACCTAGTGCAGAGAGGAACCTCATGAAAGGGTAAGAGTGGCTAGTAAATCTTCACTGTATGCTCTGAGGAACATTGGAAGGGAAGGAATAGCCCGAGGGACTGTGGAGTAGAGAAGGGGATGCTTCCTTGTGTTGGGTATGTAGGTAATGTGGATCCCATACTAGATATACCTTGTGGAGGTGTCCCTAGCTCTTGAATGAGCCACTAGGTTAGTCATTCTACCTTTCCACTGCTTTAGAAGCCTTATAAACCCATATGTTGGCTTGGTTATATCTTGTTGTGTTTTGGACATGTGCAATCCTTGGCTGAACATTCTAATAAACCCACTATGAATGATGGCTTGGATGAGTGCTTGATAACCCATCCATGTCTTGGTTGATCCCTATTTGGAAGTTGGATTGATTTTCAACAATCTGATAAACCCAACTGTATGCTGTCTTGGCTAAGTAAGCGTGATAAACCCAACATTGTTTGGCTTGTAAGACTGCAGCCTGATAAACCCATCTATTGGCTTGGATGTGTCTTGTTGTGTTTTGGCCATGTGAAATACTTGGCTATACAGTCTAATAAATCCACTATGAATTATGGCTTGGATGAGTGCCTTATAAACCCATCTATGGCTTGGACGATCCCTATTTTCGAAGTTGGATTGACTGTGAACAGTCTAATAAACCCAACTGTATGCTCGCTTGGTTGAGTAATCCTAATAAACCCAACTTTGTTTGGCTTGTAAACCTGCATCCTGATAAACCCAACTTGGTGTTGGCTTGACTGGAAAGTCTGATAAACCCAACTAAAGGTTGGATTGACTATGTGTATGCTCTGGTCTGGCTGTGTATAAGCCTGTTGTTTCCCTATCTCCTTGTGGGAATCATGCCCAAATTGGGGGTGGAAGTGCGTTTAGAGAGTAATGAACACCCTTGCTGATGGTTGGGTGGAACATTGCAGTCACCTAGATAGTTGCGGGACAACTTAATTATCAAGATAAGTATCTATGTTATGCTTGTTTTGGCCATGTTTTTTTCTATGAAATTCTATATTCATGTTGAATGCTTATTGATGATTAAGTAGAGGTTTGCTTCTGTTATGGCTTCCTACATTTTACTTATGTACATGCCATGTATGATTTATGCATTTCTTTTCCTAAGTCCATGGAGGTTGGAATCCTATTACAGAGTTAGAATCCATATGACTTAGTGTTTTCGCCCCTTGTAATCCACCTACGAAAGGAGAAAGGCAGAAACTGGAAAAGGGAAAGTTGGACAAGGTAGATTATGGTGTTTTTGCACCCCGGGATACACATTGGGAGGCGGGAGAAGGAAGTTTAAATCTAAGCAGAAGTGTGTTTTATGATTTCCAAAGTCCGATGTCAAAAAGTAGAAGTCGGAAGTGTAGGAAAAAGGCTAAGGTTGGAAGTCATCCTCCTGATTTCCAAGATCCGCAGCGGAGGCGGAAGGTGGAATCCGAGAGGCTCCAGAGAAAGAAGTTTTTATCAAAGTAGAATGTGGGATTTCCAACTTTTGAGATCCACCTGCGGAAGGCAGAAAGTGGAAATACAGAAAAAGGTTAAGGTAAATATTTGGTCTTCTGATTCTCAAGTTCCACACTAAAGGGCAAAAAGGCGAAATGCGGAAGGCAGAAACAAGGATAAGCGTTCCATCATTTTATAGTTTTCTGAGTTTCGAGTTTCAAAGTATGGAAGGAGGAAGGGCAGAAGGCAGAACAGTGGTTGAAAGAATCTGTCAAGATTTATGTTTCTGATTTTTGAGTTCCAAAGTGCAGAAGGCAGAAAGAAAAAGTGTGGAAGGCGGAGGGTGGAAATGTCATTGAACGTTCCTTCGCACATGGTGTTTCCGATTTCCTAGTTCCAAAGTGCAGAAGGAGGAAAGTGAAAGTGCGGAAGGAGGAAGAGTGTTTAAATGTTCCAGTCTCCTATTATGTTTTCTATTTCTGATTTTCAAGGTTGAAAGTGTGGAAGGTTGAAAATTCACTTCATCGTGCCTTTGAGTATTTGATTCCCAATTTCCGAGGTTGGAAGGGCAGAAGGTAGAAGTGTGGAAGGTAGAAGGAGAAAGAGTGGTTGAATGTTTCCATCACACATTAAGTTTCTGAATCCTGATTTTTGAGGTCAGAAGGGTGGAAAGAGGAAGTGCAGAAAGGACATGTTTAATGAGAAAAAGGTGTTTCCCATCATAGAAGGGATTTGTCAAGGGCGGAATGATTGTTATAGTGGTTTCTAATCCTGAGAATGAAGGTTGAAGTGTGTATTAATGTCTGTGCCCTTTGCTTCGAAGGAGAACAAGGGTTCTTGAAGTAAAAATTTTAATTTTTCCACATTATGGGGTATGGGGATGATACATTGTGGTATAGAGCTTATGGTTACAACATTGGGCCTTGATGGGCCAAGTTGAACATTTAACAAAGCTGTTGGTAAATGGTTTTTACTTTTGATTTTATTTTGCAGCTAACAAATGATGTGTTAACACATTTTGCAGAGTCATAGTGCAGATTGAAAAGGTGGGTTTTTGGCTCAGCCATGACAACATATGACGGGTACAATGCACAGAATCCCTATGAGAACGAGGAAGATGCTATGGGGGGGAAACGTTTGAGTTGGAAATGATGACACAGAGTCTAATGGAAGGAGATTTCAAGAGATGCCACCAGAGATTACAGCCACCATAAGAAGCTTGATTAAATCTCAGGAAGAGAAGCATCAGTTGAATGCCACCATGTTGTAAAACTTAACATACGTCCAAAGGCGGATGAGCTTGGGGCATCGTACAGAGAAACCAGAAGGAAACAAAAGCAGTGCCAAAAGAAGGGAGATGTATTCTAGTGGGTCTTCTGACTCTGAGGAATCCACTAGGGTATTGATCTCTTCATCTCATGGAGAAAAGACAAGGAGGCATTATAGAAACAACTCACGTGATGAGCTTAAAAAGGAAATGCTACCTACCTTTAATGGTGAGATAAAGACTGGCCAGGAAGATGAAGCTTGGATCCTTGGGATGAGGAAATATTTTCAAGTCCAAGACTATTCAGGAAATATGAAAGCCAGGGTTTCCATTTTCCACCTGAATGGAAGAGCATCCATTTGGTGGGAGCAAATTAGGCAGGTAAAGAAGATCATTGAAAGGAAGATCACTTGGAAATAGTTCAAGAAGTAGTTATGGAAGAAATACCTCTCTGACAGGTATTATGATGATAATATCAAAACATTCCATGACCTGAAGTTGGGACAACAAACAATGGAAGAGTATGCCAATAAGTTCTTGGAACTGTTAATATATGTCATGTATATTAGGGATGAAAAAGTGAAAATAGAACAGTTTCTGAGTGGGATACCTCAAGAATATAGAGACAGAATCAAGATTGATGAGCCTAGAACTCTAGAAGAGGCCATCATGAAAGCTAAGTATTGCTATGAGAAAAGCAAGGGAAAACCTGATTACCAAAAGGTCTGGAAGGACAAGAGAAATGATAAGTTTGACCAAAGGAAGAAACGTTTCAAACCTTCTAACTTCAAGAATCAACACAAGCAGCCATAACAAGATATGGGTAAGCTAACTAGAGTGATGGGACAAAATCCAAGAGATCCACAATAGAGCAGGGAACCTATCCAATGTTGGAAATGTGGAGGACCCTATCTGCGCAGGTACTATCCAATTGAGAATGGGAATGTAAAGCCAACTTACAACATTCAAGAATATGAAACAATGGGTCAAGTTGCAAGGACTATCCCTAGGATTTATGCATCTCTAGAGAACCACCATGAAGACCATCGATAAAATGTGGTTGAAGTTGCAGGTAAGATTGCTAAGAAATTTGTTTTTATTTTAATTGACCTTGGATCTACTCACAGTTTTATTACTCCTATAGTTATTGATATTTGTGCTTTTAAGAAGTTAAAGCATAGTAGATAATGGTTAGTTCATCTAGCCACTAGGACTAACAGAAACATTTGTGAAGTGGTGGAGAAATTTCCATTGGTTATGGATGGATTGGTCACTTGTGTAGATCTGAATGTTCTACCACTTGGCTCCTATGATGTTCTCATTGGAATGGATTGGTTGGAAGCACATAGAGTAAAACTTGATTGTTGCAACAAGAATTTTGAATGCTTGGATGAATAAGGAAACCTAAAGGTTGTGAAGGGCATTCCAAAGGTGAGTTATGTCAGGTAGATTTCAGCCATGCAGCTAAAGAAGTTCTGTAGGAAGGGTTGCAGAGTGTATGCATCCCATGTTATGGAGGAAGTAGAGAATGAAACTCCTAGGTTGAAATATTTTCATGTGTTGAAGGAATTCAGGGATGTCTTTCCTGATGAGATTCCAGGGATTCCTCCAAAGAGGGACATTGACTTCACAATTGAACTTGTTCTAGGAGCAGCACCAGTGTCCAAGACACCCTACAGGATGAGTACACCACACATTCTTGAGCTGAAGATGCAGCTGCAAGATTTGTTGGAGAAGAAGTATATCAGACCAAGTGTGTCCCCTTGGGGAGCACTTATGTTGTTTGTAAAGAAGAAAGATGGTACATTCAGGTTGTGTATTGATTATAGATAGCTGAACAAGGCCACTGTGAAGAATAAATACCCTTTTCCTAGGATTGATGACCTCTTTGATCAAATGAGAGGAGCAAAGGTATTTTCTAAGATTGACTTAAGGTTTGGTTACCATTAGGAAAGAATCAAGGATGAAGACATTCATAAGACAACCTTTAGAATGAGGTATGGACATTATGATTTTGTAGTGGCATCATTTGGTCTCACAAATGCACCAGCTACATTTATGTGCCTTAATATGCACATCAATTTAATTAAACCTACAACCAACTATGACGGTGCAACGTTAAATGAAAAGGGCATGATTCCCAAGGGTAAGGGGGGAGATTGCTAAACTTGGACCCATGGGGAAAAGCCATGTGTCACCACTCTCTTTTTGTCTCCTTAAACCACCCCCTTAGTTTTCTGTTGTTAAGAGGGACAATGATTGGCTGGCAGGAAAACCACCACCATGCTCATGCCTGCACCCACTCTCAATGACGTGCCTTCTGGGTAACGGATGGTTTTCCCACTATGTGGATCATGAGTCTATTCATCTCCTCTCACGCGAGATGAGTTAAAAGGGGTTCCATGTTCCATTGTTGGGGTTCTTTTTCTGTCTCACCGATTGTTGGTTTGCGAGCATGCTAGCCCTTCTTCTACCCCACTAATTTGATGGTTGCAGCTTGATTCTTTACTTGGATTCATGCAGAGTCTTGTGTATTTTTTTCCATCTTTATCAAACATGGTACTATCCTGTTATTTCCATCGTTGAAATTGTGGCCGTAATGGCATCCACAGTTCTGTGGGTTTCATTTTGTCTGTCACGCAGAGATTAGAAATCTGGTATTTTCCATTCCCGGTCTATGTGATCTTTCCCAGCAGTTGCAGTGGGATTTGTGTGTTGTGGGTTCGTAGTTGTATTGGGATGTTTTTTGCCACAATTTGCTTGGGTATATTTTTTCCCTTTTTATGGTGGTATCGGTTGAGGATTGCTATGAGTACCTATTTTCTACTTGACTGAGTTTCCCCTTGTCCATGCTAGAAGTTTGGTTTCTTTTCTATTGCAGACTGTGGAATGTTGCCATCGTTTCATTGTGAGTTGTGGCTGTTGATTTACCCTGGTTTTGGGTTGCTTCTTGGTTGATGAGGTTATTGGGATTGTTGCTAAGTTGTTTTGGCCACGCTAGGGCTAAGAACAACTCTGAATAGTTGTTTGACTTGAACTGTGTTTCACCTTTTGGTTTGGGGTTGTCACCTTGTTGTCTTCATCTTCTTCATAGAGCTATGAACTGTTTTTTTTTCTGTGGTATGTAGTGGTTGGTCTTTGGAATTTTGACAGTGGGATTAGAGGCTAGGTATTCTTGAGAAAACTGGTGTTTGAGGTCACCATCTTGTCATTTAGCCTTCCCTATCTCGTTGACGACCTGATAAACCCTACTATGTGGGCTTGGTTGATTGGTGTACCTTGGCTATGTGTAAGCCTGCTTTGACCCTTATTCCTTGAGGAATCATGCCCAGCTTGGGGGTGGCAATGTTACTGAGAGATTAATGAGCACATTGGCCTATGGTTGGGTGGAATGTTGCAGCGACGTAGCTGGTTGCGGCACATGTTCTTATCAGATGAGTATTTTTGTCCATTTTACTTCTGCAATTATATTTACCAATTAATGATTGATGAACCTGTGGCATGCTTGAATGAATGTACGTTTGCTTCCACTATGTATATGAAGGATTATGCATCTTAGTATGTATTATGTTTAAGATTTTTATTTCAGCATTATATGCCTATTCATGTTCATGGGGTTGTTTGCCCGTATGTTTGGAGTTAGTAACATCCTATTCATCGGTCAAAGAGTCGGGGATGTTACATCTTTTATCAAGCGGAATCCGGGGTTGTGTCCAAAGAATGATCCGAAAGGGGTCTTCCCTTTCACAGATGAGTGTGGCACCCTGTTTTGAATGTATGCTGCAGAATGCATGTCTTCATCCCACAAATTTGTAGCAAGCTTCTTTGATTCCAACATACAGGTGGTCATCTCCTTGAGAGACTGATTCTTCCTTTCTGGTACTCTGTTCTGCTGGGGAGTGTAGGGAATTGAATGTTGGACTTGAATACCACTTTGGGAGCATATGTGTAGAAACTCATTACTGACATACTCCCCTCAATTATGAAATCTCAAGATCTTGATCTTAAACCTAGAGGCATTTTCAATCAAGGCCTTCTATTCAGAAATTTTTTCACATACTTCAGACTTCTTTTTGAGAAAGAAGACCCATGTGTACCTTGAAAAATCATCAATAAAAGTAAGAAGATACATTGATCCATTCATGGATGTGATAGGCATTAGACCACTGATATCAGAATGTATTAGCCCCAATATGCATGTAGCTCAGTTTTCCTTCCCCCGATCGAACTTGTGTTCAGGGTGTTTTCCAATCACACAGCCCTTGCAATTTCTGGTGGTTGCCTTGATGACCGGGAGGCCTTCAACCATGTTTTTTTTCTATAATTGCTGCAAATATTTGAAATTTAGATGGCCAAACCTTTCATGCCACATCCTACTAACCTCATTTCCATGAGTTAGCAGAGCGGTGAGCTTTGCATCCAACACAATGTGGGAGAACTCATAGGCTCTTGCACGATGGTTTGCAAGACCTTTAGCAATGAGGTTCCCGGATTCAAGCTCCATTATCTCAACATAATTTGGGCTGAAATAAACTCTCTTAGGAACTCTAGTATATGTCATTTTATAGACACTAAGGAGATTTCATGCCAGAGATGGTACATACAACACATTTGAAAACAAACCATTTTCAAGATCAACAGTACCTTGTCCTACTGAAATGATGCTGGAGTCATCTCCCATGTGGATGGGAATGGATTTGCCAGTCTCCAAGGATGAAAAGGAGTCTCTTTCAGCCATCATATGGTTTGAATCTCCAGAATCAATCAAGAGTGCTTTGGAATTTGAAGTGCTTTCCATGAGGGCATGACCTTTTTCATGTTGTGGTTCCAGATCTTGCTAATCTCTCCTTCGAAATATTTCCAGAAGATTCATGTGATTTCTCTCAAGGAGAGAGGTAGATTCATTAAGCTTCTTCTTCATGCAGGCATGTTCAGTGTGGAATCCCTTCCCGCAATATGAACACTTGACTTTTTCCTTGCCATGGTTCCCTTTTCCTTTGTTCTTCCTTGAGCCGAAAGACTCATCATGTTGTTGGTTTTCAACTCTAGGCTTAGGAGCATCAAATTTAGTTTTTGGGTTCTTTTACTGCTTTCCTTTACCCTTCACATATTTGGGCCCCGAGACATGGAGGGCTTGATCACGGGAAGATCTGATGATCCCCATCTAGACAATCTTGTCATCTTCACTTGTTAGGGACTCAATGAAGGCATTGAGTGTAGGCATCTTCCATCCAGGGGTTGTGAGATTCCCCACACGAAATGTAGAAACAAAAACTAAATAATCAGCCCCAAGTTTGGAGAGTATGGAGAGTATGAGCTGATCATCTACCTTCTCCACTTTGCATTTCTTCAAGAGTAAAACAATCTACTTGAACTTTGTGAAAACGTCATTTAGAGCCTCGAAATTGGAGGGCTGGAGAGACATCAATTCATTTTCAAGCTATTAAAATCTCAAGTCATCTTGCTTTCCATATAGAGTTTCCAATTTGTCCCATATTTCTTTTGGACTCTTCAATCCCACAAGATGGAAAAGAAGATCCCACGAAATAGAGAGGCACAAGAAACCGAATTCTTCATCCTTCTTGTTCAAGAATCTTGATTTTTCTATGGCAGAACCAGGCTCATCTTCAGTGTCCATGGTGACTCTATAGAGTCCTTTGGAGCACAGTTGAATCTCCATGTCACCTTTCCATGAGTGGAAATTGTATGGAGTCAAAAGATCTACTGAGGAGGCCATCTGGATCTGCTGGAGCGAATGCTTCACCTATAGAAAACTTGAAAATCACAACAAAAAGGGAAATGTAAGGTCAAACAGCCTGCACATTTTAGGCTTTCATCACACCCAGCATAGTCAATCAAGAAAGATTGATCAAGAAGTTCTTTACTTGGGGTATTAAGTGGTAAGTCTTGGATTCTGGTGCAGTGTTGGATTTTTGAGCTATTGCTCAATTTTCATGTAGAAATCTGTCAAAAAGCTTGTTTTTGAGAGATAGAGCTTTGTCCCACCATGAGCTCTGATACCATATTAATCTTGCACAGTGATCTAGGGACTAAACACCAGTCTCATCAAATATTAATCAACAAATAACTCATGAAATGGTGTAAATGGGCTATGGAATGAGTAGCCGCTCTGTTTATTCACACAAAGAATGAGAAATTACATTACAATATCATGCTACAAGCATGAATGAGAAGCAATTCGAATTCATAAGGAGGTCATTCGAATTAAATGAGTGAGTCTAGATTAACTAAATGTAAGCCATAGTCAACACTCAAGTTAACCACTGATCAAAACCCTAATTGACTCAACTGAGCCTTAACTGAAGTTGGAGTGCAATAAATGGCTGAGTCTCAACTAAAAGAGATCAGACACATGTCACAGCAAGCCAACCATCAAGTGGTAGCGCTTCAATGACTCTAATGAACCCTGATTAGGTTAACTGAAGTGTAACTGAACATCAGAAGTGGTTGGAGGCACCCCTGTTGACTCCAGTTCATTAAATAATCATTAAATAATTAATTTAATAAAGGGAGGCACCTTCATTGCCCTGTTTAACTGATTGTAACAATTAGTTAGCAACTAGGTGCATTAATATCACTCAGATCACCCCTGGAGTGCTCCAGTTAGCCTTCCCTATTGGGCTATAGGGTAGACCCGGGTTTTATACCTTTCACTTCGCACCAACAAAAGACCCACAGAATTGGCCCTTTTGGCAACAACCTGCGAACAGGTTGCAGTCTCACCCGAAACTGCTATGGGGTGCCACAGAACCAGATTTCTGCAAGCAGAAGAGGGATATTACTGTACCTTTATCTTTCAAACAAATTATAAATGTAAATCACAGAGCTTAACATTCACGTATTTAGCTTCGCAGTTAGATAAACAAACAGTGCCTTGCGCAACCCTTTACTGGGAATTCACAGCGAAACTATTATCTAGCAGTGATCGTTACTTATCAGATATATAGATTTAATGCATAAAAGAACACAATAGAAACAACACACAGAACCACGACACCAGATATAACGTGGTTCACCCCCAGTGTAGGGGTTACGTCCACAGAACTGTGTTTTATTCAACTTTCTACAAAAACCACAGTTCTGGTCTACGCACTCAGCTGCAGATCCCTTCAAGTCCTCAAATTCGCGCACACAGCTGCAGGCCTCTGCGCACATAGCTGTAGATTTCCTTAATCACCCAAAACCCTCTGCACACATAGCTGTAGAGGTCGTCCACGCACAAATCTGGGACTTAAACTTTTCTTACAAAATAATCTTAGCTTTGCATAAATTTTTCTTACACAAAAATCCTAACCTGACTTATTTACAAGAGTGCCTATTTATACAGTGCACTAATTACAAAACCATGGGCTTAAACCATGGGCACCCCGAACCCTAAACCCTGGACTTAAACCATGGGTTTATTACAAAAAGAGGACCTTGAATCAACCCCAACACCCCTAAGACTATATTGAGTCATAATTCCAGTTGCATTTAAATAAAAACCACGGAGTTACCAAAATTAGGGACCATTAAGGTGCACGCCCCAATAGGCCCCTAAGACTCACTAGTGTCCCGTCCCGGGACACTCTGCTATTCTTCTGATCCACAAACTTTGTCGGCGAGGAGAGCGTACTGTTTATTGAGGCCACGCATAATATTGTCAGCCACTTGCTCCTTTTCGACCAATTCCTGCAATAATGTGGTTGATGCTTCTCTGGACTTCTCCTGCACGAATGCATCATATTCCTTCAGAACTTTGAGTTGAGTGTCCACAGTAGTACTCAACTCTAAAGCTTCACTGATAAGTGGTTGCAGAGAATTTTCCACTTCTATTGCTCTTGCCCTGCATGACTCAATTTCCTCCTGGAGTTCGTTGCTTCGCTTGACCTTGAGAATTTTATCCATAGGTGGCAGAGTCTTAATTGCCACTTTTACTTCATCCAACTCTATTTGTCGCTGCCTGATGGTTTCTTGCAGCTCTTCGACTTCTGGATGTTCTTGCAGTGTAGTCGAGGCCTCAATGCTATCTTCTAGCAGCTTTGTTATGCTACCCACAATATCTGAAATTTTCACTGCTGGTGCCTGAATGTTTGTGCGGCGCTGTTCTTTGACCTCAGGGGGAGTTTCTGGAGGGATGTGCAATTGAAGCTCCACGATCTGAGTCTCATGTGCTGCTTTGAGCATCTCAATCTCACTACGAGACTGCTATGCATAGTCTTTCATCCTGACTACTCTTTGTTCTGGCTCTTCCACAAGCTGTACGTCGAAGTCAGGAAGACTTTGACATGCCTCATCCAAAACTCAGACTAGTGTAATCCGCTTACGTTCTGCATCCCTCTTTCTCTGTTCTGCGGCCTCTAGCTGCGCTGCGAGGCTATCATTTTGCTTCCTGGTATCTTGCAACTGTTATTGCGAATAGCGGTCTCAGGCCTGGATTTCCCTCACAATAGTTGACTGGCAGAGATGTAATTCCATCATGGACATCTTGGTATAATCGATTCCTACTACCATGCTCATCTCTGCGTGGGATGCTGTATCAGTTATGATGATGGCAGCACATGACACTTGGCCCTTGTTTTCTCTAGCAGGCCATTGCCTTAGGTCGGGCTGTACGCTTACCAGGGCAGTACTTACTGAAGCGCCAGTCAGCGATTTCTCTGCTAAGTCCTTCAAATCCAAAACATGCTTCGCTACACCGGTGAGGGCCTATAGGTGCATATCTACAAATTCTGACCATTTCTGGGTGAGATTTTCTGTGGAATTCAATAGAGCCTGAGCAAACTCCTCACTTGTCAGGGCGGCCTCCTCGACAATATTCTTGTCCTTCGACGCCTTTGTTTTCTTTTGGGACTACGGTTTGTCTACTTCCTCTGCTTTCGGTGTCTTGCGCTTATGATGCTTATTAGGGTCTGAAGTAGTTTTAACTGACTCGTCTGCTTCTTCTTTGTCGTCTCCATTTCCACCATCTCCTCCCTGGTTGCTTTCAGTCTACTGCGACTCAGTTTGTTCGTCACTGTCTTTGGGTGGGTCTTGCTGCTGCGTGTGAGTAGGGCCTGTGCCCATATCGATGACGGGAGAAACAGGAATCTTAGGTTTTGTTCCTGCCTCTTTTAACCATTCTACTGGACACTGCTATACTACCGTGAGGATGTCAGCTTTAGTCACTACATATGGCAACTTAAAACATTGATGCTTCTTATCTGCACAAGCCTGGATAAAAATATGGTGCATATCGGCCCTGAAATTGACCGCTCCATCATACTAAGAGAATAACTCATTACTGAGCCATGGGGTTTTTATAATCTCATACGATATACTCACATATAAAAGGAAAATACATATTTTGTCATCTGTTGGTGGGTTTTATCCTATGAAACCCACAACGATGCGTACCTGGCTGCACCAGGCATGTGCGCCGGTACAACAGCAAACTGTGTTTTAGTAGGTTCTTGCCAGCCTATTAGCATGATGAGGACAAGCAACCATGAGTAGTGGAAGGGCCGACCCTTCTCCTGCGCGTCGCGAGCGTCTTCAAGGAATTCCTTCGCAAGATACACTGCCCAGTTGTAGCTATAGCCTTCGGCGCAGTTGATAGCAATTTTGATGACCGGGGCAGGCACTTCAGTTGGTCTGCATTTCCATATAATTTTGCATGCTAAGAGCTCAGCTGCGAAGCGAATGTTCTGCTCTTGAATCGCAGAAGTGTGATACCGATGTTTCCCCTTCGTCAAGCCAAAGCGCTCCTTCATGCTTTGTGCGAGCTTCATATCTTCGTGCTTTGAGGGAAATTCTGTCCCCAGATCAGGCCCTGCCATTGGTAAGCCGGTGATCCTATGAATGAGCTCACCATTAATAAAAAATTTCTTGTTGTCGATCCATAGGTAGCCATCATGGACTAACGCCAGCAGCTGCTTGACCATGATGGTGACTTGTGTGCTACGGCCAAAATGGGGAACATCAAGCATCTTGAGCAGACCAGCTGGATCCATGACAACAGCCCATTGTTTTACTTCTAGCACTGTCGTACTAGTCTCTGGATATCTAACAAAGTGTAAGTATTGGGCTGGTGCAAACTGTGGAAACCTCCCACGATCATTCATGTCATGGTCGGCATACTTAAGCCGGTCTATTCTCCATGTCATCGTTTCGACTAGCTGCACACCCAGTGGCAACGAAGGGGTGCATACAGTGAACTTAGCACTCTGTCGAGGCGGTTTAACTCCTGGTCGAATAGGATGAAGATATGGTAGCCACTACGAGGCAATGTCCTCATCCCCTTCAAGTGGGATCTCTGCTGAGCCAGGTGGATTCATCCCAGGATCCTCCGATTTTTTCCCTGATGGCTTATGTCTATCTTCGTTCCACTTAGAATGAACTTCAGGCTTAAACTATTTCCTGGCAGATCGTGTCTGCATTGGCGGGGTCGGTGCTGGTAGAGTATCTTCACAGACTGCAGGCTCAAGTGGGGGGGCGAAAATGTGCTGCAGTCCCATCTGTTCAAATTATCTCAATAGGTCTTGGAGTTCACGCTCAGCTGACATGGGTTCAATTGTGAAACTCAAGGAAATGCGGAATGGGATTTCCCTGTACCTGGATGTCTTCATATACAATCCATCGACCAAATCTGCCATAAATGTGTATTGAAGGCGCTAAATCTGGCAGAGATTCTATTTCCATGGCGCTAGGTTTCGACAAATATCAATAGGACAGGAAATTAAGGAAATTAAAGTATCGACGCTGCCAAATCGACAGTGTTCCAACGGTCAGCTTTTGGGCTGCAGTGCAACCAGATCTGCAGCTGCATCATAATAAGGACCATTGACACCATATTGACTTTCGGTACATCCTGACAAATTCTGCAACCCAGCTGTGAGCTTCAATCTCGCAGGTCGGTACTTAGTTATTTCTGTCTCACCAAACATATCATCATGCCGAAACCCGAGTACCGTATACCAGTTCACTGCTACAGCTGCCCGGATATGGACAAGCCTATGTGCCCATCGAGGTACATGTTTCCATACTTTGCAACGGGCCTCCAAGTGTTCCTTCAGTCCACTTTTCCCATCGAAACTGCTGCACACCTCCCGGAGTTGATCCATGCATCTTAAGCGAAGAGATTTTTGACAAGCTTCCCAACTAGGAATGTACTTCTTATGGTTATCCCTCCATCTTGCTGCGGTGGCACGGAATGCTGAATCCAGATTCTCCCATGTCTGTGAAGCCGACATCTGTTCTGAGAATGTCACACTAAACTCTGCTGGGTCTGTCAACCATAAAAAATGGGTAAGGCTCTTGTAAGCCATATGAGAGACTTGGTAATTCAGGCACATCTGTGTCCATGGAGTTCATACAATCGGTTTTGCCAATTCTCTAAACCATCATCTGAGTCCGTCATACAGGAGCTGTCACACTACCAATCCATAATACCTTCGGCACTGGGGTCAACATAATCTTCTTCCTTCACTGTAATGTTATAGACGTGCTCCAGAATATCCTGATCTTCATCTCTGACTGGTTCTGTGTATCTTTTTCCTTGTGAGGGATCCAGTGGTAGGATGACTCGCAACTCTTTCCCTTCGAAAGTCATTTGTTTCTTCTTAAGGTTAATAAATGTAGCATTCGCCATTTCCCATTCAATTCCTAACAAGGTTGGATAGGGATTGCTGTCGTCAATGATCTCAATAACTTCAAAGTCTGCTACAGTGTAGACGCCATCAATATCTACTGGAACATTAGGGAATCGTCCTAGGGGCACAATCTTCTGCTGATTGGCTAATCTCAACTGTATAGGAGACCAGGCGAGGGTAGGTTGTCCCATTTGTTCCCAAGTTTGCTTGGTTAAGACATTTACCTCTGATCCTAGGTCCAGGATAACATCAGTCATATCATACTCTCCTATCTGGGAATTCAATCTCATTTCCCTACCAGTTCTTCGGACACGATTAAGATTTTTCTCCTTATCAACTCTTCTTTCACCCGTCGAAGCTTCTTGCGGCTGCAACTGCTGCTGATGTGGCTGTGCAGGTGCTACTACTGTGGTAGAATCCCCAAAATCTTACTGGGTTTCCATGAATGGCTCTTTCCTCTTTCAATCTCAAAGGCGGGGGCTTTCACGGGGGCCTGACGAACCCAAGCCTGTTTCTCAGCAGGCTATATATGCGTCGTAGCTCCACTTCTGGTAACAACATTAACAGCGGGGGCAAGTCTTTGGTCAACTGAAAGAATCTGAAGATTCTGAGTAGGGCACTGTTTCTTTCCTGAATCTTAGCTATCAACTACGGGCACTGCTCGATCACATGGTCTACCACGCGGCAATACTGACATGTCATAGTGCGGTTCCGACAGTCGCGAGCCAGATGTCCGGCCTGGTTATAGTTATAACACACCACTTGACCGTGTCCTCTGCTAGCCATACCACAATGACCATGGCCTCCAAAACCACCTCTACCTAATGCACCACCGCGGTATCCATAGCCGTCATTACTTGGTCCCTCATTTTGTACCCGATAGGCATCGTAGGTGCGTTCTCTCATGAGGTCATAACTGCGACACTCATCTTCATTATGTCCTACAAACTTACATAATTTGCAGTAAGGGTTCTTCGGGACTTGCACATACCTATGTAGCAGATAGCAATTCTCAGGTCGATGCTGGCCAGTTGTCTGAGAGATCTCACAATATAGAACAGTAGGGTTGAACGGGTTTGGCACACCATTATGCAAGTAATTCCTTACCACATGGCACTGTTCCTTGTCGTGACCTTCTGTCTGACATTGTGTGCACCAAACCTCTTCATGACCAGTTTTTCCTTTCTTCATATTGTGAAGCTCCAGAGCCATCGCTGCTAACTGCGCTTGGATTTGAGCAATACCAGAGTTGTCTTCGACAGGAGCAGTTTCAAGCTTCATCGCTATTTCCAGAGCCTCCTGCTGGTCAACAACCTTCTGCTGCATGAGTGGAGTTCTGATATGCGGTAGCAACGCTACAATAAACCATTCTTTGTGCTGCACAGGTCCAATGAGGAAACTGACTTGGTCTAGCAAAACTTTGAATCTTTGATCAAAGTCCCACACAGATTCTCCACACCTCTGTTGAATCTCTTTCAACTCCGTGATACACTGCGATTCCGATTTCGACTTCTTAAATTCCTTTATCATTGCTGCTTTTATATCAGGAAATGCATGGTTCTGAGTGCTGGATAACTTCATGAACCACGTCAGAGCACGGTCTCGGAAAGAAGTAACCAGCTGCGCTCTTTCTGTATCTTGATCCGTAATAGACTTAGCAGTCCACACTGCTTCACATAAAAACCAGAACTGTTCTGGATCCTCTGATCCAGTTCCTTTGAAAACAGGTAGCTTAATGTCATCATGCATATGGGCCATAGTGTATCTAGGGGGGGATGGAGGGGGATTGGAAGTAGGTGGGGGGGAACTTATTGGGGTAGGCTGACCTGCAACAGGAGTACTTGGGCTAGGGTGACTTTCAGATTGCGACGGGTTCTCGGGGATAATAGGTCTTCGCTGCGGGGTTACGGGAGGGTTTCCAACAAAAGGGGTTTCCTCGAGTTCTGAATCGACGGGATTTATAGGGGAATACTTGGTAGGCTGACCCTAGGAATAGGATCCAAAATATTACTTGTACCTTTTTCCACTTCGCAGTAAACCACTTTGTTTGTTGAAGGTGTTGTCACTTGCAAACATAGGTTAGTAATAAAAAATATAATAGTCTGATTCAATGAGCAGTATACCTTTTTCAGCTAATACCATTTTAATTCTCAAACTAAATGAATGCAAAAACTTACCCCTGGGTCCTTTGAAAAACTGTCGCTCGGCTTCACTAAAGGATGTACTCGTGTCGATGGTGAACTCCATCACAAAGGCTTCAAGGGTTTGCATTGTCCAGAAATCAACAGCACGGGATATCTCGTTGCTCACCCTTTTCAGTATATTAATTCTCGCGAGGCTCCAAGTAGGAAACTAATGTTCTTGAAAGTTCGTCATTTTCTCTGTTAACCTGGATAACCACTGGTGCAACTCTATGTGGATACTACCAAAGAAAATTTCATAAACATCACCAAAAACATACCTTTGTAAAAATTCATTTGCACTACGATGCAGATCTTTTTTTTCTTGCTCAGCGAAGTTCAGATAAGTCTCGCCAAGCCAATCACCGATTTCCTTCACAGAGGGTCTCCATAACATAGCCCTCAAGGTACGACGTAAACCCCTCTTGAGCAGATACTAAGTTCAACCGGCAACGGAACCAATTTGTTGGGCTATAGGGTAGACCCAGTTTTTATACCTTTCACTTCGCACCAAAAAAAGACCCACAAAGTTGGCTCTTTCGGCAACAACCTGGGAACAGGTTGCAGTCTCACCCGAAACTGCTATGGGGTGCCGCAGAACTAGATTTCTGCAAGCAGAAGAGGGATATTACTGTAACTTTAGCTTTCAAAGAAATTATAAATGTAAATCACAGAGCTTAACATTCATGTATTTAGCTTCGTAGTTAGATAAACAAACAGTGCCTTGTTCAACCCTTTACTGGGAATTCACAGTGAAACTATTATCTAGCAGTGATCTTTACTTATCAGATATATATATTTAATGCATAAAAGAACACAATAGAAACAACACACAGAACCATGACACCAGATATAACGTGGTTCACCCCCAGTGTAGGGGTTACGTCTACAGAACTGTTTCTTTATTCAACTTTCTACAAAAACCACAGTTCTGGTCTGCGCACTCAGCTGCAGATCCCTTCAAGTCCTCAAAGCCACGCACATAGCTGCAGGCCTCTGCGCACACAGCTACATATTTCCTTAATCACCCAAAACCATCTGCGCACACAGTTGCAGAGGTCATCCACACACACAGCTGGGACTTAAGCTTTTCTTACAAAATAATCTTAGCTTCGCATCAATTCCTCTTACACAAAAATCCTAACCTGACTTATTTACAAGAGTGCCTATTTATACAGTGCACTAATTACAAAACCATGGGCTTAAACCATGGGCACCCCGAACCCTAAACCCTGGACTTAAACCATGGGTTTATTACAAAAAGAGGACCTCGAATCAACCCTAACACCCCTAATACTATCTTGATTCATAATTCAGCTTACATTTGGACAAAAATCGTGGAGTTACCAAAATTAGGGACCATTAAGGTGCGCACCCCAACATTCCCGAATGTAGGAGAAGGCTAAGTTATCCTCCTTGACTGAAGGTAGGTGTGGATGTGATCTAGCTGATGATATTTAATGCTCCACTAATGTTAATTAAGCCAATAATACTTAGGATAGTGGTGTAATTAGGTCAAATTGACCAAAATGAGTGTGTAAGGTGGTAAATGCCTCCAACATCGACGTTGTCCAAAAATTCTTTGAGAATTCCTTGAACCTGGACAAATTCTTCTCATACATACTCCGCTTGCTTCTCCAATTGCTTGACACTGTCAAAACTGATATTTTCTAATGGTACATCTTCTAGTGACTGAGTTATATGCTGGAGCTTCTGATGTACAGGGTAAACAAGCCCTGTAACCTGTTTGGATTCTGATTAGGGTATTGTAAATTCTTCATTTCTCCTCGTCTCCTTGTCATACAAAGTTTTTACTTCCTACTGTAGTTGTTTCAGCTCAATCAACTTAGCAAGATTTTCCTTGATGGGCATGTTTTTCATGTCTTCCTTAACTGCTACTATTTTCAGCTAATATTGGTGTGTGTCCTCTACAAATTTCATCGTTGTTTCATCTTCTAGGAGCACTTCCCAAGTCATAGATATTGCACTGATCGATTCATTAAAGAGATTCTCTCCATGCTTAATTCGATCAACAACTTCATATGCTACTTTCCTGCACTCTTCTAGGACCTAAAGAGGTGTGCTTGGTCTTTGTTGTGCTTTAAGATCTTCCACCTGCTTTCTTTCTTAGTTCCACTGCAATTTCAAATAGTTGCGATACCTTTTCAGATACATCTATTTCTTGTTGGTATTCTTCTATGGGGAACTTTGCAACTGTGCTGCTTATGGCTTCATCTAGTGCAATCCTGCTTTCTTCGTGCGCCTTATTTTCCTTTTCCTTCTTCCTAAGAAGGGCCTTGTTCTCTTTCTCCTTCCTTATTGTTTTTTTAACCTGATAAGCAAGAGCATTTTCATGGATTCTAATTTTCGTCGTGGCCCCATGCTGAATAGAAAATACTTCAGCCATTGCTATCTTGGAAAAATCTATCGACAGTGTCCCCAAATCATGGGAAACATCATGAAACTATTGCGTCCCTGTTTCAAATTCTTGCACTTAGATCCCTATTTTGAGAGGCAACAACAATAATGGTGATGCTAATGTATCACCAGGATCAAATCCATACATCTTGGCTTCGACTGTGCTCTTTACCTCATTAATGGCATCAGTGAGCTTATTGAGATGCTCGATGAGTTTGTTGGTTAATTGCATCTGTTGTTTACTTATACCTTTAAAGCTAGTGTTTTCTATGTCTATCACGGTGTTTGCAAGCAAGCTAATGTATTCCTTGCCTAATTTGATTATATTAGTTGTTTTTATCATCTTTGCACTTCTTGTGTTGCGGCTCGTGCTGCTCCTTATCCTATTCTTTCTATAGGTTCTGCACATCCTTGTTAGTCAATGTGTCCTCTGAATCATTTTTATCAGAGTCCTCATCACTATCATTATCTTCTTTGTCTGACTCATGCAACTGGTTGTCTTGCGCATCTCCCCCACCATTTCCTTGGTCATTAACTTGGTCCATATCTTCATCGACAAGAATGCGCCATTCTTCAGGCTAGTCCTGGATGACCGCTTCCACATCCTAGTCAGTGATCATGAAATGCATTGGCTGCGCTTGTTTCGTCGGGTCCTACCACAGCTCCAAGATGATATTATGGAAACCTACCTGGAAGGCTATGAACGGCGCACACCTTTGGAATATCGTAGCAAGAAGTCTATGTTGGTGTCACACTACTTCTCTTAGTGCTTCCACATGTAGAAAGAAATCTATGTTATTATATTTCTATCAGATCTTATCTTCCTTGTCTTCCCACAGGTTCTAATATATCGCGCCTTTACAGAATAATGGACATCCAATGGCTGATAGTTTGGTGGGTTGGTCCAAAATACAAAAGCAATCAAAATTAGCAGTTAGGAGTAGTGGAATTTTGTCTTACTTTCTTCCTACGCTTGCGCTGCATCTTCTACCAGCTTGTTCAATCAATACTGTGACTAATTGATCAACACTCCTTCTGCGTAGAGTTCAACTAATTCAACGGTCCACGCCATGCACTCTGTGGCTCTCATCTTGTGCAACAACTTGTAAGATAACACTTTTGCAGTGAACCTCACTGTATTTTCAGTTATGGAGGTGTTGCAGAGGCAACATTTTCCCAAAATTCCAAAAAATTTTGGGACCCTCCTTTGCTTATATTAGCTTGATTTGCTTCGTTGTTTTGGCTTAATAATTCTTCACAGAGGTTTTTCCTGATGCTTGAAACAATCCACTACTTGTTTTTGATTTTTCATTACCTTAGAAAGTGTTTTCAAGTTTATGAATCGGAAGAATATTTTCTTGCAGCCCCGCCGTTGCGAAGGGATAATCAACTTTGGCTTCGTTATTTTCTTTGATGCTTTTGGTTTAATCGGCTGATCTTTCGTTTTACGTCGGAACATGTTGCTACTTTGGTCTCTGCCATTGCATATGGCAGATCGCTAAGTCTTCCAATCGTCTCTTTGACTTGTCGGACCCCGCTTTGTTATTTTCACCGATCCGTAAGTTTAAGGTTCCGCCGTTGCGAAAGAAAGAAACACTAACCTTGCCGATCTTTCATTGGTTTTCTCTTCCGATTCAAACCTTCCATAGTGGACTGTGATATCCTTTATGCCTCCACCATTGCAGCTCTCGTTTCGCTATCGCTCTGATGCACTATTGGTTTGTTTCCTAGTTATCCCTGCGGATAGATTAGTGGTTTGGTCACCCGACGTTGTGGAAGTAATTATCTTGCATCCTCAAATCCAGAGTTTCCTGCCGTCCGATATTTTGTTCCCCGCCGCATGTGGTTGACTATATATAGGTATGGGGTTGAGTTTGTTTATTATTCTATTACTATTGCTATTTTGACTTGCCCACTGTCGTTCTCATTGTGCTGCCATTCTCTCGAACTTGCAAGGACCCCGTTGTCGGTACCCGCATCTAGGTGGCTCAACCATGGAAGCTTGACTTCCCTTCTTCCCACCGTCCACGTAGCGTTGCCAGGTAGGCTCTTCATTGCATTATCCCATTCTGTTCGAAGTTGTTGGTTGAATTTTTCTACGGTTGGGGTTTTCCATGGCCTTTTTCCCTTGGCCCGTTAGTTACCTGCCTATATATTGAGGATTTTTTGTAGTATTACTGTCCGCGGGGGGGGGGGGGGGGGGGGGGGGGGGGGTTGACCCACCAGGTAGTTTTTCCCCCATTTCCATTTGATTACGACCCTGCATTTCGTAAATGGGGGTTTGGTGCAGATGGCCATTACGTTGTCTGCACCAATCCACCCTGTGTGATGATGCTTTGGTAGGGGCTGGTTTCATGGTTTTCCTGTGGCTCTTGGTGGTTGCTTCCCCCTTTTTTGTTTTCATGCTACCCATATCCTTCAGACCAGTCGCGTTTCACCGCGCTGGTCCACGCAAAATCGGTTCACGATTGGTTTCGAACCCAAGATGGTGGAGGGGGATATATCATTGCATATAGTTATTGACCATAGTTTGCACAGGCAATGTTTCTTCCTGAAAACGCACCGTGAGAACTTGCATAGTCTCCGATATCATTCCCACGCAGCACGATGATCATGGAGCCCGCAGATGGCCCGAGTTTCCTTCATTTTTATGTAGATTTGCTTCCCACTTGATGTTATTGATAGAATTGTTTTGGTAGCAGATAGCGGTGTTAGCTTTCCCATCTTTACTTCATTTAACTAATTGTTGTTATGGTAAACATAGATGAAGTGAAATGCTGGACATGTTGTCTCAATGTTTGCAACGTAGTCAGGAATGTCTTAATGTTTACAATTTCATATATGGCAGGAAGATTCCGACCTCGAAATTTCAAAGAGACAAAAGAAGAAGGCCCCTATGGTCGAAGAGGAGCCCGAAGTGGAAGTTATTACCAGAACTGAATACATCTATGAAGACACCAAGTGTATATCTGGTGTAGAACTTGAATACCAATGGGGATAGATATATAGATTGATCATGCGCCGAGAGGTGCCTGATATGGGCTTGGAAGAAGAAGGAATTTATGCCAATATAGAGAGATCTTCACTGATGAAGATTGCCACCAAACCAGAGCTTTTCCCATGCTCTGAAGTGATTGGTTGGATTCTGCCCTGGACATATGTAACTACTATGATCCTGGAAAATGCTGACAAATAGGGCTATGCTACCTATAGCCCAAGATATGTCGCCCTGGCTTACCACCTGCCAGAAGCTCAAAATTTTGTGTCTGATGATTAGTTGAACAACATTAGAATGGACCTTGTTGAGAACCTTAAAAGAATGATGTTGACTGGAAAGCATTTTAGAACCAGGGCTACAGGAGAGTATGACATAGCAAGTTTGAGGGCCCCGTACAGGTTCATAGCTTTAATGCTTAACACGATTTTTGGAAGAGCTCATGGCCGATTCTTCAAATTGGAGTGGATACCCATTATTTTTTATGTTGCAACCCAGGGGACCATTTTCAAGTGGGCCAACATTGTATCAAACAGTATTTTAGCTTGCATGGCCCTGGCTTTGGGAGGAGTGTCCCAAAAGAGATTTGAATTCTATATGAGTTCCATACTTGTCAATTGTATATTGTGCAATCAACCTTTCCCTGGCCTCAGGTGCATCTGGGTCAGGGAAAGGATGCCTATTTATGCTGCATACAAGCCACTCTGGGTGCACAAGTACCACAGTCATTACCAAGAAATCTGTGAACAGTTCATCATGCCACTATATACGCTCATTTTCCTGAAGGAGTGTGACTGCATGTCAGAAGATGCATTGTGGGTTATTGAGGAGTATGCATATTATTATTTGACCGAGGATGGCCTATACTTCAGAATGTTCGGAGGTTCTAGAGCACCCTCCCTACTGCCCAGATACGCCACTGACTACATCATTCACAAGGAAGCTGTTAGGCAAGTCTTCCTGGATGGCATAGGAAGCTTTCTGTTTGAGCATAAGAAGGCTGCCTATCCTCCTTTTCCCTTCAAGTTAGGAAGTTACAGGTTCACCAGAGTGAAGAGAGCTGATGAGTTTGTAGAAGAGTTGGAAAGGTTTCATTTTGGTGAAATGCCCTTCCATAGAAGTGACTCCAGCAGTAAAGTAGCTGAACATTGTAAAGAAAACAATGTACATTTTGAATACACCCACCATTGGGATAGAGAAGAATCTGTCTTCCGAAGTGCATTAAACATAACAGTTTTAAGGAGAAGGTTCAAGAATAATATCACCACCAAAGGTGGGAAGGGAGATGAATAAGCAAAAACTGAGGAAGAAGCCAAAAGAAGAAATGAGGAAGCCCAAAGGATGGCACAAGAAGCTACAGGGTGGTTGCAGGGAGAAGAAGAAGAAAAAAGAAGAGATGCCCAAGAAGCAGCCAAAAAGGCAAAAGAAGATGCTAGGAATGAAGAAGAAGAAAAGAAAAGAAATCTTGATGAGGAGCTATAGAAGCAAGAACCAGAGAGGCTAAAGCTGACGTAGACAGAGACAGAACAGTCAGCCTCTGACATAGCTGTAGGACAGACCCAGGACATGGAGAACCCTGAGGTTCAGGACCCAGAAGTACCTCCTACCAACACCCCTGGAAAATATGTGGTCCCCACCCTTAAACTGGTCCCTTTTGTATAGAAGGAGGGTCAAGAAATACCTGATTTTAACACTGTGTTCTATGACAGGGAGACAAAGAGGATAGTGAAGAGGACAAAAAGGAAGGTTGAAACTGGAGGTCTTCCTAAGAAAATGATAACGAATACGCCCGTTGTGTTTGGAACAGACCGAGATCCAAGATTCACCATAAGAGCCGGAGCTGCACTGATTCATGACTCAGAAGACAATGTGGACAGGATTATGAAAGACTTGGAGCAATCCAAGAAGTCCTCTGCTCAACTGAAAGACACATTGAGAAAGGAGAGAGAGGAAAGCAATAGGCTAAAGAGGAAATATGAGGACATGAAAAGGGAGATGAGGTCCTCAAAATATGAACTGCAACTCCTCCAAACAGAGAGACAAGCTAGTGAAGCTGCACAAGAGCGTTTGGAGAAAATGCAGCAAGAGTATCAAGAACTAAAGGTGGAGAAGGAACAGCTACTGGGAAGGATAGAAGACTTAGAGCTGCAAAGAACCACCTGGGAGGAAAATGAAAAGCAAGCTCAAGAACAAGAGAGGAAACTTCAAGAGCATATCTCTTCTCTAACAACCACTTTAGAGGCTGCAAAAGAGCAGCAGGTCAATCTCCAACCCTTCAAAGAGCATGTGTTGGCGCAAAAGGCCAAGATGCTGCAGCTGCAAACCGCCATAGAAGAAGAGAGATGCAAAGTTTTGCAAATAGACGGCCGATTAGAGGAGATTCTGGAGACTTCCTCTTATTTCGTTGATAGGTCTCAGGATTTCATGGTAGTCCTGATAGCAAGAATGACAAGGCTGGAAAATAATGAAGAAAATCCAGCAGAGCTGCCATCAAAGGATCGACAGGCCCTCAAGCGGGATTATGATTTAGTATAGTTTGCTATAAACACAGCATAAGATTTCAAAAAGGCTGTGAGAAAGACTAAAGGAGCATGCATAGAATTTTGCAGAAGGCTCCTGATTACATATAGCCTGTACCAAGTAGAGGCCGAGCAGAGGCTTGATGTTTTTCCAGACCACAATTCATTTGTGGAAATTTAGCAGAAGAGGTACCAGGAGGAGGAAGCAAAAATACAGCACATTAAAGCCCTTGATGACCAGATATTAAGGAATGAAGTAGATCATTCTACCATCAGTGTGCAGCTATTGGAGAATCAGCTTTGTTTAAGTGCGACTAGAATTGAGGCCATCAAGAACCAAGCGACGAAGTTTGAAATAAACATTCAGTTTTTGGAGCTGTGCACGTTTGAAGGCATTGCATATGAGGCTTTGGCATGGAAGAAATTATTAAGTGCTCAAGCCGGGCCCTCCTCATGAATAATCATTCACTTTTGTATGTAATGATTTTGTAAACATTAGAGGAAAGTGAAATTTTGGGAGGCAAAGAGTTGGGAAGCCCAAAAGTCATTTTTGGGCAACCCAACAATCTCATCTTTTTGTATAAATGTAGAAGACTTAAAGGAAGAGGGGGGATTTTTTCCCAGTTAGACATGTAAAGCAATATTGTAAGAAGAACTACTTTTTTTTTTGCAATAAATAATTATTGTTTGCCTGTTGGAGAAAGATTGGTGGGACTTTCAAATGTTATGTTGTGGATTGCGGAAAGATGAACTATTTTGTTTTTCCAGCTTTTGTCCATTAACTATGAGATCGTTCTGACTCTTAGAGCCTATGTTCTTGTTTGAATGATTTCTAGTTTATTCTATGGAATTACCACCATGAGTAATGTATGTTGTTCATAAGCAATTAGCTATCTGATTGGCTAAATATCTCTAATCGTTTATGTGTTGTAGGAAGGAATATCAGCTATCTATGATTTCTCTTTATAGTACATGCACAATACACATTACTCATAAATAAGTTACAGTTTTGATCCCTGTGGATAGATAGATAGGTAGATAGATAGATAGGTAGATGGATAGATAGTCCTCACAGATTTTGGTTCTACCTTTGAAGCAAGTAAGCCCAGTTTCATCTTATGGTTTGTCGGACTCCTGTTCGTTCACCTTTCTCATGGCTAGTGTAAATGTGAATCATCCCAACCCACTGCCGGCTTGGAGAGCTAGATCACCCTTGAACCTCAAACCTCCTTTACATAACCTACCTCAAGATTTTGATAAGCTACTGCCTAAGTTTGACCCCAATGAAAAGACTACTGTAGATGACCACCTGTAAAGTTTCTATTTAGCAGTAGAAGGGTTAAGGGCTAGGGAGTACGAAGATGTTGTCTGTAGATTATTCCCGTATACCCTTAAAGGAGCAGCAACATCCTGGCATTTTGGTTTTCTTGCAAACTCTATTCCTGATTGGGACACTTTCAAAAGGATTTTCATAGGTAAATACGCATCCCCAAAGACCCATGCTGTTGTACAGGATAATTCACCTAATAACCTAGGTCTGGGGGGTTACCAACATACTCATTACTTGCAGACAATTTGACTCTAAAAGCACAGAATAGGAAATAGGAAAGTAGAAGGACTTACTTGTATTAAATGAAGGCTGATCCTTGCTATCTTCTCCCTCTCTGATCCACTTCCAAAGTCTCTAGGATAGTTCCTCCTTCACCTGTTAATAAACACTCTTCCAGATACAAGATGGTTCATATATATAGATGCAGGTTAGGCAAATCATATATCATATTGAAATGT
>LPNX010866731.1:140994-186551 GCA_001517045.1 Pseudotsuga menziesii
CGCGAATGATTCGTGACTATATAGAAGAGCAACCCGTGAATACAAGGATTCACGACTTGCTGTATAGGAGACTCGCGAATGATGCGCGAGTTGTCAATATAGAGAGTCGCGAATACAACTCAACATGGAAAAATGGCAAAGTAACCAGCTGGGTATATAGGGAATGTACTTCATCATAAGCCAAGGTATAGTGAATATGGGAAACCTCAATCCATAAGTGTCCTTTTGTGTGCCGACATGAGGGATATCAGCACTCGGACGGAGAGGTGCCATTCAGGTGTATAACAGATGCCCCCTAATGTGTGAGGTCAGAGGGGAACGATGGCTGAAATACATTATAATATTTAAATCAGGAGAAATTCAGAAATCCAGTGGAGCAGAAGGAGTACCTGAAACAAATACGTAGTAATGTCATATACAAAGTAACATCTGAGGATACTATGTTCAATTTACTGGAACACTAGCTCCTTTACAATATTTGAGTACATCATATGATACGGGTAAAAACCACGTATTTACAAAGGTGGATCGAAGCCACAATACAATAATGATGAGTCTTCAAAGATCTGGAAGCTGGATATAGAAATAGAACATAGTATTGCGCAACTCATTTCATGAGTGAGGAACTAAGGTCTTCATAAAAGATCCCAAAGAACTAGTACAATCCAAGCCATGTGAATAAGGGTAAGTTGAAGTCAAACATGGAAAGGATTCAACAGTTTGTCAACAAATAGATGATAATTGACAACTGAATCAAAGGAGTTCACCAATGATGAAAGTGAATCCAGAGGTACAATCGTCAAAACTCTAGGTCGTCGTCATTAGGAAGTACTGAAATGGAACCATACTGTGATAGGGAAGGCAATAGATCCTCCAACGGATCACAAGAGTGACTAGGAACTGGGCAAAAAAGGTAGACACAAGTAAATGGATAACAGATATAATAATGATGGAATCAGGCTATAGATCAGATTTTGGGAAGAATCCTTGAACATTGAGCACAACACAGAGATGACCCAAGGTAGCATATAATAGATAGATAGGACAACTAGACTTATCTGTCATGTAGGAGACATGATCAGATTCCCCAGGTATAAAGGACAAGAGGAGGAGCAAGAACTCGAAGTGATAGTTGAACACAGATGTACACTGAAACATGGATATTAGAAGGCAAAGAGTGCCATGTTCAAGGATGACATGCTGCCATTACTGAAAACAAGAGAAAACTTCTTCCTTACCTTCCCTGTTAAGTTTTAACGAGTCCAGGAAAGCCAACTCGGTTCCCTCTTCATTTTTTAACAAGCTTGAAGAGATGGGAAAATAATGCTTGATACACTGATCCGTGGATTTAATGAGCCCAAACTAGTACATGCTCATGCGGTGTTTTCACGTTTAGAGAGTCTGAAAACTCCAAAGAAGACTCTAGGGGGGTCCTTTTTCGTCCAATTTAGTCTCTTGAGGCCGAAAAAGTATAAAACAAACCACAAAAGAACTCTCTTAACTTCCAAAGAAGAAAAGGTGAACCTTTTTAGTACTTAGTCGGGAAGGTCCGAAAAAGGTTAAATTACCACCTACCCAATGCTCCTTCCATAATAGCATAAAATAGCTTGAGTTTTACGAGTGTGAAGGAAAGCAAGATCACTCGGAAAGATCCATTTGGTTACAAGAAATGGGGCTTACAACAATAAACTCGTTCTTTTGTTCTTGAGTGTTTAACGAGCATGAAAAAGACACAAAGTACACTCAGAATCTTTTTCATGTTTGGGTCCAGAGCACGAAAAAGAGAAAACTAAGCTCAAACCGCGTGTTCCTTTTCTGTAAATTTAGTCCCTCAGGTCCGGAAAAGTGATAAACCTATACTTGAGAATACTCTTCTCAATTCCGAAGAAAAGAGAGTGATCCTTTCTCGTATTATTCCGCATGGTCCGAGAAAGAGATAACCTACCACCAATGCGGATGCCCGTTCACATATTCTTAACGAGCTTGAACGGACGAGATAACTCGGTAGTCAAGTCTGTTTTGAAGGAGTCAGACCTGGGCCTAAAGAAACTCCATAAGGGTGGGGAGTCCTATAAAGGGATAGCTTGTAAAGAGAGATTCATAAGAAGCTCTATTTGGCGTGAAAAGTAGCTATGAGGAAACCCCTGGGCCTGAAACAGTGACGGAAATGAGTATCAAAAGATGGCAATGGCATATAAGAATGATACTCATGAAAGGGGATCCTAGCCACAGAAGAACAATGGTAGAGACAAGGGACTAATGGCTTAAAATACCATAGTCCGTGGCAAAAATGTTGAGTACTAAGGTTAATGTGGAGTGATAAAATGCCAACATGTGTTGGAAAGAGAAAAAACCACCCTATAGAAGCATCAACACTTTGTAAAAGTAGGTAAACCTGTTCCAAGGCACAAAAGGAGTAATATTAGTCAATTGACATTTCAAACTATAGAGAAAGACCCACTTTACGAAATATTTTTTCTATTAATAGTTTGAAAATCAAATCATTTCTTACCATTTGCACTTTTTGAACCAAAAAGGAAAGTTTACCCACTATCTTTGATCACTTGCCGTGGACAATTGGACCATCGGAATTCAGATCCGTCAGCTACAGGTAACTCTACACCCTGAGCTCTTCATTTTCATCCAAACAAATTTTAAAATTGATGGTCAATTCAATTTATTTCATCAACATAAAAGATAGCAAAATGTATTTGCGGGTTGCTACGCATGAAAGCTGTGAATACGCGTTTCATGCGCGACTTGCTGCATAGGAAAGTCGCGAATGACTCGCGACTTGTCCCAATGGACAACCGTGCATGCTGCGCAAAAGATAAAAGCTTTACAAATGATCAAATTTTTTAAATTTTTATGGTGAAATACTGAATTAAACTATGTTTATTTGTCAGGGAAAACATGGTGCTGGAGTGGAGGGAGAGGGAACATGAGGTGATGGACCAAGCGGCTCTCCAAAGCCCGCCTACCATCCAAGCATTGCAGAATAGTGGGCTGCTCAAGTTCTTTTGCACATCACCTATGCGGGCCAATGTCTGCATATTAGAGTTCTTAGTCCATTACTTGGACCATGACCTGGGGATGTTCAATATCCAGGGTGAGACTTTGGAGCTTACCATTCAGGACATCTATTTCATAACCAGGTTATCACATCGGGGAGCACCGGTGAACCTGGAGGGAACTGGCAGGGGTGGGGACCCCTTGAGTGTCTAGAACTATGTCGATGTATTCTGCAGGCCGGGTACTCAAAATAAAGGTAGCAGTGTTCTCATAGCAGATATTTAGGATCTTACATTACAGGTATTGTCCAGTACTATAGTGAGACTTTCAGGATCGGCAGGATTACACATGGCCACCAGGACTCAGATGAGAGTGGTGGTGGACTGCTTTAGAGGTACACTCTTTGATTGGTGTACAGGGATTGATCCCATCATGAGGAGGCAATTATCCGACTGTAGGAGGGGGAGACGGAAGAACTTTGGCTATGCTAGTATATTGGTAGTGTTCTTCTTTGAGAGGGTGCCAGCTATGAGCCCTGCGATACCCTTACAGGACCATCATCCACGGAAGCCGAGGCTGAGCCGATGGGGAGATATCTTCCTCCATCAAGGAGGAGGAGATGTTGTACATAGCATGTATGACGATGATTTCTATTCATGGTGGGAACGGCAGGTGCCGACGTTGGAGCAGTTTCCATACGCTGGGATAGATTTCTGAGGTGATCCGGACCTAGTCCTCCCTCCAGGAGGAGCATGGGCAGAGATGGGTAAGTCATTTTTTATTTTTTATCATTATCAAATTTTTATGGATTTTCAAATGATAAGATATATACATATGCACAATTCTAAACCCTCTTTATATGTCAAAATGCAGATATTGGACCGGTCTACCCTGTAGGGCACCCACGTACCTTCGTACGTCCTATTGCAGGAGGAGACCCAGGATTTATCACGGTACTCGAGGTGAAGCTAGGCAGGCTGACCGAGCGAGTACCTACGATACGGATAGAGCATCTCCCTGCAGCTATGCAGGAGTCCGTAGTTGGGGTTCCACCGGCCTGGCTACGTCTTTTCAGATGGGTAGCCAGAGCAGTATGTGTATATAGAGATGCAGTGGAGGCTGCCGAAGCCGAGGAGGCTGAGGAAGCCAGGGGGCATAGAGATCACGAAGACCAAGGAGGTCCTAGTGGCCATGGCGGGCAGGCTTAGTTCTAGGGCATTTTGATGGATGATGATCCACATTTTTTTATATTTTGTATATGATGGGATCTACGGATCAGAATCGACCTATCCTATGTATGAACATATATTTACATATATATATAGTGTGTGTTTTGGTTGTCGGATTATTTACAAGTGTTTTTTATATGTTTGCTGTATATTTTATAAAATGTGTGTGAGATGCCAATCCAAAATGTAATTAGCATATGCATCAGTTAATGAATTTTGGTTTCGTGGAATGTGATTAAAAGTAATAACTTCAAAATGTCTTTCCAGTAAACGTATTTGCATAAACTGACGTAACAATGTAGGATTACACACCTGGTAAGCTCAATTGAGCTGGGAAACAACCAACTGAGAATCCAAATGGACTTCTAGCTGGGTGATGCCTCGTGACAAGGCATCCCATAGGAGCTCAACCACATCCCTATACTCAGTAACATTATTGGAAGTAGGACCTAGACAAGCACCACCTGCGGCAACAAGCTGTCCTGAGGGGGAGTAAATAACCCATGCTGCCGAAGCCAGGTTACAAGTGTGACGGCTGGTGCCATCAGCAAAACCTACATACATCTCAGAAGACATCTGCAACAACCAGCAGATAGTATAAAAAATGAAACTGACAACCTAATGTACATAAAAATACATACATTAATATACAAGAAAAAGTGCTAAGCCTAGGCATAGTACTTCTTCAGGTAGAGCCCATTTCTAGGCTCAGGAAGCTTATTCCCATCATAATCCACTAATTCATATGCACCTTTACTCAAAACTTTAGACACAACATAGGGTCCCAACCACATAGCCTTGAATTTTCCTGCCCCCAGAGGCTCCTTATCTTGGTCCCAGAGCAAGACAAGTTCCCCCTCAGAGAAAACCCGAGGTTTGACCATTTTATCATATTGAGATTTAACCCTATTCTTATGAGCCTGATTTGCAGTCAACGCATCTCTACGTTGTTCATCAAGATGTTCTAAATGGAGCAACCGTTCTTCAAGCTCAGTTGTGTCAGGTAGCACATGAATAGCTATCTGCAAGGATGGGATTTCACATTCAATCGGCGTAATATCTTCCACCCCGTGAATGAGTTGGAAGGGGGAAAAACCTGTAGCAGTTTTGACATTGGTTTGATAAGCCCAAAGAGCAGGATATAACATGATGTGCCAATTTGAATGGGCTGCATCAATAGTACGTTTAAGTATAGTTTTCAAAGTTTTGTTTATAGCCTCAACCTAACCATTTGCTTGCGAATAATAAGGAAAAGAATGTTCTTGTCGAAATCCGAGCATGGTGGTCAGCTCTGTCATCATGTGATTTTGGAAATGACTGCCATGGTCAGTGACAATCACTTTGGGAATACCAAACCTAGCAATAATCTGATTAAACATGAAGTAAGCTGCCGTTTCCCCATTGTCTTTGAAAGTAGGCATTGCCTCTGCCCATTTTGTGAAATAGTCGACAGCCACAATGATGTATTTGTGCCCCCCAGCCGAGGCTGGGTTGCATGTCATATAATCGATCCCCCACTTCATGAAGGGGCCTACCGAGATGACGGGAAACAAGGGAGAAGGATGTGACCGCATTTTTTTGGTGTACAGCTGACATGGATGACAACGTTTCACAGCTTCCACACAATCTTTAAAGATGGTGGGCCAGAAATATCCAGCACGTAATATCTTCTGGGCCATTGCTAACCCAGATAAACGACCCCCACACTCTCCGCTATGGGAATCATTTAGGACAATCTCCGCTTCCTCATGAGTAAGGCAGCGACGCAAGACGGAATCTACCCCTCGTCGATACAATGTATCTCCTATAATGAGGTAGTTTTTAGCATAAGACGTAACTTGCGTCGGTCTTCCCTAGAGTAAGCGGTAGGATACTTCAAAGACTGGAGATATATAAGAATATCTCCGTACCAAGGATCAGAGGTTGATATAAGGAAGATGTGCTCATCTAGGAATGAGTCACCTTGAACCACTACATCTTCTTCCGTAGGGAATTCTGCTATAAGCTCGACAAAAACTAAGGACTTTTTGAATTTAGCGGATTGGAAAACCAAGTCAAACTCTTGGAGAATGACTATCCACTTATTGAATTTTCCCCCAATAATCCATCAGGATAAAACATATTGGAAAGGGTTTACATCCACCACTACAGTAGTGGTCCTCAGTAAGATGTAGTGCCATAACCTCTATACAGCATAAACAACCGCTAAGGCTAACTTCTCAACGTGAGAGTACTTAAGCTTAGGCCCAACCAGAGCACGGCTAAGATAATAGAAAACATGCTCAATGAGCTTGTCATCCTCCTGAACTAGCACTACCCCAATGGTAGACTCCGACGCGGCCAGATATAATAAAGAATCCCTAGAGTAATCTGGCGGGTGTAATAAAGGAGCCGACAACAAGGCTTTCTTTAATGCCTCGAACGCGAGTTGTGCAGTTTCATCCCATACAAATGGGGTGTCCTATTTAAGCAGGCGCATGAAACCTTTTGTGATCTTGGCATAATTAACGATAAAAATTCGAAGGAAGTTAGACTTTCCTTGTAGACTCTGAAGTTGCCTAAGTGAACGAGGAGGAGGAAGATTTACAATGGCCTCGACTTTTAAGGGATCCACCTGAATGCCCCTACTAGAGACAATGAATCCAAGCAATCTACCTGATTCTACGCAGAAAACACACTTGTGGGGATTCAAGCGAATTTTATAGTATCTGCATCTCTCAAAAATCAACCGTAAATGATCTAGATGCTGGATCCTCTTGTGAGAATGAGAAGGAAAATAATCAAGGTAGGGTTCGACAATGGATTTTATGTCGTGAAAAGCAAATTTCATGGCTCATTGAAAGGTTTCCCCTGCATTTTTCAATCCAAAGGGCATTTTTCTATACGCGAATGTACCCCAAGGGCAAATAAAAAGCAGTTTTATGCTGGTCTTCTGGTTTGATTTGGATTTGATTGTAGCCGGAGAAACCATCCATAAATGAGAATACCTCACTACCCACACATGCATCTATGATTTGATCAATAAATGGTGTGGGGTAGTTGTCCTTGGGACAGGATTTGTTAAGGTCTCGAAAGTCTATACAAACACGAATAGTCCCTTGCTTTTTATCAATAGGAACTGGGTTGGACACCCACTTAGTCAAAGCAATGGGATATATAAAGCCTGCTTTCAACAGCTTTTCTACCTCTGCCTTCACAGCCGCCACTTTACGTGGGTTCACGGGGCATAATTTTTGCCGAACTGGCTTAGCATCAGGATAGGTTGGGATCTCATGTTGAACAATAGATGGATCAATGCCTGGCATCTCCTCATATGACCAGGAAAAGATATCGCCGAATTCCTTAACAAGGGAAGTATAAATGGCAATCTCCTCTAGAGAGCAGCTTGCACCTATATAGATATTTTCCATGACATCTAGTTTTACAGAGATGTTGATCGGTATAGTGGCAGAAATGTTTGCCATATTCCCCTCGGCAAACACTCCTTCCCTAGGTAAAGGGTTGATAGGTGTATCAACATCATCCGACAATCTCATGTGAAACTCTTGGTTTTCTATCTTGCTTAGCTCTGGAAGGAAATAAGATCGGTGATGAATATCCTCACATATCTTATCACGTGAACACATAGCTTCCAGAATGGCTTCATCTGAAGGTAAAATAGTGTCTAAGAAATCTATGGAATGTAAAGAGTTTTCTGCCCATGCGGGCATATAGGCTTCTTCCAGATCATCCGAGACTGTAAGAGGATCTGGAATGGGATCTACAGTGGTTTGGGTAATAGCTTGATATGCCACTTCCACTGCAGATAAGGGCACTTTCGGTTCTTGAGGGGTTGGGAGGACCCAAGGATCAGTCCTATCGACCACAGAACCAATTTACTTTCCTACAGTAGTAGAACCGATATAAAGGACTGGAGTTGGAATATCGAATGTGCCCATCAATGATGCATACAGTCCAGCCCCCAAGCCCTGTGCAGCAGGTTTGGCTTGATCAACCAATGGCACAGTGGAATATTTAGACTCTAAGCGGCCTTTTTGAGTAAAATCAAGTTGGTCAACAATGACTAGCTTGCCCTCATGTGGAAAAACCACGACACGAAAGACAGCAGATGCAATAGCAGACATTGCATAAGTCCAATTCCTACCAAGAATCAAATTGTAGTCCAATGGAGCATCAATCACTTCGACTTCAACAGAGACTGCTTTGCCAGCCAACTTAATCTCAAAAGATGGTAGGATACCATGTGGACAGAAAGACCTTCCATCAAAAGCAGTAAGTAAAGTGGTTGATGGGACCAGCTCTAGGGATCCGAGAGCTTTCCAACAGGCCAGGGACATAACACAAGTAGAGGCTCCCTCATCAACAACCGCTCGTCCAATGGTCTTACCACCATGGACAACATCTATCGATAGAGCTACATGATAAGGGAGGTGAATTTTAACATCAAAGAGATTAAATTTCGCTAAGAGACTCGAAGAGTCCATGCTACCTAGAGCTGCTAAGAGGGCATTCCGCTGAGCGGGACAGCTCTGTAGCACCTCCAAAGATGACATTGCACACGGAGTCTAAGCCAAGTCTTCAACCACCGAGTAGTTAGAAGCGGCTCGGGCATTTGGGTTATGCAAAGTCTTCTTAAAGACATCTTTGGGTATCTTTGGCATTATTTCCGCAGGTTTCTCTATAGTGAGAGGGTTGGAAGATTCAACTACAGCTTTACCCTTCTCATCGGTCTCTTTCTCATAGTTCTTGTTCCTGGTTTGTAATAAAGTTGAGGATCTAACCATGTTGATATAATTAGGGTCAGGAGCAGTTTGACTGCCCCCTGCTACAGTAGAAGCTGAAGCAGAATTCTGCCCTTGGGGAAATGGATCCTTCAGGACAATCGACGATTGAGCTTGTAACAGCTTCTGAGCTTGTTCCATGAGGGGACAAAGATGAGTAAGGTGGTCCCCTTGGCACAACTTACAAGGGAACTTGACTTTCTTATTTTCCTTTTTTCCCCCATCAGCATTGTTTACGGGCTTTGGCTTGTTTTGATTTTGGTTTCCCTCCCCCTTTTTACCTTTCTTCTTCTTCCCGCCGGGCTACTGATTTCCCTTCGAAGAGGTTTGTGCAAAAAAATTTGCACTTTGGGAGGAGGGGGCAGCCTTTGCTGCCTCCGTCGTAGACTGTTTGACAGACAATTGGTGAAGTTGTTTTGTCAAAGACTCTACAGTGGGAGAGTTTATGGACCCAACCACACCATCGGCATGGGGTCCAGGCTTGGGTTTCTCGGCCTCGTGTGAAGGCCTTGGTGCCTCAAGGATGATTTCATATAAAATTCCAGACTGCGAATAAATCAAGTCCAACTGCTGGGCCCTAAGTATGGCTTCTTCCTCACTAGTCACTCCTGATGTGGAAACATCCTTAGATATATAGGGCAATAATGATTTAAGGAACCATTCTAATAGAAACTCAGGAGTGATGGTGGCTTTAATAAGGCTCTTTCACCTCCTCCACTCTTGGATATGATCCGAGATGTGGGTTGCCTTGTTTTGTCTAAAGGTGGACAACAAGTCCGTTCCGAAATCGTAACGGAATGGAAGCTGAAAGTGGCTAAGGAAAGCAGTAGCTAAGTCCCAGAAACTGCTAAAAGCAGTAGAAGGTAGCTCAATGTACCATTTTGCTACAGTTCCTGTCAAGGTCCTCTGGAACAGCCTTAATCTCACTGAATCTTCATTCAATGAGTTGGAAGAACACCATAGATGGAAGGTGGTGGCATGTGCCCCAGGATCTTCACCAGCCTTACCTTTGAACTTAGGAATGTCCGAGGGAAGTTTGGTGGGAACAGGTGACCACAAGGGGTCATGCCTCACCGGATCGTTCATCAATTTTGATAAGTCTGGCAAGTTCAAAGTTTCCAGAAAAGGAAGCTTTGGCCTAACCGGTGTACTAGAGGTACTAGCTTGGGTATTAGAGGGACTTGCCCCCGATCGCCCATAAGTAAAAGTGGGGTTTCCCCCAGAGACCGGTTGTTAAGTGGGAAGGTTGCTTTGGAACGGATTCCATCTGTAAGCCACTGGATTTTGGGTGGGAGGTGCAGTGTAAGTGGTTCGGGCCGTCCCCATAGAAGTAGGGGTCTGAAAGACTGGAGCAGGTATCCCTCCACTAAACAAAGAGAAGGGAGAGCTCATGTATGGGACCAAAATAGGGGTTTGGTAGCTTTTCCTGTAAGAGGTGTTGCTTCCAAACTGCACTCCTACATATGAAGGAGGTGGACCTACGTATGGACTGGACGGGGGTATGTGCCCCCCATTCCAAGGGAATCCTTGGACAAAGGACGGGGATCCCACTGGACCACTGTGGGTAGTGTAAGGGAAGGAATAAGGAATTTTAGGCATACTGGGAATCCCAGTAGCGATATCACCAGACATACTTCCTATGTTCGAGTAAACCGGTGGTTGGACCACCCGGCTTGCTGGAGTTAAGGGTGTAGAAGGTAAACTAGATCTAGGGGTACTAACCGGGGGAGGTAGTACCCCTTCAACCGGAAGGGTTGAGGTGAAAACAAATGAACTTTCTCCCTCATAAGACATAGCTCTACCTACAGGTACACCTAGCACTGGTGAACTAAAAGGCCTAACCTGCACTATCACTGGATCATTCAAATCAGTCAAGGGGGTATTATAATTTCTTGCAAACTCGTCAGCTTGCAATTCTTCTACGTCGACTGTGTCAAAGTCAAAGCGGTTAGCTATTAATTTCGTTTCACCAAGAACCTCACTTACTCCTACTGGTTCGAAAGAACCACCTGTGCTTAATCTCCACCTTTGGGGTAAAGGTGGAGGTTCCAATGGTGTGAGAGGAGGAAGGTTTCTCAACCTTCTTGACCTTCTAAGTAGTTGGTCCTCCAGAATTAATACTTTAAAAAATCACACCCTAAGGCCAACTAAACACAAGCAGATCCACAGAGCATACACTAAAAAGATCCTAGAGTCTCAAGCAATCAAAACAGGCTATAAAGATATGCTTTCCTGAAGAAAGCTGATGAACAGTTACTTGGCGTCCTTGAGGGGTTCTTAGGCACAAGTGGAGGAATCACCCAACCGCCCTCCTACACTTTCCAGAAGGGTTACCTTCCAAGTCCGTTCAAGGTGAACCAAAAATAACCTTTCGATTTACCTGGGTATGAGCCCTTAAAAGACAAGAGACTAAGGCTACCTTGACAATACCTACTGTCTGGGGGGACAGTCGTCAGCCGAAGTCGTACACATGGGCAGGGTAGCTGAGCCCAAAACTCTGTCTAGGATAGAATCCCCAGATGCGTAAAAGTCATAGCTTATGTTTTGACAAGGATTCATGGGGTTATCCCCTCTGTCCAAGCCTCCACGCAGCCTAGTGCTTAACTCCCGTTTGAGAGGAGCTTCCCAGATACAACAGTAGAACCAAGCATTTACCTAATGAATGGTCCACTACGTGTGAGTTTATAATTTGTGGGAAGTTTACACTCCCTAGCCCACAAATCTAGCCTAAGCTAGTAGGTGAAAGGCCCTAAAAATAAAAACTTACTAATAAATTTTAAATTTGTGCGTTAATTTTAAGGGTTGTTTTTTACTCAAAGGAAGTGGAAGTGATGGACTGTGTGGTGTTTTGACTCAGCAGAAAATAAATGAAAGTAAAAGTGCATTTAAAGCAAACTAACACTATAAAATAAACTTCTTTTCATTTTTTCAGATATGTATTGATGAATTAACAGCACTTAATAAGAGAAACTAGCCTATGTTTTTGTATTTTTCTGAGATAAAATTTTTTAAACTGAAACAAACACTACTTTATGCAAAAATTACAATGCAAAAGATTAACTATGTTTTGTTTTTCACTTTAAAAAATGCTAAAAAAAATTACTATGCATCTACAATGCACTGCTTGAGTAAACTTGATGCTTATGGACTGTATAAAAAAACTACAAACTAAAGTAAACAGGCAAACAGGACCAAAATACCAGCAAGAAAAGCAGGCTAGGACCCTAGCTTGGGTGCAAAAATTGACACAAAATCAATGCAGAATTTAAACATGCAAGTGCAAACCAATAACTGACAGAAAGCAGACTGGAAAGACAGAGTCTAAGACCCTGATCACTGATCTAGACTCAGGCACTCTTACCAACAACCCAAACAGGCCAAAAAACTTCAAGATGCAAACAATAAATAAAACAAGTGAAAAAGGACTCAAGGGCTTTCAAAAGCACTAAGATGTGATCATCTGAGACATATAGAACAACTCTACAGCACTCTTAAAGAAAATCTTCTCAGACAACAGGACTTGTAACAGGAAAAAGAACAAGCAAACTTTCACACAGAAATCCTAGTTTCCAGGAGTACTCGTGACTGTATATCAGTGCAAGTTGTGAATGATTCGTGACTGTTCAGTGGAACAACCCGCGAATGGGTATAAAAATTTCTCAAAAACAGAGAAAAAACCCAAGACTTTCAAATGTTGAAGTAATTAAGAAGCAGGATAAAAATCACAAGCAGACTTCAAGCAAAAAACTGGTCAGGAAAACAGAAAAAGACCTAAAGCAGACTAGGCATCCCCAGTGGAGTCGCCAGTTCTATTGTACAGGATAATTCACCTAATAACCTAGGTCTGGGGGGTTACCAACATACTCATTACTTGCAGACAATTTGACTCTAAAAGCATAGAATAGGAAATAGGAAAGTAGAAGGACTTACTTGTATTAAACGAAGGCTGATCCTTGCTATCTTCTCCCTCTCTGATCCACTTCCAAAGTCTCCAGGATAGTTCCTCCTTCACCTGTTAATAAACACTCTTCCAGATACAAGATGATTCATATATATAGATGCAGGTTATGCAAATCATATATCATATTGAAATGTAAACATTTACCAATCTACAATATATGAAACACATATGGAAGAAGTAATATCTTTATTAACAATAATGGAAAGAGTTTAGGTTACAACCCAATGTCTGAACAAGGACTCCTCTGTCACCAAAGGACTCTGAGTTTCTCTGCTCCAAAGATTTCTGTAGACAATCCACCAGCATAACTTTGCTCTCCAAGTATGACCATCCAACACTCTCCCCAAGGCCTATATTTATATGGATGAAATGAGGCAGTTCTCGAAGGTTAGGGAGGTTGTGGTAGTTAAGAAGATTAAGTTAAATGAGTAAACTAATCTTCCATTAGCGTGTTGTTTTATGTTTTAATGTTGAGGAAACCATTCACGGGTCTGTAGTAGAGCAACCCGTGAATGATTCGCGACTATATAGAAGAGCAACCCGCAAATACAAGGATTCGTGACTTGCTATATAGGAGACTCGCGAATGATGCACGAGTTGTCAATATAGAGAGTCATGAATACAACTCAACATAGCAAAATGGAAAAGTAACCAGCTGGTTATATAGGGAATGTACTTCATCATAAGCCAAGGTATAGTGAATATGGGCAACCTCAATCCATAAGTGTCCTTTTGTGTGCCGACATGAGGGATATCAGCACTCAGACGAAGACGTGCCATTCAGGTGTATAACACATGCCTCAGTGATGAAAGGTCTTGGTTTGTTAAAAAAAGAGAAGAATGGGAAGGTAGATAGTTTCACTCAAAGATTTTCAGCATACCTTAAAAAAATTTCTGAAGCTAACAGACCCTCAGACAAGGTCTTGATTTAATATTATACCTTAGCCCTAGGACCTGAGCTGGCCATGTTTTCCAAAATGAAAGCCAGACCTACGTTGGTAGAGACTTACGAAGAAGCCGAAAGGGTAGAGGGTGGAAAAGAAAGTATAGAGGACTATCCCGATCTACCTGAAGAAAAGGCTACCAGGAGAAGAGCCTTATTGCTGTCTAAACCTAAAGATGAACAATCACATGATTATCAGGGAATGCTGAAAATGATTCAGAAATTATCCAACCGAATAATAGATCTGTAGAAAGAGAGGGAATTTCAGAGAACTTACAAACCCTACTACCAAAAAATAGAGAATAGCAACCAATTGAAAATACCTCCACCCTCCCTACTGCCTAGATACGCCACTGACTACATCATTCACAAGGATGCAGTTAGGCAAGTCTTCCTGGATGGCATAGGAAGCTTTCTGTTTGAGCATAAGAAGGTTGCCTATCCTCCTTTTCCCTTCAAGTTAGGAAGTTACAGGTTCACTAGAGTGAAGAAAGCTGATGAGTTTGTAGAAGAGTTGGAAAGGTTTCATTTTGGTGAGATGCCCTTCCATAGAAGTGACTCCCATAGTAAAGTAGCTGAACATTGTAAAGAAAACAACGTACATTTTGAATACACCCACCATTGGGATAGAGAAGAATCTGTCTTCCGAAGTGCATTAAACATAACAACTTTAAGGAGAAGGTTCAAGAAGAAGATCACCACCAAAGGTGGGAAGGGAGATGAACAAGCAAAATATGAGGAAGAAGCCAAGAGAAGAAATGAGGAAGCCCAAAGGCTGGCACAAGAAGCTGCAGGGTGGTTGCAGGGAGAAGAAGAAGAAAAAAGAAGAGCTGCCCAAGAAGCAGCAAAAAAGGTAGAATAATATGCTAGGAATGAAGAAGAAGAAAAGAAAAGAAAGCTTGATGAGGAGCTACAGAAGGAAGAAGCAGAGAGGCTAAAGCTGACATAGACAGAGACAGAACAATCAGCCTCTGACACAGCTGGAGGATAGACCCAGGACATGGAGAACCTTGAGGTTCAGAACCCAGAAGTACCTGCTGCCAGCACCCCTGGACAATCTTTGGTCCCCACCTTTAAACTGGTCCCTTTTGTACAGAAGGTGGGTCAAGAAATACCTGATTTTAACACTGTGTTCTACGACAGTGAGACAAAGAGGATAGTGAAGAGGATGGAAAGGAAGGTTGAAACTGGAGGTCTTCCTGGGAAAATGATAATGGATATGCCCGTTGTGTTTGGAACATACCAAGATCCAATATTCACCATTAGAGCTGGAGCTGCACTGATTCACACCTCGAAAGATAATGTGGACAGGATTATGACAGACTTGGAGAAATCCAAGAAGTCCTGTGCTCAACTAAAAGACACATTGAGAAAGGAGAGAGAGGAAAGCAATAGGCTAAAGAGGAAATATGAGGACATGAAAAGGGAGATGAGGTCCTCAAAATATGAACTGCAACTCCTCAAAACAGAGAGACAAGCTAGTGAAGCTACACAAGAGCGTCTGGAGAAAATGCAGCAAGAGTATCAAGAACTAAAGGTGGAGAAGGAACAACTACTGGGAAGGATAGAAGACTTAGAGCTACAAAGAACCACCTAGGAGGAAAACGAAAAGCAAGCTCAAGAACAAGAGAGGAAACTTCAAGAGCATATCTCTTCTCTAACAACCGCTTTAGAGGCTGCAAAAGAGTAGCAGGTCAATCTCCAACCCTTCAAAGAGCATGTGCTGGCGCAAAAGGCCAAGATGCTATAGCTGCAAACCGCCATAGAAGAAGAGAGATGCAAATTTTTGCAAATAGATGGCCGATTAGAGGAGATTCTGGAGAGTTCCTCTATTTCGTTGATAGGTCTCAGGATGTCCTGGAAGTCTTGACAGCAAGAATGACAAGGCTGGAAAATAATGAAGAAACTCCAGCAGAGCTGCCATCAAAGGATCGACAGGACCTCAAGCAGGATTATGATTTAGTAGAGTTTGCTATAAACACAGTAGAACATTTCAAAAAGGCTGTGAGAAATAATAAAGGAACATGCACAAAATTTTGCAGAATGCTCTTGATTACATATAACCGATACCAAGTAGAGGCCGAGCAGAGGCTTAATGTTTTTCCAGACCACAATTCATTTGTGGAAATTTTGCAGAAGAGGTACTAGGAGGAGGAAGAAAAAATACAACACATTAAAGCCCTTGATGACCATATCTTAAGGAATGAAGTAGATCATTCCGCCATCAGTGTGCAGCTATTGGAGGATCAGCTTCGTTTAAGTGAAGCCATAATTGAGGCCATCAAGAACCAAGCTACGAAGTTTGAAATAAACATTCGGTTTTTTGAGCCGTGCATGTTTGAAGGCATTGCATCTGAGGCTTTGGCATGGAAGAAATTCTTAAGTGCTCAAGTCGGGCCCTCCTCGTGAATAATCATTCACTTTTGTATGTAACGATTTTATAAACATTAGAGGAAAGTGAAATTTTGGGAGGCGAAGAGTTAGGAAGCCCAAAAGTCATTTTTGGGCAACCTAATAGTCTCATATTTTTGTATAAATGTAGAAGACTTAAAGGAAGAGGGGGGATTTTTTCCCAGTTAGACATGTAAAGCAATATTGTAAGAAGAACTACTTTTTTTTTGTAATAAAGAATTATTGTTTTCCTATTGGAGAAATATTGGTGGGACTTTCAAATGTTATACTGTGGATTGCGGAAAGATGAACTATTTTATTTTTCCAGCTTTTGTCCATTAACTGTGAGATCGTTCTGACTCTTAGAGCCTATGTTCGTGTTTGAATGATTTCTGGTTTATTCCATGGAATCACCACCATGAGTAATGTATGCTGTTCATAAGCAATTAGCTATCTGATTTTCTAAATATCTCTAATCATTCATGTGTTGTAGGAAGGAATATCAGCTATCTATGATTTCTCTTTATAAGACATGCACAATACACATTACTCATAAATAAGTTACAGTTTTTCTCCCTGGGGATAGATAGATAGGTAGATAGATATATAGGTAGATGGATAGATAGTTTAATTTTATTGCTGCATATGTGATCGAGATTCTTGTGAGTTTTAAGACGAGAGGTAAGAACCTACACATCATGTTGTGACTGCTCCTTGCATCTTTATCACCCTGTAGAGTTAAATAGGCAATTGCATATCATACGTAATTCAAAAAATACAAAAATACACGGTGGACCAGGCCGCAACCGGTAAAACGTTCATTTTTGTTACTTGACCTACGGTAGCCGGACCGCAACCTGGACAGATTCCCCATACCAAATAGTCATGAGCTAGTTGGGAATGCTGACTGGGGAGAATCCCTTGCTGTTGTTACCTACTAATTTCCAGGCCTCAATAGGAGGAAATCAGGAATCCTCTATTCACGTGCATGAGGTCATACTTTTCCCTCATCTTTGTCGTATCCCTATCCTTATGCATATATGGCATAAGGTCGATTCCTTAGTGCAGGAGACCCATGATCAATGAAATAATCTCAACATCCACAGGATATGGCCTGTCAAGCATAAAAAAAACCTCCATGGAAGTAGACCAAGTGGGTTAGTGGATGGATTCCGAGCTGGGGCCGAAGCAGGGGCTGAAGCAGTAGTAGGGATAGTCTGTGGAGCTGGCCACACCATTATTTTTGGTTCTTCCTATATGTACTATGCTTCTAGTGAGATAAATTATTCAATTATAGGGAAAGGTGAGGTGATGGTAACGTCATACTATTCACTAGTACTAGAAATTGAAATTACCATCGGCTTTGGCTCTCATAGTTGTAGACTCTAGTTGGCTCTTCTTCTCTCTTGCAGGTAAAGTGATTCTTGACGATGAAGGATCATATTTATAAGCAGCGCTCATCCTACATGAAATAATTCAATGGAAGAGTGACGTATCATCGATCACATGGGATTTCCATTTGACGCATTCCAAAATTTACTTCACATGCTTGAACTATGACATGTACTTGTCAAGACAGTTATGGCAAGGAAAACTGATGGGACCAAAAAGAACACCACCATTTTCCTCAAATGCATCAAGTTAATGACACTTCATTGTCATAACCACCTAAATATTTTCGAGTATCCATGATTTGATGGCATCCAACTGTCATCCCCACCCTTATGCGTGATTTGCATACTCCTGTAGCAGACACGCGACAACATAGTTCCCTTTTCTCTTTTTTTTTTTAACTCTCTTTCTTACTTAGCCATGTCACAACCATCATGGTAAGGTTTAGGAGGCTGCCATTTATCATTCCTACAACCGGTGTTCCATCCAGCTTATGTAAATTTACTGTGCCTACCTCAGTGATGTACGCAATCACATATGGCCCTAGCCATTGCGTCTTCAATTTTCGTGGATGCTTAAAAAATTCACTACCATACAACAAAACAAGTCCTTCAACTTTCAAATGATTAGTTTAAATATGGTGATCATGCTATGCTTTCTATATTTTATTTGCTTTGTTTTGGTGAAATTCTGCGACGAAGCGTTCTTCCTCCATTTGAACGAGTTACGAGAGTCTCTGCTCGATAGCATATACATCATCCATTTTCGTCAGTGCAACAATTCTAAGGCTCGACACAATATATTCCATTGGAATAACAACTTCTTTTCCATACACCAATCTAAATGGATTGTGTCCTCTTAATCTCTTACAAGTTGTGCGGTATGTACATAGCACAACTGAAACTTTCTGATCCCAATCATCTCTAGGCGCATTGCATACTTTGGTTGATGCATTTTCCAGAATATTGTTGAATGCTTCAACCGTTCCCTTCGCCTAAGGATGATAGGGTGTCATCTTCTTATGTTGAATCTAGAATTCTGCGGTAAGTTCATTAATCAACTTGTTAACAAAATGCGTACATTGATCACTCACAAGAATTTTTGGGAAGCCAAATCTGGTCACCACATTTCAAATAAAAAGTTTTATGTAGTCGTAGGAGTGCAATCTTTAATAGGTGTAGCTTCATCCCGTTAGGTCAAGTAATCCGTCGTTGTGATAATATAGTGCACACCAGTTCATTTTCCTGATAGACTGCTAGGACCAACAAAATCAACGACCCAGTTATCAAATGCTTGTAGGGTTATCTGTGACGCTAATGGCATCTCTTTGCATCTTGATGTTTTTCCTGTCCTCTTGAAAAAATCGTAGCATTGACAAAAGCTCTTAGTATCCATATGTACGGTTAGCCACCATAATCCAGCTTCCAATATATTGCACATTGTTTCCTTTCCAGCATAGTGTCCTCCTACGACACCAACATGTGCTTCACTCATTATCCAATGTCGTTTGTGTTCGAAAACACACCGACACAATATTTCATCAAGGCCCATCTTGTATAGTTGTCTAGCGAGCAACATAAAATCAACGGCTTTGATGACCAACTGTTTCTTCTGCGTAGTGGTCAACCCTTCAGGCATATCACCTATACTCAAGAGGTGAATGATAGCCTCAATTTTTTTTATCAACCATGGTGATCGCAAATAATTGTGCGTCGAGAAAGTTATCCTCCAGGATGGTTGATTCTTCACCACTTTCTATCCTCGACAACTGATCAAGCCCCACATTTAGTAAAACAAAAATTCTTGAAACATGAGGATCCACTGACAGATCTTTCCCCCCAACACTGGCTTGTTAACTAGGTATTTCAATGATGAATGATTAGTGTACATTTTAAAATGTCCACCCAACAAACAATGTCAGAACTTCTGTAGCACATATACCATGGTGAGTCTTTCTCTTTCTGTCGTAGTGTATTTTTTCGCTACCGTCGATAGTTTTCTACTGGAAAAATAATTAGGGTGATCAATCACGCCCTGACCTAGTTGCGTCAGGACTGTTAGTGCCAGAAATTGTTCTCAGACTACAAAAGAACAAGCCAACACAATATCATAAAACACAATTAAGTAAGATAGATTTTCTAGGGTTTCGGTTGTACAGTTTGTAAACAAGAAGGTAGAAACTTCACAATGCTAAATCAAACACTAAATCATGCACAATTGAAGGATTGAGATGCATAACATATAAAACATAAACCCAATACAATAATCACAACATTGAATTCCATCCACAGTTAACAAGCATTTCATGAATAATAACCTCAAACAAGAAATGAATATATTAATTGAGTGATTAGAAAAATCAGAAATGAAACTAGCAAATAGGCTAAATAGGGCTTATAGTTACATATATTTCATATTCAGTCTTTCAAAAATACATAATATTTTTTACACTTAGCTCATAAACCACAGCTTGATAGCCTCCCCTTGCAACAAAAATCGAACCCTTGGTCCTTTCTCAACCTTACTTTTATCTTGTTTTCTTAAAGACAGTTACATAATTGAACAAACTACCTTTAAGTCCTACTACCGAATTATTCAATAAGACTATTATTATGCAAAAATAAAATAACTCTTTCACAAACTAACTAATAACTACTATTCTTAAATCACTTTACAAGTCCTTTGCTACCTTTGCTAAAATAGCAATTCCTTCTAAAGCTTGAGTCTTCCTTCTTGCTTTCTGGTGCTCTGCTTCCAAATCTTCAACTCTTTTTGTTAACTCCTCATTCTGCTATGTTAGCTCTTGAATAGTTTGTTTTAGTTTTGTAAACAAGCTTTGAGCCTATCTTTTTCTTTTTAAAGCCTCCTTAGAAACTGTAATCAATTCCTAATAGTGGCTATTTACCTCTTCTATATCTTCTCTTAGTCTTCTATTGGCAGTCACCAATCCTTCATTTGTCTCCTGTAGGTACTAAATCTGATATTTGTACTGTTTGATATTCCTCTACAAATTTTCATTTTCAGAGTCAATGCACTTCCCTTCTGATGCTGGATGCATTTCTTCTGGCATCCAAGGGATTTTCAACTTCTTAAAAATATCCTCATCTTCTTCCATCTGCTCTGTCATGGCCACAGGGATTTCTGAATACTCTTTAGCTTCAATACTGCATTGGGTTGATTGCTCAGCAACCCTTCCTTTCTCTGCACAAAACATTGATATAACTGAATGTTATTTCTTTAAATCAGTTTGATGCTGATCTAAAATTACCTTCTTTTGAACTTCTTCAAATATCTCTGAAATTTTGGTCTCAGTAAAAGCAGATTTGTTTTCTGAAACCATTTTCTTTTTACCCTTCATGTCCTTTTCTTTTTTATCTTCATTGTCTTCTAACTCTTCCTGAGATGAAGAGTCCTCTATTACTATAATCTTCTTTTTAGCTAGTTTAGGGTTTAACAGTTTCTTCATATTCAATCTAAGTTTGTTTTTTGGTCTAGTCTTGGGCCGCCAAGCTGTTCCAATTTCTCCTAACATGCTTAAAACCTTCCCTTAATGTTTGATAGAAGCTAGCTGGACAACTTTTCTTTTTATCCCTTGTGACAATGCCTCTTCTTCAGACTGTGTCTGTATCTTCTGTTCAGTATGAACCCTAACTTCATCAGACAATGACCTTTCCTCATCTTCAGACTGCACTGTAATAGTAACTTGTTCCTATTCTTTCACCTTTTCCTTTACTTCTTGGTTTAGTTCTTCATGAAAAGTAGCTTCTACAGGCTCTATTTATTTCACTTCTACCTTTGACATTTCATTTACCTCAATATTTATTTGTTGTTCAACTTCAACATTTTCATGTTCTTGAGTCATAGATTTCTCTGGTACATTATCCTCTTCAGTCTTAACTGTGACTCTCTTTTTCAGCTTCTTGACCAAATTATGACCCTTATTCAACTGTCTTTTCTGAGTTTGATCTTCCTTCTCTGTTTTAAATCCTAACCAAAAAAGAAAATATTCCCATATTTTCTCCTTCTTTAGATGTACAACACTTATGACTAGTTTTATAAGCCCATGGTGCAACACAGATTTTTTAGTGTGATCTGGATGCTCCTTCACCTTGCTAGACATCTTTTGTAAACTTTTAAAGAAAAAGAATGGAAGATTCATTTTTGCTTCATGGCCGAGATGCTGCAAAAACCTAAAATGATACTTAAAAACAAATTCAAATCTCCCTTTACAAGTGATATAACTTTGCTGGATTTTGATTGGCTCTATCCATTCTGGTTTAAATTTTTGAATGTGTACCCCTTTACCCCAATTTGATACCATATCTGGAAGTAAGTATTTTTGTGCATCAAAGGTGAAAGGAACTTTTTTAAACCAGTATTTTCCTTCATCTGGGATCCTTGTAGCTTCTGCTAACAATTCTCTGGTTAACTTAAACTTCAAAGTATCAAAATTAACAATATCTTTATCCAAACAATGAGCAAATTTATAAGATACTTCTGTATGATACCCATCAATTCTCTCAAAAAATCTTAACCATCCTGCCTCTAAAAACAATCTTGCACAGTCTGGAAAAGTTTGAACCCAAGACATGTCTGAAGGTTCAACTCTATTGGTTTTACCACTTCTTTTCATTTTAAATGACTGTCAAATTGCCTCTTTCAGTAAAACAAACTCTAACTCTAATTCAAATCCTGGAAACTTTGACAGACAGTACTATGTTGGAAAGCCAAACCCCCAAACTAGACTTTATCACTTAGACTGAGAAGTATTTTAATTTTCTTGACAAAGAAAATTCAACATTCAGTATCAATTAGGCTTATATACTAGCATTCTTCATTTAATTCCCTAATTGATCTTCTGTCAATGAAAACCCAAATATAGGGAATATGAGAGAAATTCTCATCCTACCTGTTAGAACAGTGAATTCAGCTGCTAAAATCACGTGCTTCTGTCTGCTGGGTGTCCAGTTTTATTCTTTAAACCTCCTCTGACTGCCACGATAGTTTCAAACAGTCACCCCTCAAAGCCCTAAACTTTTGACCTATTTCAAAACTTGATTACAAATTGCTATTACTTCGTCATGAACTCATATGATCTTCATGCACTTCAAAAGATGCGTAATTCAAGGCGAATTTTCCTCATCATGGTTAATTATCATTACTCCACTACTCTGCACCAGACCACCACAGCTTACCCTAATGATGACTTGCTTGAAGTATTAACACCTGTCACAATGATCATTCTGGACGAGAACACGTATCAAATCCATTAACCAAGTATGAATGACCTCTCATTTGCGCGAATTTCTAAAAATTTGAACATAAAATCATGATTTTTGAACAACACGATTTTCTTGTAGCGCGTGTGTGTAACTTTTTCAAGCTTGCGCTACAAGAAAACCTGTTTCAATGATTTAAAAAAATACAACACATAACAATGGTTTAACTTTGGTTAAATGATCTAGATCAAAACTTTATGATATTTTTAGGACCTTTTAATTCATATAATAAACATTCTATAAGCCCCTTAACTATGAATTTTGATAAATAAAATCAAAATTGGAAAAATAAAACTATGAAATCATTGAAATACAAACATGAAAATAAAAAATAAAAGATTAAAATTAACCAAAGAACCAATTTTTTTCTAAAACAAATGAACAAAACCAAGCTTCAAACATGACCAAATGCATTAAAAATGAGAAGCAAAAGTAGGCTATAACAAGGACTATGCTGGGCATGATAGCTGATGCATCGACATGAACATGGAACTAATTCTTACAGTAGGGAAATACCAATTTTGGCATGTTGGCCATCTTTCTTTTTAACTTGTCTAAACTTTCCTGACAAGCTTCTATCCACTAGAACTTGGCATCTTTTTTCAAAAGTTTCTCCATAGGTGTAGTTATCTATGCATACCCTCTGATAAATTTTCTATAGTAGCCTATGTGTCCTAGCACTAATCAGAGTTGTCTGACTGATGTAGGTGGTGGTAAGTCAAGGATAATCACAACTTTCACTGGGTCGACCAAAATTTCGTCGCGACACACAACATGTCCTAACAATACACCAAATGGTGCTTAAAAAATACATTTCTTTGGATTAAGTGCGATATTATACTAGCAACAGTGCTCCAACATCATGCACAAACTCTCAATATGGTCTCTTACTAGACCAAACATAGTCCAATCATCAAAGTAGACTTCAAGAAATTTATGTATGAAATATTTTTAAGCAGAATCTACTATTCTAGAAAAAATAATGAGAGCATTCTTGAGTCCAAACATAATTACCATATTCTGATAGTAGCCCCATTTTGTGAGGAAGGTCACTTTGTGTCGATCCTCCTTCATTATTATGACTTGGTGATAACCATAAAATACATCTATGAATGAATACATCTCCTGCCCTCTGACACTTTCAACGACTTCATCTATGAATGGTGTCGGGAATGGATCGTGCAAGAAGGCATCATTCAGTTTGCTCATGTTGACACATATTCTTACTTCACCTGTTGTTTTCTTATCCTAAATCACGATAGGACTAATCCATTCTGATTCTTCCATTGGTTCAATGATTCCTGCATCTAAAATGCGGTCTAAATAATCTTTCAACTTTTATTTATACCTCATATTCAACCTATAAGGTCATTTCTTGGCTGGTTTTGCATTTGGTTTTAGTGGTATTTTCATCTCCCCTATATCTCCTACTATTCCCTTCATCTCTAAGAAGTTGGTAGGGAAAAAATCCTAAAATACAAGCAGCAAGTCTGTGATCTTTGCTACTATTTCATCATCCCAATAATCTCCTATATTTGCAAACTTTGGATTTTCCAACAAACCAATGTTAACTTTCTTAATTTTAGCGGCTCGAGGAACTATTTGCTCAAAATACCACTTCCTTCCACCTCGTGCGTACCCTGTGATTCTGGTATGTTAAGGCTAGTAGGATCATCATATATTTCTCCCGCTAGATTATAACAAGCCATCCATTACTGGATGGTCATGCCACACTGGTGGGAATTTGCCACTTCGATAGGGATTTCAACAAATATTTTCTCCTTTATTGTTTGAAGTGCAACATCAATTGTCGGTTGCTCATCAGCAAATGCAAAGGTGTGCGCAAATTGTCTAACTACCTTGTCCCAATTCTGAGTTCCTTGTCACACATCCATGGATGTATACCAGATCCTGGGTGTCATTTCCAATGTGTGTTTGAAATGATGGACCCATTCCTGTCACGGGTATTCTGCAAATGACATGCGACACTTATTAAGGAGTTCGGAAGGGTTTGATAACCCTTTGTACTTCTGACCCGAAACTGCAATTTCTTCATTAAACCTGAGTTCCATTAATATTCTACATTGTGTCCATTTTGATATATATTTCTTATGCATACTCCACCATTTGGTTTCAGCACATAATCTAACACAGACAAGTGCTATGGTTTTGTTACTAGTCCTTCAAACTCACTAAGAAACATCGCAAGATTAGGTTAGCCTTCATATGTGGATAACTCTCTTGAGTGATTCTCCACCCATCGCACAGACCTGCTAACTCTGGTGCATCTCCTCATAGAGACCTCATGTAGTCTATTTTTCCAATTCTCCATTGCCACTCCTGAATATGATGTGCATGAGCTAGTAATCCTCCATCTCAGGTTCCCATCCAATGTAGGATTTATGTAATCATATTTTAAGGCACTGATATTATAGATATGGTCCAGATAATCACCATGTACTTCAATGTATACTGGTTCGACATAACTTTGTCCCTCCAATGGATCAATGGGTGACACTACCCTCATCTTGTCATCCTCAAATGAGATGATTCTTTTCTTAAAGTTTATGATGGTCTGATTGTATATTTCCCAATATATCCCTAGAAGCACGGGATATGGGTTTGTGTCATCAACAATGTTGATAACTTCAAAATCTGTAACTGTGCACTGCCCCTCAATGTCAACAAGAAATTGACTTAACCTACCAATTGGTAGGACCTTCGCATGATTTGCAAGCCTCAACTGGACATAGGACTTGTCCAAGTGCATCTTTCCCATGTTTTCTCAAGCTTGTCGCATCAAAATATTGACGCCTGACCCCATATCTAGGATAATATAATCCATGTAATAACCCCTTATCTAGGTAGTCATTCTTAACTCACATATAGTTTTGTATTTATTCGTTCTAACATGGTTAACTTTTCTTTCAGGTTGCGATTCTAGGGTTTCTTCTATCAGCACTTGTAATTTTGCAATAACATTTTTATCCTAGATTAGCACTAAACAAATTGAAAGGAATGCCTTAAACTTATTAACCTTGTTTGGAGCCTGCTTCCATAATATCTATTGGAAATGTTCAGGCATATCCTTGACTTCGATGAGGTCGACAATTATTGTGCATCTACAAACTTCAGTCGCATGTCCACGAATACTTGCTTCTTCTTTTAAACATCAAACGACACTTTCTTCTACGCCGTTGGTCACACATGCAGTATTTCAAATGATACATTCTGATCCACTCTAGTCGTAGCACCTCCTTGTGTTATGATAGTAACATTGGTTCTCTTAGCTTAGTAGCAATCATTTGAACATTCAAGCCAGGATTTGGATTGGGATTTTGTGTGGGGTTAAGACCTTCGATGGTCCGATCTTGCCACTTGGAAATCAATAGGAGACATTGCTCCATGTTATGGTCCTACACTTTGTAATATCAACATGTCTTTGTAAGCTCCTGGAAATCTCTAGCACAATGGCCCAGCTGTCCATAGTTGTAGCATACAATTTGACCTCTTCCTCTACCAAATAATCCTCCTCCTCTATTTATGAAGTTTCCACCCCCATACCCTGAGGTTGTTGTTGTTGTGGTGGATACTGATTCTATGGCTATTGAGGCTAATACTATGGGTAATGCATAGGTTGGTAGTGTGCTTATGCTTGTTCATCCTGAATTTTTCCATCGTTGTTCATTAAGTAGGTGTCAACTGTCTTATCCATCAAGAGCTGATATGCTCTGCAATCCTTCTCATCATGTCCTACTGACTTACAAAATTTATAGAAAAGGATGGCTAGGGTACTTACAATCTTCTACAAGTATAGATATTCCTCATCGCGATGTACTCTAGTCTGGCATATTCTACACCAGGGTAGTCCTTGGGTACTCAATGCATTAGGTACACCCGATGAGATATAGTTCATGTACACCGAAAAATTATCCTTATGGTGTCCATCCATTTGACATCTTGTACACCGTAAGTACTCTTGGGATTCTTTACCCTTCTTGATTTCTTGAATATGTACCATCAGACTAGCCAACTACAATTGAATTTGCATCATTCCTGCGCCACTATATCTGATCAACGACAATTCCAGCTTCATTGCTATCTCTAGCGCTTATGTCCATGACACAATCTTTTGTTGCATCAAAGGAGCTCCGATGTGTGGTAACAGTACAATAACAAACCACTCTTTGTGTTGTACATCAGACATTTGGTTAGCCATTAAAGTTAACCGCTGATCGAAATCCCATACGGATTCCATCGGTAACTGCTTTATCTCCTTGATCTCGGTGATACACTGTGACTTAGATTTATGTTTCTGAACTCACAAATCATCACGAGTCAGATCTCATCAAGGGTATTCTATGGGTTTCCTATTGGCACTGTGAAAAACTTCATAAACCAGTCCAGCGCAGGACCCCATAAAGTCATAATCATATGTTCTTTTCTTATGTTCTCATTGTGAACTTGGTGAACCATCCAAACAGCTTCACAGAGGAACCAATGCTACTATGGATATTCTGCTCCATTCCATTGAATGTAGGTAATCTAATATTTGCCCCAACCATTAAGTTGGCATCGGGATGTTCAATGAACAATTTAATAAAGGCAGACTTCCATGCGCACTATTCGTAGCACTAGTACTACTAGTATTGATAGTTCTTTCAGGAGATGAGGCTCTAGACCTTCCCTCTGGTGATGCTCCTGGTGTGGTGTAGTTACATTCTAATCTTAGTGTCTCTATAGATTCTTCTGACTCTTCTACTCCTTCAGAAACTGGGTTATAGTCTTCCTCTTCATCGCAAGACCCTTTGTATAGAAGCGACTCAAACTAATACTCCCTTTCTCTAAATAGACTAGGACTCTGTCTACCTCCTCTTGTTTTTCTTATTTTTCCTGACTGAAATCTCCTTCCACTTCTTAAAAATACCACTTCTATTTCAGGATCTGTAATTCCTCAGAACATCTCAGCTCACCATTTCCCATTTTCTTTACAGGTTATCTGTGACATATCCTTCCTTGTGGATATGCGACGACTCAACTGCTCAACTGCAAAATTCCCTTCTCATAGATGAGCATCTTTATCCATGTACTTATATATAACAAGTACCTCCCTTGGGGTCCTTGGAAAAAATTTCTTTCCACCTCACTATACGAGGTTATCATCTCAAATACAAACTCAGTAATATACCCTTGCAAAATACTATCGACCAAAAAATTAACATCTCTAGAGATGGGGTTGCTTACACTTGTTACCTTGTAGACTAGTTGAGCATTCCACTCGACTACTTCCCTTCATTGAAAATTTGTCTGTCGAGTCACCAATATTGATAACCACTCATGCGACACAATAGGGAACTACGCAAAGAATATTTTAGGAATATCTATGTACAGGTATCAGCCCAAGTATATTTCTATTCTCAACTGCAATCTTGCGCTCTCCTCTTGCACAAATTCTAATGTCTTAGACTCCAGCTAATCCTCGATTTTCTTCTTTGTCATATTCCACAAAATTTCCCTCGACTCAAATGATTAAGGGTCCCGAAAATAAAACCATTTTTTGGCTACTTTTCCTCACTCTCATGACCCAAGTTCAACAAACCCACAGACCAACAAAACACCCAAAGCTATCGGCCCGACAAAGCAATCCCAGTCAGCAACACCTGTGACACAGGAGCAGTCTCACCCAAGATATCTTAATCGTAAACTTCCAAAACCATGTTTCCACAGTCAATGAGGGATTATAGTCCCCTAGCGCATAGCCAAGGAGCTCGACAGAGTCAGAAGGTTGGATTATTTTCCTAACTCAACAATGGCGCAACAATGCGACACAAACCTTCCCTTAAAAATGTATCAGCAAAATAACTTGAAACAATATAAAATAATGTCAAGGTTACTGCACATTCTATCCGTCCTAGTTTGTGACAGTGGTGCAACTATGCGACATTATTGATTCCTTAACAATAAATGATAGTGGCATGAGTGTATTACATCTTAACAGTAAATGAGCATGAAATACTACATAATGCTTCGATGATGCTTTAGTCATTCATTCATTCAACTTCTTTTATCAATCTTGCAACATTCACTTAAGCAATAAATAGAAACAATACAGAATAACCCACAAATATTCAACAAGCACATTCATTCGACACAATATGTAATGTGGAAATCCAACCAGGAAAAACCACTAAGGTGCTCTTCATTTGGCATGAGAAATATATGGCACCTTTCAATCCGCGACTTGACTGCAAACTATTTGAGATATGTCCTTTAGCTCAAACTCTTTCTTTCTCTCATGTTCTCTGTTTTATTATTCTTTTCTTCTAACTACTCCTACTGATCCACACAGAGCCTAGATAAACTTTTCTACTCTACTATCTGCACACTCAGATGCAGAATGACTCCTACTATTCGGCACCCCTTCTGCAAAATAGGTTCCACGAACCAATAAACCTTCGATAACACTACTATCAGACTTCTCTCTGATCTCTTCAATTATTTTCTAACTATTCCCAACCCTTATACAAAATGGTTTCCTCCTATTTTTAACTTCTACATGACCACTCAAGGTTGAATTCACACAAATTACTTAGTGCAGGTTATTATTAGCCATAAAAAGCGGTTAGAAACTGACAAACTGGCTGACATAAGGCGCTATCAGTCTGACTTACAAATATTCCTTCATACGTGTGTTTTTTTCTATCTTGCACCAACTTTAGGAGCCATAATATTCTTGACCTGTCACTTTCTGGTCATTGCTTTTCTGCACGCCAAAATATTCTCTCTTCCTTCCTCACGCTCCTCCTCATCGTAGCTTCCTTTTTTTGTTCTTCTTTTTCTTCCTTTAATTTCCTTTTCTTTGTCATGCCCCTGTTTCACCTTCTTGCTCCCACGCTTCTGTTTATTATGTGTGCTCTTTCTTGGCCCAACAAGCCCCTAACATTCAAATGTGGTTCATCTCAAGCCAATAGGAAAATCTATGGTTCTAGCGCTAGATGCGCCACTGTACCAACCTTGTCCAGAAATTCTTTGAGAATTCCTTGAACCTGGAAAACTTCTTCTCATACCTACTCCGCTTGCTTCTCCAATTGATCGACATTTTCAGAACTAATATATTATGACGGTACATCTTCCAACGACTGAGTTGTATGTTGAAGCTTCTACTATACATGCTGAATAAGCCCTACAACCCATTCGGCTTCTGATTAGTGTGTTGTAACTTATTCATTTCTGCTCAGCTCCTTGTCACAGAAAGTTTTTACTTCCTACTGCAATTGTTTTAGCTCGACCAACTTAGCAAGCTTTTCCATGATGGGGATATTTTTCATGTCTTCCTTAACTGCTACTATTTTCAAATTAGCTTGGCGCGTGTCCTCTGCAAATTTCACCATTGTTTCATCTTCTAGGAGCACTTCCCAAGTCATAGAGACTACATTAATTGATTCATTAAAGAGCTTATCTCCATGATTAATTCGATTAACAACTTCAGATGCTACTTTCCTGCGCTCTTCTAGGACCTCAGGGGGTGTGCTTGGTCTTTGTTGCACTTTAAGCTCGTCCACCTGCTTTCTTAGTTTCACTGCAATTTTAGATATTTGGGATACCTTTTCGACTGCATCTATTTCTTGTTGGTCTTCTTCTATGGGGAACTCTATGACTGTGCTACTTATGGTTTCATCTAGTGCAAGCCTGCTTTCTTCATGTGCCTTAATTTCCTTTTCCTTCTTCCTAAGAAGGGCCTTTCCCTCTTTCTCCTTCCTTATTGTTTTTTTAACCTGATAAGCAAGAGTATTTTCACATATTTGGATTTCCATCATAGCCCCATGCTGATGGGAAACATGATCAAAATATTGCATCCCAGTTTCCAATGCTTGTGCTTAGATCCCTATCTTGAGCGGTGGTAACAACAATGGCGTTGCTAATGTATCACCAGGATCAACTCTGTACATCTTGGATTTGACTATGCTCTTTACATCATTAATGGCATCAGTGAGCTTATTGACATGCTAGATGAGTTTTTTGGTTAATTTCATCTGTTGTTTACTTATACCTTTAAATCTTGTCTTTTCTATGTCTACTAAGGCATCTGCAAGAAGGATAATGTATTCCTCAACTAAGTTAATTGTATTAGTTGTTTTATCATCTTTGCACTTCTTGTGCCATGGCTTGTGCTTCTCCTTGTCCTATTATTTCTATAGGTTTTGCACATCCTTGTTAGTTGACGTGTCCTCTGAATCATTTTTATGAGAGTGCTCATCACTGTTGTCGTCTTCTTCGTCTGACTCGTGCAACTGGTTGTCTTCCGCATTGCCCCCACCATTTTCTTGGTCATTACCTTGGTCCATATCTTTGTCGACAGGAATTCACTTCTTTTGTTGGGTCCTATCGCCGTTCCAGGATGATATTGTGGACACCTACCTGGAAGGTTATGAGAGATGCATACCTTTGGACTGTCATAGCGAGAAGTCTATGTTGGTGTCACACTACTTCTCTTAGTGACTCCACATGTAGAAAGAACTCTATATTATTATCTTTCTATTGAATATTTTCTTCCTTGTCTTCCCATAGGTTCTGATATTTCACACCTTTACAGAATACTGGGATATCCAATGGCTGATAGTTCGATGGGTTGGGGAAAACTATAAAATAAATAAAAATTAGCAGCGATGAGTAGTGGAATTTTGTCTTGCTTTCTTCCTATGCGTGTGCTTCATATTCCAGCAGCTCGTTCAATCAATACTGCGACCACTTGATCAACACTCCTTCTACGTAGAGTTCAGCTAATTCAATGCTCCCCGCGATGAACTCAGTGGCTCGTTGTTAGCTGGAATATTTCACCTCCTGCAGACAGCAAGGTGTTCCACTGGTCTAAATGGTTCAGATCCAGAAAAAATAGAAGATAGAGGTTGAATACTCTCCCTAGACGTCGTAGATACCTGGAATACAATGCTTTGATAGTCACCCTGTGTACCTACAATAAGCTCAACCCGAAATAGATCAAAGCAACCAGAATATAATCTACTAATCTATGTTAGTGACTAAGGAATCTCACAACATATATATGAAATCAAACATCAATAATATATGTGGGACAGAAATCAACTTGCATTAAAGAAATATGAAGAAGTTTACAACCAAGCCTTAGTGTTGACATGCATCTCCATGAAACCAAGCATTCTCATCCCCATAAGCTCTAACTCTAGCTCTCTCTATGCTCTCCAATGATATGGACCAAGTGATCAATCCAAAAACATAACAATGCCTTAAGAGTGCTCTCCCTCAACCATGGCCATAAGCTTGTATTTATAACGCTAGATGGATAGGGTAGGTTGAGAGATTTGTGGGTGAGGTGGCCTCCAAGATTCTAGGATGGGGGATCTCGAGCTCAACAGACCCACAATAGTAGGGATAAGGGATATCTCAAGGCTTATCATCTAGAAGCCTCAAGAAGCTTCTCTTTTTCCCTTTTTACCCAGGGTACCACATTTCTCCTTTAGTGACAGAGCGGTTCTAGTAATAATCGCTTATGGGCTAAGGGCCATAGGTGGTGGCACTGCTTGTGGGAAACAGATTATGGGTGGTGCGAACAAGGGTACCGTATATAAATAAAGGGTCAAGCGTGGTGCTGGGAATTTGTATGAAGAGATTGACAAATGATATGAATTTCCACTCTAGAAGCTAGGATTCAGGGCAAGTAGGTATGTCAAATGTCTTATCACATGATGGTGACAGGATTTTAGTATAACAGGATGCCCCCCAAAGCATGAGTCTTAGAGGGATAAGATAAACGAGAGCTTTGAGAGAACAAGTCGTTTCCATGAGGAAAAAATTTCATCTCGATCGGAGAAAGTCATCAAGTAGGCATATACAGTACATCAGTATGTTGACTCATAGACACAAGTAACCAAACTCATGGCTGCAAACCAATACAAGGTAGATCCATGAGAGGAATAAACAAGCATGGCTGCTAGGATACAACATAGATCCATGTGATATAGGACTCAAACTTGGACATAGCTACCATACATACAATGCAGATCTATGTCATACATACACAAATTTGAGCATAGCCACAACCATACAAATGTGGATCCATGCTAGATATACAAAACTCCATCACAACCTGGGGAAAAACAAGGAGCACTTTAAACATATACCCAGGGTCTTCGTCTCATCTTCCACAAAGTATGATTCTATCCATGTGATTACAATGATCTGAAGTCGAACATGGTAGAAACCACTTGATTACCGGCCAATGATGTGAACTGTTAACAAGTGCGAGGGAGATCACCATTAATGTCAATGATTGCTAAGGTACTCTAGTACAATATACTGACTATGAATAGATGTTTTGATTTCAAACACCCAGTCGATTCTATCGATCAAAGGTCAATGATGTGAACCTATGTCGATAGAAAGAGAATATGTCATTAAGGAATACAGATCTCAAGGTACCAACCATTGTTTCTAAGACTATTTCCTGGATGATTAGCTGATGTCGATGGGAAAAGTCTCGTCAAAGGAGGGCCATGATGAGTCCCACATCGATGAAACAAAACTCAAAACATAGTTCTAAAATGATGTGCATGTAGTAACCATATGTTAACTCAAAGATACTGACACAAAGACTATGTGGACTGCAGAGGCGACACTTCTTTAGATCCCCTTTGAACATTGGGCGGCACGACAAAATACTTGGTAGCATGAATAGATGGGATAGACACACAATGCGACAGTGGACAATGCATTATTTTGAAAGACTCAAAGGAGTGACATGAATCATGAAAGTGGATCATCACAGAGATCAAATGAATACCCAATTGATTGACATTATTGTGCAGACAAGTGCCATGTTCAAAGGTAACGACAAACAACTGCCATTATTTCCAAAATGATTCCCTTCCCATTTCCCCCATCATGATCGATGAGTGCCTCTTTTTGGTTTTACAAGTTCAAAGAGGGTAACAAACACTCGATATAGCTTGTCGAAAGACAAGTCCAGACTCATATGTTTTACGAACCTTAGAAAGGAGGGTTTCGATCCCAAAACGGGTCTCTCAATGTTTAATTTAACGAGTCCACTGAAAGAAAACTCGGTATCGTTCATGTTTAGAGAGTCTAAACGAATACAGAATATGACTCCAAAGGGTCTTTTTTCGTATGATTTAGTCTCTAAGGCCCACAAAAGTATAAAATCATACCTTAGAGAACTCTTCCAGTCATGATTGGCTGGAGTGTTCCTTTTTCGTAAATATTCCTATCTGAACCAAAAAAGAGATAACCTACCGTTGGAAGGACGACTCTTCAAATACATTTACGAGTATGAAGGAGACAAGTAATAGACAATCTTTTCATATTTAAGGAGCCTAAAAAGAGTTTAAATAGGACTCCATGAGGTTTCTTTACACAATGTCACTTTTTACGATCTTGGACAGATTCAGAAATGGAATCGACGATCTTTTCATGTTTTAAGGAGTTTGAAAAAGATGTTAAAAGAAGACTCCATGATGTTTTATATTTTTTATGTTAAGTGGTGAGACCTGTATATTCTCATGCAGATGTTGTAGTAGTGTGACCTGGAGGAGAATCTCCATTGGATAGGTGAGCAGGAGCTTGCTTTGTACCACAGGGTGATGATATCACCGGGGAGTTGGAGGAGAACCTGGAGAGGTTGACTTTAGACATCACAGATGCTGACATAGATGACCTCCCGATGAGATATGAGAGATCCATAGCAGGAGTACCGGGATGATTCAGTAGGCTGCTACATAGGGTAGCTCAAGTAGTGATGTGCTATCATGAGCACCACTAGTGTACGAGATATGTACTGAAAGTTGATAGCTTCAAGATTTTGTATGATGATTTTTCCTGAAATTCTATGTGCTTCAAAGGAGGTCTCGGGACCTATTTTTGTAAACTTTTTCGTATATATATATATATATATATATATATATATATATATATATATATAGACTTTTACACGGTGTTTAAATGTTTCAAATGGAAAATGCATTTTATATGAGTTTTACGTGTCTCTAAATGTTTATTTACAACGGACCATGTTTGATTTACCATCATGAATGGGCAATATGCCAGTCTAGTATGTAGTTAGCCAATGAGTCAAAGACTACATTATGTTCCCTAGGGATATGCCTATAAGTAATAGTTTCGAATGATCTTTCTAAAAAACGCACTCTCTGGAATAGGCGGAGGAGTACCAGGTTCCTAGTGGTGTAGACATGGTTCAAATGGTGAACCACGAGCTGTGAGTCCATCAAGACTACTAGATCACGAACATACTGGGAGGGAACTTCAGTCAGAAGATCGATGACTGCTTCATACTTGGTGATGTTATTAGTAGCAGGACCTATACAAACTGATCCTAAACTGACCAAATATTCAGCTGAGGAATAGAGAACCCAAGCAGCCGAGGCGATATTCAAGGTGTGGCGGTAAGCACCATCAACAAAACCATAGAAATCCATCTGCATGACCAAAACATGGTATAAACAGATGTGGACATGAATCTCAAAACCATCTTGAAAATACTAAAAGCACACTGAAATCCAATCAATATACATATATACAATATACTACCCAAGAAAACCTAGGCATAGTACCTTTTCAGGTACAACCCATTGCGAGGTTTCCCCAAAGGGATCCCATCATAATCAATGAGGTCGTAAGATCCTCTCTCTAACACCTTGGAAATAATGAAAGGTTTGTACCACATGGATTCGAGCTTACCCTTCCCTAGTTTGTCATATCTCTGGTCATAACTCAAGACTATGTCACCCTTGTTAAAGACACGAGGTTGGATGGATTTATCATACTGCGCCTTGACGCATTTCTTATGCACCTCATTAGCCAAGGAAGCATCTCTGCGAGTCTTGTCAAGGTTATTCAAGTATAAAAATATTTCTTCCTTCGTGGAAGTATCTGGGAGAAGTTCGACGGCAAGTTGTAAATATGGAATCTGACATTGGATGGGTAAGACAGCTTCAAGTCCATAGACAAGCTAGAATGGCGTGAAACCAATAGTTGTTTTCACAGAAGTCCGATAAGCCCAAAGGGAGGAGAAAAGAACATGGTGCCAGTTGGATTTATGATCTCCAACCATTCGATGAAGAATAGTTTTCAAAACTTTGTTAGTGGCCTCTACCTGACCATTAGCTTGTGGATAATATGGCGTATAGTTTTCATGGTGAAACCCTAGCTTGGCACTCATTTAATCCATCATCTAATTACGAAAATGGGATCCTTGATCAGTAACGATGGACTGCGGAACTCAAAATATAGCTATGATATGATTGAAAAAGAAGAGGGCAGCAGTATTACCATCTTCTACATATGTAGGCATGGCCTTATCCCATTTAGTAAAATAATCCATGACTACGATGATGTAACCATGCCCCCTTGGTTGAGGTAGGCTTACAATGCATGAAGTCAATCCCCCATTTGGTGAATGGGCCAAGGACAATGATGGGGTGTAGCGGAGTAGGATGGGTGTGCTTTTTAGTATAGAAGTGTTGACAAGGTGGGCATTTCTTAACAGCCTCGTGACAATATTTGAAGATCAAATGCTAGAAATAGCCAGCATGAAGGATTTTCTGGTCTGTAGCCATCCCAGATAAATGACCGCCACATGCTCCCGAGTGGAAATCATTCAACACAAGTTCAGCCTCCTCATGAGTGAGGCATTGTCGGAGAATAGGGTCAATCCCACATCTATACAAAGTATCATTCAGGATGAGATAGTATTTCATGTGGTGATGGATACGGTGGTGATCATCGCAGGATATATGCGGCTAAAAACATTGTGTCTAGAGATATATAAGAAAATCTCCATACCAAGGATCAGTAGTTCTTATCAGGAATAGGAATTCATCCAAAAATGAATCACTGGGCTCAGATTCCATCGAAGCATAGGGAAGATCACACATAAGCTCTGCAAAGACCAATGATTTCTTTGATGTAGCCTTGGCAAACTCCAGATCGAACTCCTGAAGGATAACTATCCAATGGGAGTACTTGCCCTCGAGCACCTGATGAGTCAGGATGTAGTACATCAGGTTCTGGTCTGCCAATACGGTGGTAGTGCAAAGTAGAATGTAATGACAAAATTTTTGTACAGTAATGACCGTGGCCAATGCTAACTTTTCCACACGTAAATAATGGGTTTCAGAATCTAAGAGATTCTTACTATCATAATAAATCACGTGCTTCTGACCGTGGAGATTGTCCTGTGCTAAAACCATAGTGATGGTAGTAGCAGAGGCAGCAATATACAAGAGAAAGTCCTTTGAATAATCACGGGGGTGCATCACAGGTGAATGAGTCAGAGTGTGCTTAAGATTATCAAAGGTACATTGGGCTTGGTCATCCCAGAAGAATGGATTGTTGTTCTTAAGGAGACGCATATAACCATGTGTTTTCTCTGCGAAATCGCACACGAAACGATGGAGAAAGTTTGCCTTCCCTTGCAAACTTTGGAGTTTAAAGAGATTAGTTGGGGCTGGTAGATCAAGAATTGTGCCAATTTTTAAAGCATCTATCTGGATGCCATATTTAGATACCACAAAACCTAGCAGACGTCCCATCTCAATGCAAAAAACATATTTATGCGGGTTGAGTTGTATATTATAGTGACGACATCTCAGGAATATCTCTCTAAGATGACCATAGTGGTCCTCTTGTCACTGTGAATGAGCAGGGAGGTCGTCAAGGTACGGTTCAACAATGTGTTTGACATCGTGAAATGCATAGGACATCGCATGCTGGAATGTAGCTCCAACATTTTTAAGCCAAATGGTAACTTCTTATATGCAAAGGTTCCCCATTAGAAAATAAATGTCGTCTTATGCTGATCGGAGGTTAATATCTCAATCTGATTATAGCTGGAGAAGCCATTCATGAATGAAAAGATGACACTTCCAGCAGAGTTGTCGATAATATGATCGATATGTGGGGTAGGAAAGTTGTCCTTGGGACAAGATTTATTTAGATCCCTAAAGTCGATATAGACTCTAATGGTGCCCTACTTTTTATTGACAGGGACAACGTTCGATACCCATTCCGTCAAGGGTACAGGATAAATAAACCCAACTTTCAAAAGCTTCACAATTTCAGCTTTTATAGATACGACCTTCCGAGGATGGACTTGCCTAATTTTTTTCCTGATGGGTTTGGCCAAGGGATAAGTTTTAATCTAGTGGACCATGATGGAAGGGTCGATCCTCGCCATCTCTTCAGAGGACCAAGCAAAAATATCACGGAATTCTTTAAAAAGTGCCTTATAGGCTTCATATTCATCTACGGAGCAGCTCTTCCCAACATGAACATGCTCGATAACATCAGGCTTGGATGATATGTTAATTGGGTTTGTCTGATTAGTGTTGCAAAGGTTTCCTTCAGAATCTGTATGTTGCAACAATATAGTACTTTGGGGAACGTTGACAATATGAGTAGGAAACAAGGATGCAAAATCATGGTTAACCGAATTGGTGTTGGGGAGGAACATGGATCTATGATGGTGATCCTCCCAAATGAACTCATCCATGCTCATGATCTCAATAATGGAATCTTCGGAAGGAAAAGTCTCAAAGAGATAATCTAGAGTGGGAAGAGAAGGTTCTAACCAATACGGTAAATGGTAAGGATCCGAGGCCACTAGATGAATATCATCAGTGTGATCATTGGAAGAGGTTTGAATGGTGTCATACATAGCTTTGTGTGGACTTAACAAGGTGGACTCAACAACATAGTGGCCCCTAGGCTCATAATCAAATGAGGCAATCATATTGACTGACATGAAATCCATGCTAGGAGGAGTGGATGGAAAAACTCCCCATTAGAGGAAATTTGGGGTCTAAAATGGTCCTTATAAGAAAACGTGCCAAAATAAGTTTTTGTGAGTTGGAATTCAAGAACCAATAGAATTTCAATAAATTAAGTCAACCATAATGGTTGAATTGACATATTTGTCATTAAAAAAAACTATTTTTTGTTCGTATTTTCGACATATCTCATTTTGTTTTTACTCAAATTTCGATCAGGAGAGCTTGTTGGATGCAGAATTCAATTCCGCATCCAACGAGCTATCCCGATCGAAATTTGACTAAAAACACAAGGAGATATGTTGAAAATACGAACACAAAAAGTAGTTTTTTTCTTTCTTCCTCCAAAATTAATCAATATTATTTTATTATTTTAACTATTATTTTATTATTTTCCTTAGGAGGCCCATTTTAGACCCCAAAATTCCTCTAATGATGAGGGATGAATCCTTCAACATGACTACCCCAATCAACTGGTAAGGAGGAGGGGACTGGCCTAACATGGGGATGTTATTAGCCATAGAGGTAGTCATTAGAGGAAATTTGAGGTCTAAAATGGGCCTCCTAAGGAAAATAATAAAATAATAGTTAAAATAATAAAATAATAATTAAAATAACTAAATAATAGTTTTTAATTTTGGGGGAAGAATGAAAAAAACTACTCTTTTTGTTTGTATTTTTGACATATCTCTGTGTGTTTTTACTGAAATTCCGAGTGGGAGAGGTCATTGGATGTGTACTCTAATTATGCATCCAATGATTACCCACACTGCATACTTTTGATGGACCTCGCTACCCCAAAAACAAGAAATACCTGAAAAAATGTGATGATGACATCATCATCACATTTTTTCAGGTATTTCTTATTTTTGGGGTATTGGGGTTCGTCAAAAGTATGTAGTGTGGGTACTCGTTGGATGCAGAATTAAATTTCACATCAATTGAGCTCTCCCTCTTGAAATTTGAGTAAAAACACAGGGAGATATGTCGAAAATACGAACAAAAAAAGTAGTTTTCTTTTATGACAAATATGTCAATTCAACCATTATGGTTGACTCATTTTATTGAAATTCTATTGGTTCTTGAATTCCAACTCACAAAATTTATTGTTGGCACGTTTTCTTATAAGGCCCATTTTAGACCCCAAATTTCTTCTAATGAACATCCAGCATGCAGAAATCAAGCTAGTCAATAGTAACGATTCTCCCCAAATGTGGAAATTGGACAGTTTGGAATACTGTTGAAGCAACAACAGTCATAGCATAGAACCAATTTCGTCCTAGGAGGAGATTGTAATCTAAGGGGCATCTACCACTACTACTTGGATGGAAGCTCCCTAGCTCGACCACGAGGGATGATATGAGACCATGGGGCTGGAAACCTCATCTGTCAAAGGATTTAAGGGTCATATGTGATGTTACAAGCTCGGGAGAGCCAAGGGATTTCCAACAAGACAGAGACAACATGGAGGTTGAAGCTCCTTCATCTAGGATCGTTTGAAAAACTTTCTTTCCAACTACTTTCGTAATGACTTGAAAAGCAATTTTATGTGGTAACCTAGACCTATAGTTCTCAACATTAAAATGAATCAAGTTGGTGTTATCCGGGTCTAAATCTCCTAATGCAGTCAACAGGTTTTTGCGCTGTGTAGGGAAACTTTGGAGCACTTCTAGGGTAGACATTGCACAAGATGCCTAAGCGAGATATTCAACCACATTATAAAATTGAGCAGGTTGGGAATTGGGATTAAATACTTCCTTTCGAAGAGTACTCTTAGGTGGGTGAAAAATCATGTCGAGAGTAGGCTTGTCGATAGACAAGGGGACAATAGACGAGGACTCAGGAGAACTAGTAGAAGGGGATTTCCCTAAAGATGAATGATTTTCATTTTTATCCATAGGTTTATCATAATTTCGACTTCGAGTTTGTAGATGGATGGTATACGAGGACATCATTCGAATTTCCTCTGACGAACTAGAATTAGCCTGATTAGACATGTGGTCTATCAGCTGTTGTTGAGAGGGAAAAGGATTTGTAAGTACTGCAAGTGTGGGATTGGACTTCAAAAATTGGGAGATTTCGTCCCAACGAGGACACTCCTTTGAAAAATGGTCACCACCGCATAGCAGATAGGGATATTTTTCTTTTATTTTCCCTTTGCCATTATCACCATTGGTTGGTCGTGGAGTCTCTGGCTGGTTTCCAGGTTTTTTATTTCAATTTCTACCTTTCTTTTTATTACCCGAGGTTTGAGTACTTTGAATAGAATTGACCTCAGTGGAAAATTTAGGAGTCAAAGGAGTAGATGGGGAATTTTGGGTTTTCTTGGCAAGTTGCGTCGTTGATGGGGACTGGATTGAACCAACAATCCCATCAACAGGTACTTCTACTGGTGGCTTGGTAGGATCGGTGCTGGGGTGAGGAGATTGAGGGATTAGGTCATAACGAGTGCCATATTAGGAATAAACCAATTCTAGGTATTGAGCCCAACTAATAGCCTGCTCTTCAGTAACGACACCACCCATAGCCACATCTAGGGAAATAGGAGGCAACAAGGATTTGGTGAACCAATCAGCTAGTAATGCTCTGGAATAGGGGCCTTAATAAGCCTTCTTTTCCTTCTCCACTCATGAATATGATCGGATATGTAGGTTGAGGTGTTCTGTCGCAGAGAGGTTAAAATATCAGTACCCATTTCATAACGAATAGGGAGCTTAAAGTGTGTAAGAAACATGGTTGCCAGTGAGCCAAAATCCACAAACGAATGTTGTGGGAGTTCAATGTACCATTTCGTAGCCGTACCAGTTAAAGTTCATTGAAAGAGTCCTAACCGAACGAAGTCATCCATGAGGGAATTTGAAGAACACCACAAATGGAATGTCATCACATGGTTCTTCAGATCGTCTCCTTGTTTCCCATTGAATTTCAGGATGTTCGATGGTAACTTTACTAGAATGGGGGGCCATGAGGTATTGTGTCGAATGGGGTCATTAATAAACTTGGACAGATCAGGCAAGTCCAAAGTTGCTAGGAAAGGTAACTGTCGGTTGGGCTGAACATACTAGTAATAGTGATATGGAATATAGTTACCAGTAGGACCATAAGTGGACTGATAAACAGGTTGTTGTGACAAAGAAATACTGGAAGATCCACCTGTAGGGGGTTGATTTCCAGGATTAGGAATGCTAAGACCACTAGGGCCTCCAAGAGGAGGACCAAAAGGGTCACCAGGACCACTAGGACCATCGGGACCACTAGGACCACCAAAACCACTAGGAGCACTAGGGGGCGGACCACCAGACCCTCCAGGGCCACTAGGAGGAGGTAAACCTCCAGAGCCACCAGAACCACTAGGAGGAGGGCCACCAGACCCTCCAAGGCCAGAAGGAGGAAAGCCACCAGGTCCCCCAGGACCATAAGGAGGAAAGTTTACAAATCCTCCAGGACCATTAGGCCCCACAGGGGGAGGACCTCCATAAGGGGGTCCTCTGGTACCTCTCGCAATATGTATAGGTACCCCCCCCCCCCATAGCTAGCATGTAAGACTAGTTGGGTTGCCCCCATGGCGTACAAGTATTACTAGGGTATGGAATTCCTGTAGGATTGGGTGGATGATTAATATTACCTACAGGTATTTGATAACCATAACCTCTAGAAGATTGAATGGTTACAGGTTGGGCCCCAAAGGGTAGACCTAAACTGGATGGGGGATTAACCACATTAGAATGGGTGGGAGGGACATAAACTGTAGATGGTTCTATGTTAGAGGTCTACCCTTGACTAGTAACAATTCTGGTGTCAAATAACATAGGTCATGTCGGGGTTTTCCCCCCAACACTAGAAGGTGTAGATGAAATAGGAATTGAAGATTGAATCTCAGGTACAGAATACCTGGGAAAATTAGGTATAGACATAACATGGGAGTGTTAGAATAATCAATCGATAGTTAGGAAAATAAGACAAAAATAGATTAATTAATTTCTAAGGTAGCTAACTATGGGTTGATTATTCTAACACCCCCCCTTAAGCCTGACTTATGAGTAAAATATCAGAAAATTACAGGGCCTAGCAACAAATCTTAGTCCCCCTTTACATATTGCAAGTCCATTTAACCAAGGAAAGAGGCAAAAAACCAGTGGAAAAAATACTCCCTTAAACATGGACAGTAAAACAAAATTTGAAAATCTTGTCATCAATCATGCTTCTCAGCATGATCAGCAATCCCCAACAATGATTTGAGATTGCTGAATATCTTCTCACAAAAAAATTTGGTGAAGATATCTGCTACTTGTTCTGAAGATGAACAGAAGAGTAGGTGAATGGTGGTATCATGCACAAGCTATCTGATGTAGTGCATATGGATCTCAATGTGTTTTGTTTTCTGTCTCTAAACTGAATCATTGTAGATTCGAATGGTACTCTGATTATCACAATATATAGTAGTTGAGTATTCTGATTCGAAGCCACACTCACCAAGTAACCCCTACAACCATAAACATTGAGTTGCTGCATTTACAACTCCTCTGTACTCTGCTTCTGTAGATGAGAGTGCAATGGCACTCTGTTTCTTGCTTGACCAGCTGATTGGTCCTTAAATAAGCATGAACACATATCCTGATGCTGAATTTCAATTTGTGTTGTCACCTACCCAATCAGTGTCAGTAAACCCAATCAAATCAAGATCAGATTTAGCTTTGTAGAAGATCCCATGAGTCCTTGTTCCCTGAACAAAGTTAAGGATCCTTTTGGCTACTCTCCAATGGATCTCATGACATTGATCCATGTATATTGAAGCCACACTTACTGCATAATAAATATCAGGTCGAGTATGTGTAAGGTACAGCAAACACCCAATCAGTTGCCTATACAGTGTATTATTTACCATAGGTGAAGAATCTACTTCTTCAAGCTTAACTCCTGAAAGAAAGGGAGTCTTTCTTGGCTTGCAATCCTTCATGCTGAACTTGTTCATCAAATCCAAAGCATACTTGAACTGATGTACTTTTATTCCATGTTTGGTTTGAGCAATCTCAAGACCCAAGAATTGGCTCAATAACCCCAAATCTGTCATTGAAAATGCATGGTTCATTGCATCCTTCAAGGAGGCAATTTCATCCTTTGAGCTTCCTGTAATGAGAAGGTCATCTACATACAAGAAAATAATCATCAAAAAACCATGAATCATCTTCAAATAAACATCAGGATCTGATTTGCATCGAACAAAATTCAATGATAGCAGAAAGCCATCAATCTTGGCATACCAAGCCGTGGGGGCTTGCTTAATCCCATACAATGATTTATTTAGCCTACACACAAGATATGGATTAGTATCAAAGCCTTGAGGCTGCTGCATGTAAATCTCTTCAGTAATATCTTCATTCAGGAAAGCACACTTCACATCCATGTGATGTACCTCCCACTGCTTCGAAGCTGTAATGGCTAAGGCTAGACTGATGGAGTCCATCTTTGCCACTGGTAAAAATGTCTCATTGTAGTCTATGTCATGTACCTATGAGTAGACCTTGGCTACCAATATTCCCTTAAATTTCAAAGGTGAACCATCAGCAGCAAACTTGGTTTTGTAAACCCACTTACATTGAACTAGCTTCCTCTCCGGGGGAAGATCAACCAGCTCCTAAGTGTTGTTCTTCTGGAGTGAGCTGAAATCTTCTTTCATGGATGTTTTCCATATTGGATCATGTACTGCATATTCATATGTCTGTGGGTCTGATTAACCATAAGATAGCATTTATCTTCAAACAAAGGATCTTTCATACACAGAGCACTCTCAAACTGAGATATAGTCCTCCTAGGATCACTAGGATTTTCAGCTAGTTCTCCAGCTGCATGAATGGTCTTTGCTGCCCATTTTGGTCTTGTAGGAATATTAGAATATGCAATTAAATAATAATTATTATACATATCAGAATCAGCAACCTCAACTATCTCTTCACTTACTTTCAATGGCTCTGGTGGTGAAGAGGATTCTCCAACTTCCACTGCTGCTAAAGGCTCTTCTTGGAACTGAACACTCCTTTCAATGAAGGATTTGTTTGTGCTCAAATTGATCAAATTATACCTTTTTTAATCTTCAAATTACCCAACAAATAGACTATTGGATTTGGGGCTGCAAAGCCTTCCTCTTTTCTGTTGGAATTCTAGCCCAAGCCCTTGAGCCAAAAATCCTGAAATGGGTCACATTTGGCTTGTGCCCACTCCATGCTTCGAAAGGAGTCATACCATTAATTTGTTTATGAGGCACCCTATTCTGGATATAGGCTACACAATTTATAGCTTTGGCCCAAAACTTTGGTGGAAAAGTCTTAGCCTCCATCATGCAGGTTGCCATCTCTTTCAGTGATCTGTTCTTTCTCTCAGCAACACCATTTTGTTGTGGTGTGTAAGGGATAGAATGTTGCATATAAATACCTACATCTGCACAATATTGAATGAAATTAGACTTGAAATACTCACCACCATTTTTAGATATTATGACCTTGAGTTTCCTCCCATACTGGTTTTCAACCAAAGCCTTAAAGACTTTGAAGAGGCCAAAAACTTCAAACTTGTGTTTCAGGAAGTAAACCCAGCAGTACCTGGAAAAGTCATCTATGAATGTCAATGCATATTTGTCCTGACTCATTGAAATATGAGGAAATGGGCCAGAAACATCACTGTGGATCAACTCAAGAGGTGCAGAGGTTCTCTCATGACTAGCTTTCTCAAATTTATG
>LPNX010866731.1:186769-205486 GCA_001517045.1 Pseudotsuga menziesii
GGCCAAATATTTCATGCCGAAGCTTGCTTTCGTCATTAGCATGAATCAGAAGAGCAGAGGGGTTTGAGTAAGGTAGGAAGTGTGAGAACATGTATACCTTCAAAGTGTGATTTGCAACTCCTTTTGCAATGACTTTACCACTTGAGATCTCTGTGATCTCAACTTCATCAGGGGAGAATATGACCTTCTTTGGAGACCCTATGTGGGTCATCTGATACACTGATAAGAGGTTAGAGGCAAGACTTGGAACATACAATACATTGCTGAACTTACCATGGTCAAGATCAATCCTCCCTTTGCCCAAACTTTCAATGAGAGAGTCACCTCCCAGTACTATTGGTGGACCTTTTGACATGTCAAGTGAGGTGAATTCCTCCTTGGTCGAAACCATATGTCTTGAAGCTCCAAAAAAAATGATGAAACTAGGTGAGCTTGATGTGCCAGCAACCAATGCATGAACTCTCTCTCCGCCTTCTGAATTTGATCCTCCTTCCCTCTTCTTTGAGCTATCAGGAAGGGAGATGCTATTATTCTCCAGGAGTTGGGTCAGCATGTCAATTTGCTTCTTCATGTAGGAGTTTTGAGAATGATTTCCCTTTCTGTAGTATGCGCACTTGCTCATTTCTCCTTTGTTCTTCTTCTTTTGGAAGTTCTTCTTGGAACCTTGGGGCTCCTCTGGAGACTTTTTCTTGTCTCTCTTTTGCTCAGGTGGCTTCTTAGATTTCTTCTTTCCTTTTGAATCCACCCTTGAATCTCCAGCAACCAGAGCTTGGTCTTTGGAAGGTTTGATGGTGCCCATCATCACCAATTTATCTTGTTCTTATGTGAGAGATTCCATGAAATCTGCAAGGCTAGGCATTTTCCAGGCTTGAGCTGTCAACTTTGTGGCATGGAAGGTTGAGACAAACACTGAATAGTCAGGGCCAAGCTTCAAGAGTATGGAAAAAACTAGTTGCTCCTCCTCCTTTTCAATTCCACACTGTTTTAGCTGCAAAACAAGGGCTTTGAACTTGGAAAAGTAGAGTTGCAGGGATTCGAAGCTGTTGGGACTCAAGGAGCTCAATTCATTTTCAATTTGATGTCCCCTCATCTCATCTGTCTTACCAAAAAATTCAACAAGCTTCTCCCATACTTCATTTGGTGTTGTTAAACCATCAAGATGGAAAAGTAGGTCTCTAGATATGCTTAGACACAGGGGACCATAGGCCTCATCCCTCCTGTTGTGCCATTTAAGTTTCTCTGCAGCTGCATTGGGCTCTGCTTCTATTGCCATACTCACTCTGTAGAGGCCTTTCTCTCTCAATAGTATCTCCATCTCTGCTTTCCATTCAAAGAAGTTAAATGGAGTCAAGATAATCTTCTGATATTGATCCATAGCTCAGAAATTGTCCCTTCAGTCAGCAGGATGCTCCCAGTCAATTATGTCGAACCTGCAATAACAAATTGGAAGGAGAGAAATTGATCTACAAAGTCTCTAATACCATGTGTAAATTTAACCCAGGTTTTAGAACAATTACACTCACAAAAAATGCTAATTAGACATGCAAATTACGCACAAAGGAGACTGAATATGGAGCAGAACACTAATCTGTATTGAATAAGTGTACAATAGCCAACCTTGTGAAGTCATAGGCTGCCACAATAAATAATTACATGAGAGATTCAAATGCATTGGGATGCCATTTGAATTTGGTCAAAAGAAGGCTTACTAAATCTAAGCAAATCCCCCATAGGTGCATAAAGCAGTTTCCAAATCTGTCTAGGGGCTCATGAATTGGAAAAATCAATTCATGAGCTCCTAGACAGATTTGGAAACTTCTTTATGCACCTATGGGGGATTTGCTTAGATTTAGTAAGCATGCTTTTGCCCAAATTCGAATTGCATCCCAATGCATTTGAATATCTCATGTAATTATTTATTGTGGCAGCCTATGACTTCACAAGGTTGGATATTGTACACTTATTCAATACAGATTAGTGTTACGCTCCATATTCAATCTCCTTTATGTGTAATTTGCATGTGTAATTGGAAATTTTTGTGAGTGTAATTGTTCTAACACCTAGGTTCAATTTCCATAGAGAGGTGGTAGGGGTGGTATCTTAACCTAGGCTGCAGGGTGTCAATGGATGATCTATAATCGATTCAATGGGTCTCATAGATTTGGCAAGTGAATGATATCCCCTAGGAACAGATGTGGACCTTGGTAGTGTTGGGCCTAAAATGTCATCAATTTGCTTATCAATCTCCTTTGCATGGAGAATGGCAAAACGGTATTGCCTATGTTCTTCTTCAATTTCAGAAGAGATTCCATGGGTGCCAAATGAAGCAATGGCATAACCTACAAGGGTTTCCCAAAATGAAGCATTGGGACCAAAATTCGGGCAAGCAGTATCATCAACATGTCCTTCCACAGGAGAATGGAACAAGGAATCTCCCCGAGAAGGCTATTGGACCAAGGGAGGCGAGTGTGAATAATATGGTACTCCACTTTCCACAACCACATTATCTCCCACTTGGGAGGTGGTAGTAGCTCCTAGGTCGATAGCTTCCATAAGATTTTCTGCTAAACCAGGAATAAAATCAGGTGGCAAGCCCCGTACTCTTCTGGACTGTCTTAACTCAGCCATTTTGTACAGTTCCTAACTAACCTAGGGTCTTAAAATCTAGAAAACACACCAAAAAGAAATTCCCTACACAAGCTATAGGTCAAAGAAAGCACACTTAAAATGATAGGAGGAGTTCGAAAGTCAGGTCTCTCACTAGGATTGTCAAGAAGGTACCACTCGCGATATGCCTCAAGGGTACATGTGTAGTAATCTCCCAGAATGTTGTTTTTGGTGTATGGCTCCAAACAATATGGCCAAGGGCTTTTCTCATATAGATAAGGTACCCTAGTGGGGTCTCCCGATATACTCAAGGTACGTGGGAGCTCGAATCGGTAGTAGTGCTATCTAATGCATAACCGTACATAAGGGGCCTTTCGATATACAATCGAGTACGTGAAGTACCTTTATATATACCTCAAGGGTATGTGAAAGGCTGTTCGATATACTGATTGTACGTGGAAGAACCGTGCAAGTCCCGAAATGTAATGCTGACAAATAATGACAGCTCCTATGCTTAACGACGCCTGAACACGTCTCTAACCTACCACTCAAGTTACTACGTAAATTTTAACCTACAACTACCATTAATTTTAACTTGTATGGTTGGGTGAATGCATGATGTTTTGATAGAAAAGTAAAACCATGCAGTATGCTAGTGCAAAATGTTCACTTTACCGTTCAATATGCCTACTTATGCGAGGGAAAGAGAGTGTTTTCCTTTTGTTTCAAAAACCAAAAATACTTCCACACAATAGCATGAACATCAAAGAAATACAAGAAAACACTTTTCCAAACTGATTGCTTCTTTCCGAAAGAAAATGAGAAGGGGAAGAATCTCTTTTCCTAAAAGAAAAACAAGAAGCACACCTATATGCAAATGCACTCTATTTTTTCAAATTTCTCAAACATAAGCAAATCTAACTTAAAACTACCATTTTTTTTTTTTGGATCGAGATAGCTCTAAATGCATGAGAGATGAAAGATCATAAAGGTTCTAAAAGCTTTTAAATCCAATCAGAAAACCAATTTCCAACGCTCAATGATGATATCCTAGTCTCAGTCAAAAAAATTATTTTTTAAAGGAAAAATAAGTTTACTATGCAAATAAGAAATGAAACCTAGAAGCTAATCTAGTGTTGTTCTTTTAGTCTATGTAGCAGAAAAAAAAGAGATTTTTAAATAAAACCCTAACCTTTTCAGACAATAAGAAATCCTTTCATAAACACAACCAACAAGCATAGAAGCGGATGAACAATCAAAATACTTAATCAAACTTTTGAAATTCCACTCAAATCAATCTTAAACCATAAAAACTCAAACCACAAGCATCAGATTCAGTAACAGAAGTCTGACTAGTAGAACTGAAAGCAATCAAAATCCAATTTTTTGCAAAGAAAAATAAGGAAAAAGGGCTTTGGAATGATGCCTACCTGGCACCGCGCTTCTCAAGTGTTGACATAGCATTTCCCAGACAGCACCGCTTCTTGTCAAAAGGTTATAGGAAGTGGCACCACATACTATCCACTTTGTTCAAGCGATGGCATTGTGTCTTGTACACAGGATAGGTGCAGTTCCCTATAGATGACCAAAACACAATAAGAATGAAGGATCCAGTCAGAAAAAAGCTAGATCAAGGAAAATACTGTTGGATTGTGTATGGAAACAGAGCATAAAAGACTGAAATGACTCATATCTGAATAGATCTGGAGGTTTCAAATCCAAACGGAGTCAGTTAGAGAGTAGAACTGACTGAAGAGAGTTCAAGAAGGAGCCTAGATTCAGACAAGAGTTGTAGACTGAGGAAGATCAAAACGACTGATACACAACTTCAATCCCCAGTGGAGTAGCCAGATTTGTTAGCTGGAATATTTCACCTCCTGCGGACAGCAAGGTGTTCCACTGGTCTGAATGGTTCAGATCTAGAACAAATAGAAGACAGCGGTTGAAGACTCTCCCTAGACGCCATAGATACCTGGAATACAATGCTTTTGTAGTCACCCTGTGTACCTGAAATAAGCTAAACATGAAACAGATCAAAGCAATCAGAATATAATCTACTAATATATGTTAGTGAATAAGGAATCTAACAACATATATATGAAATCAAACATCAACAATATATGTGGGACATAAATCAACTTGCATTAAATAAATATGAAGAAGTTTACAACCAAGCCTTAGTGTTGACATGCATCTCCATGAAACCAAGCATTCTCATCCCCATAAGCTCCGACTCTAGCTCTCTCTATGCTCTCCAATGATATGGACCAAGTGATCAATCCAACAACATAACAATGCCTTAAGAGTTCTCTCCCTCAACCATGGCCATAATCTTGTATTTATAAGGCTAGATGGACAGGGTAGGTTGAGAGATTTGTGGGTGAGGTGGCCTCCAAGATCCTAGAATGGGGGATCTCAAGCTCAACAGACTCACAACAGTAGGGATAAGGGATATCTCGAGGCTTATGATCTAGAATCCTTGAGAAGCTTCTCTTTTTCCTTTTTTACCCAGGGTATCATGTTTCTCCTTTAGTGACAGAGCGATTCTGGTAATAACCGCTTATGGAATAAGGGCCGTAGGCAGTGGTAATACTTAACAATATATCTTACTTATCATTCACCTACTTATCACATGCATAAAACATAACAGGAACAAAACAACAAGAACCACCACAACACAAGATATACGTGGTTCACCCCCAGTGTAGGGGCTATGTCCACAGAACTGTGTTTATATTCAACTCTTTACAAACAACACAGTTCTAATATACGCACTTAGATGGAGATGTTTGCACACTCAGTTGTAGATCTCTGCGCACTCAGCTGCAGATCTTCTCAGCAACCCAAAGCTGTGCACTAAGCTGCAGATCCTTTCTTCCAAAACCCTCTGTGCACTCAGCTGTAGAGGTTGTCCATGCACTTAGCTGGGACTTAACCTTAACAAAACCCTCCGCACACTCAGCTACAGAGGTCATCCACGCACTCAGCTAGGACTTAACCTTAAACCCAAAATAAGCCTTAGCTTCTTCGCATCAAATTATCATCATTCAAAAACCTTCAAAAAAGCCCTTTTCTCCTTTACATAAGTGTCTATTTATACTAGTGCGCTATTACAATACCATGTGTTTAAACCATGGGTTAATTCCAAAAGAGGGGCTTCGACCCAACCCCGAAACCCCTAAGACTATTTTGGACTGCAACTCCGCTTACAAGCTTCGCACCAAAACCGCGGAGTTTCCAAAATTAAGGACCTTCAAGGTCCGCGCCCCAACAAGCCCCTAAGACTCACCAGTGTCCCATCCCGGGGCACTCTACTGATTTTCTGGTGGAAGAATCTTGTTGGAGAAGATAGTGAACTACTTGTTGAGGCTACGCATGATATCTTCGACTGCTTGCTCCTTCTCCACTATCTCCTGTAATGCTGCTGAAGATGCTTCACTAGCCTTTTCCTGTGCGAACGCATCATACTCCTTTAAGACTTTGAGCTGGCTTTCCACAGCAGTGCTCAACTCCAAGGCCTCGTTAATGAGGGGCTGCACAGATTTCACCAACAATGTTTCTTTCCTTTTGCATGACTCAATTTCCGGCTGCAGCTCATTTCTATGCTTCACCTTAAGCATCTTCTGCATAGGAGGCAATGTCTTCATTTCTTCTTTGACTACATCCAGCTCTGTCTGTCACTGCTTGATATTTTCTTGCAGCTTTTTGACTTCTGGGTTGTCCTACAAGTTTTCCCAAGAATCGATGCTTTCATCTAGTAGCTTTGAGGCACTACTCACAAGATCTGAGATCTTCGTCGCTGAGGCTTGAATATCTCTATGGTGTTGTTCCCTGACCTCTGGAGGACTCTCAGGAAAGATGAGTAGTTGAAGCTCTGCAATATGAACCTCATGCTCTGCTTTCATATTCTCTATCATGCTTCGAGACTGTTGTGCATAGTCTTTTAGCTTGACAATTCTCTGCTCTGGTTCTTCTTCAGCCTGTATGTCAAAGTCAGGGAGACTTCGACACACCTCATCCAATACTCACGCCATTGCAGCCTGCTTTCTTTCTGCTTCCCTCTTTTTCTGTTCAGCTTCTTCCAACTGTGCTGCGAGGCTCTCACTCTGCTTCGTGGAATTCTCTAACTTCCTATGTGAGTAGCTGTCACATTCTTGGCTCTCATTCGTGATTTCCAATTGACAAAGATGCAGCTCTAGCATAGATAACTTGGCGTAGTCTATCTCAACTGTCATACTCATTTGCGATCGAGATGCTGCGTCAGTTATTATGAGGGCTACACTTGGGACCTGTCCTCTATTGCGTTTGGCTGGCCATTGCCAAGTATCTGGCTGCATGCTTGCTGGGGCACTACTTGTTGTAGTGCCAGTTGCTGTTCTTTCTGCTAACGCCTTCAGTTCTTCAATTCGCTACGCTACGTCGGTGAGCGCATCAAGGTGCGTAGCTGTAAACTCTAACCATTTGCTGGTTAATAATTCTGTAGACTTTGTTAGAGCCTGATCAAGCTCTTCAATCGTCACAATGGGCTCTTCAACAATATTCTTTCCCTTCAACACCTTAGCTTTATTTCTCGGTGAAGGCTTCATCACTTCCTCTGCTTCGGGAGACTTGCACTTATCTAGGCGATTGGGGTCTGAAATGGTTTTGACCGATTCTTCTTCTTCTTCAGCTCCATCATCTCCACCCTAGTCACTTTCACTCTGCTGTGACTCATCTTGTTCATTGCTTTCTTTGAGTGGGTCATTCTGTTGCGTCTGGCTGGGACCTGCGCCCACATTTGTTACTGAGGGAACTGGTATGCTCGGCCTTGTTCCTATGTCCTTCATCCATTCAGCCGGCCACTGCTGAACTACTGCGAGGATGTCTTCCTCGTTCATCACGTATGGAAACTTCGACCATTTATGCTTGTTATCTACGTGGGCCTAGATGAAGACATGATGCATGTCGGCCCTGAAATTGGCCACTCCCACATACTGAGAAAATAGCTCATTACTGAGCCGCGGCGTCTTCAGGATCTCATATGAAATATTCAGGGCATAGAAGGCGAACACATAGTTCATCATCTGCTGCAAGGTTTTATCCTATGAAACCCAAAGAGATGCATACCTTGCTGCACCAGGCATGTGTGGAGGCACATCAACAAACTGTGCCTCGATAGGTTCTCTCCATCCTACCAGTGCAATAAGCACTAACAACCATGAGTAATTAAAGGTTCTACCTTTCTCCTACGCATCACGGGCATCTTCAAGGAATTCTCTAGCAATGTACTCTACCCAGTTGTAACTATAGCCTTCGGCACAGTTCGCAGCAATACTGACAATTGGGGAAGGTACTTCATTTGGTCTACACTTTCGCATTAATTTGCATGCTAGGAGCTCTACGACGAAGCGAATGTTTTGGTGCCGAATTGTCGAGGTTTGATACCCTCGCTTTCCTTTCGTCAGGATGAAGCGGTCCTTCGTGTGCTGCGCTAGCTTCGTGTCTTAGTGATTTCCAACAAACTCAATGCCAGGATCAGGCCCTTCCTTCGGCAAGCCTGTAATCCTGTGAATGAGCTCTCCATCAATGAAAATTCGCTGGCTTCCTATCCCGGCAACAGAACCAATTTTTTGGTGCTTAGGGCAGACCCAGGTTTTTATACTTTTATCTTCCAACCAACAAAGAGACCCACAGTTTTGGCCCTTTTGGCAACAACCTGCGAACAGGTTGCAGTCTCACCTGAAACAACTATAGGGTGCCGCAGAATCAGGTTTCTGCTGTTAAAGAGGGATATTATTGTACCTTGATCCTTAACAAAGAATAACAGAGCTTATATATTCACTTAAATAGCTTCACAGTTTAGATAAACAAACAGTTACTTGCTTAACCCATAACTGGGAATTCACAGCAAAGTTAATACTTAACAATATATCTTACTTATCATTCACCTACTTATCACATGCATAAAACATAACAGGAACAAAACAACAAGAACCACCACAACACAAGATATACGTGGTTCACCCCCAGTGTAGGGGCTACGTCCACAGAACTGTGTTTATATTCAACTCTTTACAAACAACACAGTTCTGATCTGCGCACTCAGCTGTAGATCTCTACGCACTTAGCTGCAGATCTTCTCAACAACCCAAAGTTGCACACTAAGCTGCAGATCCATTCTTCCAAAACCCTCTGCGCACTCAGCTGGGACTTAACCTTAACAAAACCCTCTGCGCACTCAGCTGGGACTTAACCTTAAACCCAAAATAAGCCTTAGCTTCTTTGCATCAAATTATCATCATTCAAAAACCTTCGAAAAAGTCCTTTTCTCCTTTACATAAGTGCCTATATATACCAGTGCACTATTAAAATACCATGTGTTTAAACCATGGGCTTAAAAACCATGAGTTTAAACCATGGGTTAATTACAAAAAGAGGGGCTTCGACCCAACGCCAAAACCCCTAAGACTATTTTGTACCGCAACTTTGCTTACAAGCTTCACACCAAAACCGCGGAGTTGCCAAAATTAAGGACCTTCAAGGTCCATGCCCCAACAATATGGTGATCATGATATGCTTTCTTTCTTTGCTTTTTTGTGTTTTGATGAAATCTTTTGATGAAGCATTGTTCCTCCATTTGAACGAGTTGTGATAGTCTCTGCTTGATAGCATCTATGTTGGTCATTTCTATCAGCGCAACAATTCTTAGGCTCGACACAATATATTCCATTGGCATTAGAGCTTCCTGTCCATACACTAGTCTAAATGGATTGTGTTCTATTAATCTCTTGCAAGTTGTGTGGTATGCACATAGCACAACTGAAAATTTCTGATCCCAATCATCTCTGCGAGCATTGCATACTTTAGTTGATGCATTTTCTATAATCTTGTTGAATGCTTCAACCATTCTCTTGACCTAAGGATGATAGGGTGTCATCTTCTTATGTTGAAACTAGAATTCTTCAGTAAGCTCATCAATCAACTTGTTAACAAAATGTGTACGTTGATCACTCACAAGAATTTTTGAGCAGCCAAATCTGGTCATCACATTTCAAATAAAACGTTTTCTGCAGTCGCAGCAGTGCAATATTTAATAGGTGCAGATTAATCCCATCATGTCAAGTAATCCATCGTTGTGATCATATAGTGTGCACCAGTTTGTTTCCCTGGAAGACTGATAGGACCAACAAAATCAACGGCCCATTCATCAAATGCTTGTAGGGTTATCTGCGGTGCTAATGGCATCTTGTCGTGTCTCGATGGTTTTCTTGTCCTCTAGAAAACATGGTAGCATCGAAAAAAGATCTTAGTATCCATATGTATGGTTGGCCACCATAATCTAGCTTCCAATATATTACACATTGTTTCCTTTCGAACATAGTGTCCTCCTGCGACACCAGCATGTGCTTCAGTCATTATCTAATGGCGTTTGTGTTTGAAAACACAACGATGCAATATTTCATCAAGGCCCATCTTGTATAGTTGTCTAGTGATCAATGTAAAATCAGTGGCTTTCATGACCAAATGTTTCTTCTGTGTAGTGTTGAACCTTTCAGGTGCATATTTGTGGGTTCCTCCTATTATAACCGGGGTATTTTTTAAGGATTCTAATAGTATACTTAAGTATAGTGATCTAGGCGATTGTTTTGGATTGAAAAAAACATGTTTATAGATAGTTAGGCGAATATTAAATATGAAACATAAAATTAACACTAAAATGTGTAAATTTTGGCTAATATTATGAGAAAAAACATATTTAATGTAAATATAGGCGATATTAAACACTAAAAATGACCAAATAGCGAATTTTGTGAAAAAACAAAAAAAATAGCCAATTGGCAAAATTTTACCCTTAAAAATTACCCTATTTATAAATTCTACAAGACCACACATGGTCTACTGCATACATCTTACTTATTGCAGGTCGTTATCAGTCATAAAAAATGGTTACAAATTGACAGACTAACTGACACAAGGAGCTATCATCCTGACTTACAAATATTCCTTTATACATGCACCGTTCGCTAGATTTCCCAGACTTTAGCAGCCATGTTCTTCTTGACCTGTCACTTTCTGGTCGTTTCTTTTATGCACACTAAAATATTCTCTTTTCCTTCATCGCACTCCTCCTCATCGCAGCTTCCTTTTTTCTGCGCTTCTTTTCCTTCCTTTACTTTCCTTTTCTTTGTTGTGCTCATGTTTTACCTTCCTACGCCTAGGCTTGTATTTCTTCTTTGTGCTCTTTCCTTGTCCAACACTCCTTAAGGCAGTCCCTCATGTCTAAAATTAGTGGGGTACTTATTGGGAGCAAATATCATCAGATGACTATGGAATGCCTAAGACAAATCCCACTTGGGCCTCTTTTATAGATGTCGTAAAGGAACAGTATTACCCTGTGAGAAACTACGATGACCAGTACACCAGATGGACCATTCTATGTCAAGAAAGGGACCAAATAGTGTCAAAGTACACCAACAACTTTCATACCTTGCGCACAAAGTTGGGTATCAAAGAATCCAAGAGGAACCTGATTTTGAAATATCACACTGGTCTACATCGGTACATACGAACTGAGATGGAATTCCTTGACATCAAGCTTCACTTGGATGTGCCTATCAGTATGCCGTAAAAATTGAGGAAAATTTTCGACAAAAGAACAAGCAAGAATTTGGACTAGATAATCCACCATAGAAGCAAGGAAAGGGAAACCCTGGCCCGTAGAACATAGGACAAGGAAAGGAAACCTAGTCCCCGCCACAAGAAATTAAGGGGAATGGAAAGACAAAGAAGAAAACTGGGAAGTGGTGAATTTCATAAAATCCCTTGGCACAACACTGATGAATGTCACTCAAAGCATTAATTGGTGGCTGAGATCATATCTTTAGAATTAGATCCTGATTCCGATTCAAAACCCAATTCCACAATCACAGACCATCAAAGGAAGATCATTGATGCAGACCCCACTTCCACTGTTTCTACCACATGGATTCAACTAGAGGATCCTGAAGAGTCAAAGGTAGAGGAGAACCTCTTCCACTTGCAGATGTGGGTGAAGGGAATTCCTCTACATTTTGTTATTGACAATGACATCCAAAAGAACTCAATCTCGAGAGAAGGCGTCAATATATTGGAGCTTTCAACAAAACCGCACCCACAACCCTACAACATCGGTTGGATAATCAAAGGATGAGGTATCCACATTACTCAATAATGCCTCCTACCATATGGAATCAATCCCTTCAAAGATGAGGTACTGTGTGATGTGGCCCCACTTGAAGTATGTGATGTTCTTTTAGGACAACCATATATGTGGAAGCCTCATGCTATATATGAGTCACGACCTCGCAATATCATTGTCACTTTGGGAGGACAACTTTATCAGATCCCAGAGATAGTTGCACCTACCACACTCTCGTAGGGTAGGAAGATAAGCCCCCACACCAAGAAATTATCACTAGTAGAAAATGAGAAATTAATGACTAAAATCAAGCTATAAATGACTATTTTTGAGTCGGCGACTAATAGTAGCTAATTTCCACTATCTTATAGCTAGTTGTATTTCACTAGTCATTAATAGCTTGACTTAGTAGTCATTGATTTAGTCATTGATAGACATTGATTTAGTCATTGATAGACAATGCTTTAGTCATTGATAGTCAATGATTTAGTCATTGATTTAGTCATTGTTTTAGTCATTGATAGTTAATGATTTAGTCATTGATAGTCAATGATTTAGTCATTGATTTAGTCATTGTTTTAGTCATTGATAGTTAATGATTTAGTCATTGATTTAGTCACTGATTGCGACAATTAACGACCAAATATATGACTAAATAAACTACTAGATGTTAACATAATAATGAATAAGCTAAATACGACTAAGATACGAGAAATTGGCTACTAATAGTCGCATATATGCGAATTTAGTCATTTTTGTAGTAACAAATTTATGATAGGGAATGGAGGAATCAAACCACCAACCTCCTGCCTATCGTTGGGCTATGGGCAGACCCGGGTTTTATCCTTTTATCTTCGCACCAACAAAAGACCCACAGTGTTGGCCCTTTCGGCAACAACCTGCGAACAGGTTGCAGTCTCACCCGAAACAGCTATGGGGTGCCGCAGAATCAGGTTTTTGCAAGCAGAAGAGGGATATTACTGTACCTTTATCCTTAACAAATATTAATCATACAACATAGAGCTTCGAAAATTACTTAATTATCTTCGTAGTTTAGATAAACAGACAGTTACTTGCTTAACCCTTAACTGGGAATTCACAGCGAAGTTATTACTTAACAGTATATCTCACTTTATCATTCACCTACTTATCAAATGCATAAAACAGAAACAAAACAACAGAAACCACCATGACACAAGATATACGTGGTTCACCCCCAGTGTAGGGGATACGTCCACAGAACTGTGGTAATATTCAACTTTTTTACAAACACACAGTTCCGATCTGCGCACTTAGCTGCAGATCTCCTCAGCAATCCTAAGCTGCGTACTCAGCTGCAGCACCTTTCTTCCTACACCCTCTGTGCACACAGCTATAGAGGTCATCGATGCACTCATCTGGGAATTAACCTTCTTACAAAAAGCCTCTGTGCACTCAGTTGCATAGGTCATCCACGCACTCAGCTGGGACTTAACCTTAAACCCTAAAATAGGTCTTTCTTCCTTTGCATCAAATCATCATACATTAAAAGTCTCAAAAGCCTAACTTTACTCCTTTACATAAGTGCCTATTTATATAAGTGCACTATTACAATACCATGCACTTAAACCATGGGCTTAAAAACCATGAGTTTAAACCATAGGTTATTTACAAAAAGAGGGGCTTCAACCCAACCCCAACACCCCTAAGACTATTTGTGCCGCAACTCCACTTAAAAGCTTCGTACCAACACCGCGGAGTTGCCAAAACTAAGGACCTTTAAGGTCGAAGCCCCAACAGGCCCCTAAGACTCACTAGTGTCCCATCCTGGGACACTTTGCTTCAGTGTCACCACCATAAGGACCTCCGACGCATCTTAACACAAGTTTCGACAGAGCGTTGAACCTGCAACCTTCAACAGAGTTTCTTCCACCACCTTCGACAATTCCAGCAATCTGCCACAGCTCTCTGAGAACAGCTTCATTATAGTCTAGTACCCAATTTCAACTGTTCTTGGTACTTAGACTCTTCCTCTTGGTACTATGTCTGATCAGGGGGTATAGGCTTGTCTCTGTACTTCTTTAATCTACTTCCATTCACCATGGAGGGTAAAATTTCTCCATTCAATTTAACTAACTGAACTGCACCACCATCAATAAATTTTTGAACTATGTATGGTCCTTTCCAATGTGTCTTGAATTTACCTAAGAACTTCATGAATTTATTGTCATACAAGAGCACAAGATCACCAATCTAGAATTGCTTCTTCTTAATGTGTCTATCATGCCATGATTTTTATCTGGCTTTCTGCACTTGCTGCTGGAAACCTGCAATGAATCTGTCTTCTTCTAGTTCCAATATCTTTACCAACATTTCATTCAACGTAGTTGGATCATCCATCTCTGTGAAGGCAGATATTCTGAGGCTAGGAACAATGTATTCCATGGGCATAACTGCTTCTTGTCCATATACCATCCTAAAAGGTGTATGGCCTGTCAACTTCTTGCAAGTGGTTCTATAAGCCCATAATACTGTTGGAATTCTGATATCCCAATCATTTCTGTTAACATTACAAACCTTGGTCAGAGCATGCTCAAGAATCTTGTTAAAGGCTTCAACAGTTCCATTTGCTTGAGGATGGTAGGCGATACTCTTCTGATGATATACTTGAAATTCTTCAGTCAATGCTTCAATAGTCTTATTCAGAAAATGTGATCCTTGATCACTCATAAGAATTCTAGGACATCCAAACCTTGAAAGAATATTATCAAAGATGAACTTCTCAGCTGTAGCAGCGCTATAGTCCTTGACTGGTTGAGCTTTGGCCCAATGAGTAAGGTAATCAGTTGCTGTAATAAAGTATCTTGCTTCAGATTTCTTTGCAGGGGGATTGATTGGTCCAACAAAATCAATAGCCCACTTGTCAAATGCTTGTAAAGTTACCTATGGAACCAGAGGCATCTCATCCCTCCTAGATGGTTTTCCTGTCCTTTGACAGATATCGCAGTTTTGGCAATACTCTCTTGCATCCTTATGAATTGTAGGCCACCACAATCCTGCTGTTAGAATCTCTTGTGCTGTAGCTTTTCCTGCATAATGACCTCCTGCTGCTCCAGAATGTGCCTTAGCCAGAATCAATGGCTTTTCATGCTCCAAGACACATCTGTGCAATATTTCATCTGGTCCCATATTATATAGTTGTCCTACTATCAAGGTAAAGTCAGCTGCTCTAACCACCAACTGCTTCTTCTGCTGTGTTGTCATCTCACAGGGTGCAAAACCTGTAGACAAGTACTGAACAATATCCTGAAAATAGTCATCAACCATCTGGATGGAAAACAACTGGGCATCAGAGAGACCTTCGTCCAAACTAGTGGGTTCTTCTCCTCATTCGAGCCTTGACAAATGGTCAAGCCCCAGGTTAAGTCTTCCTAGCTTAACTATGATCTCATAGTCATACTCCTGAAACAAAATCAGCCATCTGCATATCCTTTCACCTAACACAGGCTTGTTAACCAAATACTTCAAAGCAGAATGGTCAGTGAACATCTTAAAATGAGATCCTAACAAATAATGTCGAAACTTCTGCAAGGAATAAACCATAGCTAGACCTTCTCGTTCTGTCATAGTATAATTCTTTCTGTGGACAATTTTCTACTTGCAAAAGCAATAGGATGATCAATATTACCTTCACCTGACTGAGCCAATATGACACCTAGAGCAATGCAAGATGCATCGACATGAACATGAAAATCCTTATTCCAGTCAGGGAATACTAGAATAGGGGTAGTTACCATCTTTTCCTTCAAAATGTCCAAGCTATCCTGACATTCAGGTGTCCATTCAAACTTGATATCTTTCTTCAATTTCTTTTCCATAGGGGTTGTAATCTGAGCATATCCTTTGATGAATTTCCTGTAATATCCAGTATGACCAAGCATAGTGCGAAGTTGCTTAACAGACTTTGGAGGTGGCAAGTTCATAATAATGGCTATCTTCGCAGGTTCCATCATCAATCCTTGCTTGCATACAATGTGCCCTAGAATAATTCCAAAAGGTGCACAAAATATGTACTTCTTCAGGTTCAATGAAATCTGATGCTGTCTACATTTGTCTAGCATAAGTATTAAACTGGCTATATTATCTTTCAATAAGCCAAATATAGTCCACTCATCAAAGTAAACTTCTAAGAACTTATGAATGAATTCCTTAAATGCAGATATGACTACTCTGGAAAACATAGCAGGTGCATTCTTCGATCCAAAAGGCATAAATGTATACTGAAAAGATCCCATTTCTGTAGTGAAGGTTGTTTTATGTCGATCCTCTGGAGCAATTCTAATCTGATGGTAACCTAAAAATCCATCAGTGAAAGAATACACTTCTTGACCTCCGACATTGTATAAAACTTCATCGGTAAAGGGAGTAGGGAAGGGATCATGTAAACAGGCATCATTCAGCTTCCTCAGATCAACACAGATTCTGATTTCACCCTTGGTCTTTTTTCCTTGTACCACCATAGGGATGACCCATTCGGATTCTTCGACAGGCTCAATGATTCCTATAGTGAGCATCTTATCTAGCTCCATCCTCACTTTTTCTTTATACATATGGTTCAGCCTATAAGGACGCTGCTTCACAGGCTTTGCATCCCCTTTCAAGGGTATTTTTATCACTCCTATATCACCAAGGATACCTTTCATTTCTGAGAACTTCGCCAGAAATAAGTCCTGATACTCATGGAGAAGTTCAGTCACTTTGCTTACCATTTCTTCGTCCCAATAATCTCCAATGGTAGTGTACTTAGGCATTTCTTCTGATCCAATATTTTCTTTCCTTGTCTTCAAGGGCTGAGTTACTACAGGGGATTCAACTATTGGTCCATGTGCTTCGCAATGTCCTTCTGACTCAAGAATATTGATGTTGCGAGGTTCATCATATTCATCAATGGTGAGGTTATAGCATTCTACTACATTAGCTTCTTGTTCCTTCTAATCAGGTTGGTATTCATCTATGTCTTTGTCATCAAACACCTTAGAATTGATCAGCCTAATAGCTGCGTCTAAAGCAGGGCAAACCTCATTAATAGAAAATGTAAGCACAAAACTATCAACAAGACTATCCCAACTTACAGTACCATGGTGAAGCTCCACCTATGCATACCAATTCTTTGCTATAGGTTCAAGAGTGTGTATAAACCTATGTACCCATTCTTCAGAAGATACATGCTTCCATGCTTCATAACATTGCTCCAAGTGTTCCTGAGGGCTAGTCTTACCATCAAATCTTCTTCGTACCTCCTGAGGTTGCTCTATGAATATCAGGAGAAGAAAATTTTGACAAGCTTCCCAAGTATGAGTAAAATTATTATGACCATTCCACCATCTGGAAGCTGTGGCTCTGAATACTGAATCTAGAGTCTCCATTTTCTGTGAATCTGGTACCTGCTCTGAAAATTGCATAATAAAATCTGCTGGGTCTTTCAAGCCATCAAAAATAGGTAAGGATCTTGTCTGTGAGCTAAGCCATCTGAGAGACTTGGTAATTCTTGCACATCGATGGCCATGTAGCTCATACAGTCTATTCTACTAGTTCTCTAGGCCGTCATCTGAATCAGTCATGCAAGAATTGTCACACTGCCAATCCATTATACCTTCGGTAGTAGGGTTAACATAGTCTTTGTCTTTAGCTATGATGTTGTAAATATGATCTAAAACATCTTGATATTCATCTTTGACTAGCTTTGTATACCTTTATCCTTGATAAGGGTCCAATGGTACTATGACTCTTAGGCATTTTCCTTCGAAAGTCATCTGTCTGTACTTAAGGTTGATTACTGCATCATTTTCTATTGCCCATTCAATTCCTAGCAAGGCTGGATAGGGGTTGCTATCATCAATTATTTTGATGACTTCAAAATCTTCTAGGGCACTGATTCCATCAATATCCACTGGTACACTCGGGAATCTTCCTAAGGGCACAATCTTCTGATGATTGGCTAATCTTAACTGTATAGGGGACCACTCAAGCTTAGGTTTTCCCATTTGTTCCCAAGTCTGCCTAGTTAGGGCATTCACTTCTGATCCCAGGTCTGAAATAATATCAGTCATGTCATAATCTCCTATCTGAGCATGCAATCTCATTTCTCTTCCAGTCCTTCTAACTCTATTAACATTTTTTCCTTTATCAAAGCTTCGCTGAGATTCGCAAGACTGAAGAAATTTCTATAACTCATTCAAATAGTTCTTGTTTCTTAATAGCTTCATACAACTCTGCAAAAATGAGGCTAGTGTACTTACTTGATCCAGCGAAGCTTCTTGGGGCTACGATTGCTGTTGATGCTGTTGTGTAGTTGCTACTGATTTTCTGGGATCAGCAAAGTCTTTCTTGGCTTCCATAAATGTTTATTTTTCTCTGCCAACATCAAAGGCTGGAATTTTCTCTAGGGTCTTATGGACCCAAGCCTCGACAGATTGTTTCTCTGTATTCTGCACTTGTGTCATGTCTCCACTCCTTGTAACAACATTGAGAGATGGGGAAGGTATTTTCTCTACGGCAATCATCTGAACATTCTGAGTAGGAGCACTGTTTCTTTCTTGTATCTTAGCTATCAACTATGGACATTGATCAATCCCATGATCAACTGCTCTGCAATATCGACATGTTGTAGTTGGGTTCTGGAAGTCTCTAGCTACATGGCCTACCTGATTACAGTTATAGCATATAACCTGACTTCGACCTCGTTGTTACAGAGAGAAATTCCTATGGCTTGGGGTACCACAACAGACAGCTTTGACTCTAGAAATCAATCTTTCCCAATATGCAATAGAAATAAAATGTCTAACACTAAAGGATTAGACCTCGTACCTTATTCCAGACGGTTGAAGTAGATCCCCATTGAGCTTTCCAATATTCATCTTGAATTGATATAATACTTCCTCAACAACAAGTAAACAATACAAGCATACTATATA
>LPNX010866731.1:205537-220686 GCA_001517045.1 Pseudotsuga menziesii
AAAGGCATTTGACATATTCCAATGGATACAATACTTAATCAAATACACATCATTGGACAAGAAAAGATATTTCCATTAATATAAATCAGAGATTACAAGATAGATACAACCTCTGACGGCACGTCTGCGAACCGGAGAAATTGAATCCCCCACTTGGGCCTCCACCACCTCAATCCTCCATCTCACGATAGCAAGCTCACTAGCAAAAGGCAAGCTTGGGAAGAACACAACAGTGCTCCAAGGAACAAAGGGATGTAGACTCAAGTACAAATTCTGGAAACAATGGACTATAGTTTCTTTGCTCTCAATCTCTCTATATGCCTTCAATGTACCAAGGGGTTCCTTATATAGCTTCACAAGGGATAATGAAGGGTTGAATCCGAGTGATCTCAAGGCATATGGAAGGCTAGGAGTCGAATGAGTCAGATCCATTTCAAGGAAAACTCCAAAAGGATTTGGATTATGCACACATCCCGATATACGCGGTTATAGGGGTCATACCCACGTATGTACACGGTTATCGGGTAAAAAGCCGCGTATATCATTTTTAATATAGTTTTAGGGATGATCAAGGAAACATCAAAGGATAAAAGATGGTCCATGGGGTCTAAAGAGTTTGCAGCGGGACAGAGGAAGGCCATACAAAGTGTGATTCACCTAGAGTGGTGAAATTCGCTATAACAGATGCTCCATAATGTGTGAGGTCAGAGGGGTCATACGATGGCCGAAATACATTATAAGTCCATCCCAGAAGTGGAGTGATGAAGGATCCCAAATGGAAGACCAGCCACCCAATCAGCATAGTACAATAATACAACTTTGCATATAACTGGAAGTACATATAGCAGTCCCAGATACATAAGAGTACAATGGCCATGAATAGGCATAATACATGATATCACATATGTGGTCATCACCACATACAATATACATATATTAGAATCTCCATGATGAAGATATACAAAGGATCATGGTCTCCAAAATGGCTAAAGATATACAATAGATCAAGATCTCCATAGTGGCTGGAAATATCTGTCATATACTGGTATCAAATCACGAGAGCTGAAATCTCATGAACACTGGCATGATCAAGGAGGTAGCGTATAAGAGCTGCCACCAATCTGGAAAGTCTTCTACACAAACCGCTACAAGTATATGTCCTACTATGCAAATAGAGGTGTCAAGGTCGAACATAGTAGTCCATCGTCTGATTACCAGTCATTAATGTATACCGTTAACAGACACGAGATTACCCACCGATAATGAAAATGGGAATCAAGATACTAGAGTGCAAACTAACAAGTGTGAATAGATGTGTTGAGGTCAAACACTTGAGAGAATCCATTGATCAGGGGACATTGATGTATTCCTAAGAAACTATCGATGGCAAGAGAACCTGCCACTGATGACTGCAAGTCTCAAGGCACTCAAAAGGACTCTAGATTCCAATCCCAGAATAAATGATCTGAAGTCGATGGGATGAAATCCGCTGGAAGGAGGGAATTAAGGCATCCCCCATCATCCAACATGAGGTACTTAGCAAAGCTGTCTAATGTGGAAGGACTCGATCATAAGGTGCATGAACCAGTAACTGTACCGGGAATGGCTGACATGCAAAGTCAAGATAACTGAAGAATGTCTGACACAGGTTTCAACTTCCTTCGAACAAGAGCATAACAGTGTATGGTGACTGAATGAAGGAAGCATAGACTTGATATACAAACTGGGACATCTCTGTGACACAGGAGGCATCAACGGAGGCTCCATAGGGACTGGAAGCTTAACCAGTCGGTGGAGATAAAATCAGATAAATGAGTACAGCTCCTAAAGTCAAACTATAACCCAACCAATGGATGTGACATACAGTTCTCTGTTCGAAGGCGACATGACTTTACAGCTGCCAAAGATAACATCTTTCCTTGTCCGGCTTTTTGGTTTTTTAATTTTTTTTGGACTTTTTCAGTTATTTGAAAATCTTGAAAAAAGAATAAACTAGCTTTATAGTTACAAACTAGGAGGAGACGAGTGTCATAAGGGCAAACAAACTAGTTCCAAGCAGTGGAACATACCTATTCTCAATGCAAGGACACATGTGTAGGATATCGATACTCGGGGGAAAATCCCCTTCTGGTACAAAGGGAAATCAAGCTGCGAAGGATATATATAAAAAATGGCTCTATAAAAAATGGCTCTGCATGGCTAGACATGAGACAAGCTCGGGCTATATGGCTGAAACGCAATGTCAGGGGAGCCGGCATAAAACTCAATAAGGCAGGCAAAGCTCATGACATAAGGGGAGTCCGGAGGGAAACAGGCCAGCATAAGATCAAGAGGAGTATGAGGCTCTTGCGAAATGTCATGGCAATACTATACAATGGACTCCCACACCCTAAAGGAGAAAATGTCGGCATGGGCACCAAATGAAAATAAGGGGCTAACTAGGGTACCCATGTAAGGTGAAGCTCTACCACTCGTATTATGCCACTTCTAAAACAGCAAGAAGGTTCCATGACATAATAGAGTGGGTTTGTACCTAAGGTCATGGTGACATGGTCATAAGGTCATGCAAAATGCAAATGGTGGTGAACCTAACCTATATGCCAGTGTAGATGTTATACCTAAGATCAGTATGAACGGGTCAATCCAATGGCTGAAACGACACTGAAAATGGTCTTCTATATCACAAAGTATGTCAGAAACGTTCCAAAATGGTTAGAAACTGTCAAAACTATAGGAAAGGGGGTAAAAATTTTCAAATATTTGAAATTTTTTCTATAAATAGTAAAAAATATAAATCATTTGAAACTTTTACCCATTGGAGCTATGATTTTAACCTGCAAATTCTAGGAGATCCAGCCGACGGAATTCACAACCGTTTCTTCCAGGTATTTACTCATGCTCTCCTCATGCATTTTAATATATTTTTTGTTGATTTTCATGGTGAAATGAGGTTGTTTAGGCCATCTCTACATGAGCGCTACGGCCCACGTAGATATTGAAGCTTTTTTTGCGTATAGTATACGGGGAAAAGAGGCTAGAAACCACGTACATACGCGGCTATTTGCAAAACAGTTGCGTATGACGTCGCGCAAGTTGATTTATAAGGATCTAATGGGCAATGTGGAAATTTCTCTTGCAGGATGGTGCTAGAATGGAGAGAGCGCGAGCATGGTGAAGTAGAGGAAGCTGTAAGGGCCGATGTGATGGTTCAACAAGCTCTTCGAGCATGCGGACTCTACAAGTTTTGGTGTCTTGGTGGTTTGAGGGTCAAACCAAGACTGCTAGAGATGCTGGTAGACTATTGGGATCCAGACTCAAAGTCATTCCGGATAGATGGGATGTCTCTCACCATAGAGGTGGAAGACATATACTTTATCATACGTCTATCTAGATGAGGGGAGGTGGTGAACCTTCGTTCCCAAGGTGGTCTAGGCGGTGGGCTTACTATCGATGAGTACGTAGCTGTGTACTGCTACCCAGATACTGAGAAGGTGGGAAGTCAAGTCCCCACCAATGCTATACAGGTGCTGGGCCTAAAGGCCATACTACTGATGCTGGGCAGGATAGCAGGCTTAGCCTCACTCCATCAGGCATTGCGGCCACTGATGTTCTTTGTGGTGGAGTGTATGAGACAGACCATATACGACTGGAGTACTACACTACTGAGCAACATGAAACACCAGCTCAATGAGTGTAAAGTAGGCAGGATACAGAACTTTGGGTTCAACAGCATTTTGAGCACATTTTTCTTCGACCGTGTTCAAGGATTGAGCCCTAGAGTGGACGTTCCTCTCCACGGGGTTCGAGATCCGGCACAACGGCATTGGCAGATGCTATGTGTAGATAGGGGGGTGGTAGGGTGGCCAACCCATATCCCTCTGACTTCTTTCCATGGTGGTGACAACATATTGTTGCCATAGATGACTACCCCTATGGAGGGATAGATTTCCCGGGGAATCCGAACATGCCATTGCCACCAGGATCGGCATATGGAGAGATAGGTACTGAATCTCGACTCTCACTCTTTTTTTTTGTTAAATTTTTTTTGAGTTATTTAATTTTTTTGCATTTTCTTTGATTATGTGGAATCAAAAAGACATGTTTTGGCATGACAACACATAGTGACATCTACTATTCATGTGCAGATGTGGGACCACAGCGACCAGAGGGCTTCCCACGTCATAGACGGAGGGGAAGAGGGGATGACATCACAGGTGTGGATGCAGAGCGAATGCTCTAGAGCATTCATACCAACTTCATGCGACTGACTCATAGAGTTCCCATGGCGCAATTCAAGGACTTGCCTGAGGCCATGCAGTGACAAGTGGTGGGTGTGCCACGTGCATGGGTGCATTTATTTCGGCGGCTAGCTAGAGCTGTAGTGACGTATCATGATCACAACCCTCCCCCTCCACTGGATTAGATACCTGGGAGTGTATATGTTTTGTACGATCGTGTATTATATGATGGAAGCTTTGAAAGCTCCACTTTTTTATATGACACTATGTATTACCACATTTTTTATATATATAAAATGTTTTATGGTGATCGGTTTATTTATTTACATGTGTAAAAATGTTTGTGATTAATTTATTATGAATGAAACAAATTCCAATCTAACACATAGTTAGCATATGAGTCAGCAACTTGATTATCATTTCTTGGAATGTGTATATATGTGATACTGTCAAATTGTCGTTCTAACAATCTCACACGTAAGAATATTCTCAATAACGTCAGATCTCTAACATGGTACAAACCATTGAGATGTGACACTACTAACTCCGAATCAAGACGTACCTCAAGAGATAGAACGCCATGTGAAATGGCATCCCGTAGAAGCTTGATAACGACGCTATACTCAACAAAATTGTTGGAAGATGGTCGTAGACATACACCTCCTAAAGACAGTACCCGACCCATAGGATTATAAATCACCCAAGCAGCAGAGGCTGAGTGCTGAGTGTGACAGCTTGCACCATCCGTGAATCCTATGTAGGTGGAAGATTCCATTGAAATCTACCAAAATAAATGGAAACTAATCACAAACCCGATCATGATAAGAAAAAGACCTAACTATGCAAAGTTGTACAATAATATACAACAAGCAGCCTTGGCTAAAGATCATGCATAGTATTTTTTGAGATAGAGCCCATTTCTAGGCTCCGCCAAAGCTGTGCCTTCATAATCGACTAACTCATAGGCACCTTTCTCTAAGACACGCTTGACCACGTAAGGACCACACCACATGGGATTAAATTTCCCTGCCCCCAAGGGTTCTTTCGATTGATCCCACAAAAGGACCAAGTATCCTTCACTAAACACTCTTGGACGGATAGACTTGTCGTATTGAACCTTAACGTGACATTTATTAACCTCTAGAGCCACCAAGGCATCTCGACGCTGCTCATCAAGTTGCTTGAGGTGGACCAAATGCTCCTCCAAAGGTGAAGTGTCTGGTAAGAGTTCCACAGCTAGCTTCAACGAAGGAATCTCGCATTCAACCGGCAATATCAACTCCACTCCATGCACAAGATGATATGGAGAAAAACCAGTGGCAGTATTAATTGCGGTTCAATATGCCCACAAAGCAGGGTATAACATAATATGTCAATTCATCTTGCTCTGTGCGATGGTTCGTTGGAGAATGGACTTAAGTGATTTATTCACTGCTTCAACTTGTCCATTCACTTGGGGGTAGTAAGAACAGGAGTGCTCTTGCTTATACCCTAACTTGGATGCCAACTCTTCCATCATATGGTTTTGAAAGTACGAGCCATGGTCAGTGACAAGCTCTTTCAGAATCTTGAACCAAGTAATGATTTGGTTGAATACTAAGTGAGCAGTTGTCTCACTGTTGGATTTTACTATAGGCATTGCCTCAGCCCATTTCGTGAAATAACCCACAGCCACTATAATATGATGGTGCCCCCTAGCTGAAGCTCAGTTGCAATCCATAAAATCGAGCCCCCACTTGGTGAAGGGACCGGCGATGATAATGGGATGTAACGGGGCAAGCTTCAAGCACATATTTCATGCAAACACCTGGCAAGGGTGTCACCTCTTGACCGCATCAACACAATCTTTAAAGATCGATGGCCAAAAATAACCCGCTCTCAAAATATTTTGAGCTGTAGAAAGCCCAGATAAATGACCACCACACGCCCCTCCATGGAAATCATTCAGCACAACCTCAACCTCCTCATGAGTTAAACAACGTCGTAAAATGGAATCTACCCCACGGCAGTACAAAGTATTGTCCACTATAAGGTAGTTCTTAGAGACGTGACGTAATCGTCGTCGTTCATCTCGTGAGAGGTGAGTAGGGGTCCTCTGTGTTTGTAGATATACTATGATATCTCCATACCATGGGTCAGACGTTGAGATTAAGAAGATGTGTTCATAGACAAACGTATCTTCACAAACCAAATCCTCGGCCTCGCTCGGGAAATCCAATATAAGCTCTGCAAAAATTAACGACTTTTTTGACTTTGCCAAAAGAAATTCGAGATCGAACTCTTGCAGAATGACAATCCATTTATTATACTTTCCCCCAATCATCCTTCGTGTGAGGACGAACTGAAATGGATTGACATGGGCCACAACCAAGTTCTGGCGAAGGAGAATATAATGTCTCAAACGCTGAACCGCTTGTACGGTCGCTAAAGCAAGCTTCTTGACATGAGAATAACGAATCTCTACGTCAATAAGGTTTTGGCTCAGATAATATATGACATGCTCTTGGAGCTCCTCATCCTCCTGAACCAACACCATACCAATCGTCTCTAAATACATGACCACATATAATAGGAAATCACGGCTATAATCTGGAGGACTAATCATCGGGGCCGATGCTAGGGCTCGCTTAAGTGCATTGAAGGACTCCTGGGCTCGCTCATCCCATTCAAAGGGAGTATCCTTCTTCAAGAGACGCATAAAGCCTCTAGTAAAATTGGAAAAGTTGACAACAAATATTCATAAGAAGTTTGCCATACCTTGCAAACACTGAAGATGACGAATGTTCTTCGGGGGAGACAACTGAAGTATTGCCTCAACCTTTAAGGGATCGACTTGTATGCCCTCCTTTGAAACGATGAATCCTAGTAAGCGACCTGAATTCACACAAAAGATGCACTTATGAGGATTTAATCGAACCGAATAGTGCCGGCATCTTTCGAAGACCAATCTCAAGTGATAGGGATGACGCATTCTCATACGAGAATGAGCAGCGAGGTCATCCAAAAATACTTCAATAATAGACTTGAGATCGTGGAAAATCAAGGTCATCGCCTGCTGAAATGTAGCTCCGGTGTTTTTAAGGCCGAAAGGAATTTTCTGATATGCAAACGTTCCCTAAGGAAAAATAAATGCAGTCTTGTGTTGGTTCTCAGGTTTAATCTGGATCTGATTATACCCAGAAAAGTCGTCCATGAAGGAGAACACCTGGCTACCCACACACTCATCCAAAATCTGATCTATAAATGGTGTGGGGAAGTTATCTTTAGGATAGGCACGATTCAAATCACGAAAATCAGTGCATATTCGGATCGCTCCCTGCTTCTTATCCACCGGAATGGGGTTTGAAACCCACTCCGTTAAGGGAACGGGATAGATGAAACCGGCTTTCAATAGCTTCTCTATCTCTGCCTTAATGGCTGGTGCTTTCCTAGGATGCACAGCACGTAATCGTTGTCGAACAGGCTTAGCGTTGGGGTAAGTCTTAATCTCATGTTCAACAATCTGAGGGTCAATACCTGGCATCTCATTATAAGACCAAGCAAAAATATCATGGAATCCCTTGAATAGCTCGGTATATTCGAGAATCCCAGCATGGGAACATTCCACCCCAATATAGACATTCTCAATGGTGCCAGGATTTCGACAGATGTTGATAGAAATCATGGAAGATATGTTCGCCATGTTTCCATCAGCCATCTGACCAGGAGAGCTTAATGGAACCATGGGACTACCAACTCTTCGAATAAGAATCTCCCTATAATCCTCATGCTCCAAACGGTCAATCGGTGGAAGGAAATACGATCTATGATGAATATCCTCCCATGGCGGCTCAACGTGTGACATAGCCTCGATGATCGCTTCATCTGAAGGGAAAACCATATCAAGGCAGTCATGGGCATGAGAAGACCGTACTGCCCATGCCGACAACACATAGGGGTATTCCTCTTTCATCCGCAAAGAGGAAGAACAAGGCTCTACAACATTCTTAAGATTGGCTTGATAAGCTATCATGGTTGCAGGAAGTGGCACGTTGGTCTCGACAGGCTCACTCGAAATACTCAGTGTAGGAAGAATCCAAGGATCTTCCATATTAGTCGTGCGAAAAGACACCGAGGTCGTAGAAGTCGAAGCATTATCGGAACAAGATCCTATCATGAGGACCGGTGCAGGAAAACTAAAGCTTCCCATGAGGGATGGATACATGCCTACACCCACACTCCCAGTTGTCGACTGAGAGTGTTCAACGATTGAAACCGAAGCTCTCGAAGATGCAGTAAGAGGGGAATTATTGAATGTCATTTGATCAATCATTATAATATTCCCGTTATGTGGAAAGCATACAACGCAGAACAAGGAAGAAGCAATGGCTTGCATACTATACATCTAGTTCCTACCCAGCAAGATATTGTAGTCGACGGGCACATCAACAACCTCAACCTCTATCACAATGGTCTTCCCCCCCAAACGAACTTTAAGGGATGGAAGGATGCCATGCAGCCTAAAAGATCTCCCATCAAAAGCAATTAACATAGTCATTTATTTCGACAACTCAGGAGAACCAAGACCCTTCCAACAGGACAAAGACATCATAGATGTAGCAGCGCCCTCGTCAATCACAGTGCACTTGACGATCATATTAATAAATTCTACATGTACCAAAAGAGACACATAGTAGGGCAAGCGAGGCTGATGTCCTACGGTTTCAAATTTGATCACTGAGGAAGAATCATCACCGTTCACATGAAAAGCAGAAAGCAAAGCCTTCCTTTGCGAAGGAAAACTCTGAAGCACTTCCAATGCAGACATCGCACAAGGAGTATGGACCAAATCCTCGACAACTGAATAATTCTGGGCGGCTAGGGCATTTGGATTATGCCCCGAGCGCTTAAGTACCCCCTTAGGAATGCGAGGTGGAGCCTCAGGTTTATCCGCAGGTTTCTCAATGCACAAAGGGGTTCCTGTTGGATTAGGTTCTTTTCCTGGGCTGGGTTGTGACGATCCATAATCTTTCGCACGAGTCACAACCTTGGCAGCACGGACCATGTTAATGCACCCACGAGCACTAGTCTCTGGTGGATCATTCTCACTAGATTGCTCCTGGGACTTCAAGTTCATATTCTGGTTATGCGGTAAAGGGTTCGTTAGCACAGCTGGGCCTTGTGCTAAGAGTCTCAAAGCTTCATCAATTCGAGGGCACAAGTAAGTGAGGTGATCATCCTTACATAGTTTGCAAGGGAACTTAACCTTACGTTTCGCTTGCTTGTCCCCGCCAGCATTCTAACTGTTCTTGTCATTATTGGTAGAATTCTCATTCCTATTCCCACCCTTTCGATTATTATTCTTACCCTTTATTCTATTTCGTCCAGGCTGCTGGTTACCCTTCTAGTTTGACGATTGCACAGAAAGTACATTCGCCGTAGCTTGTCCCGAAGCAGACTGGTTGAGTGACAATTGACTAACTTGTTTTGCAACTGAATCTGTAGGTTTCACACTTGCACAACCCACAATGCCATCGGCATGTGGTCCAAGTTTAACCTTGGGATCAAAACTGGAATAAGGAGCACTGGGAATAATCTCATACAACAAACCAGACTGAGCATAAATCAAGTCCAATTCCTGCACCCTAAAGATTGCTTGTTCCTCATTCTGCACTCCGGATGTGGAAACATCCTTCGTGATATATGGCAATAAATACTTGAGGAACCACTTGAGAAGGAACTTCGACAGTATAAAAGCTTTAATTAATCTATTCCATCTACGCCACTCTTGAATATGATCATAAATATGGGTGGCTTTATCTTGCCGAAATGTCGACAAGAGTTCAGTACCAATGTCATAGCACACTGGTAGCTGGAAGCGATTAAGAAAATTCATTGCAAGATCGTCGAACAAGGTAAAAGCTCCCTTTGGTAACTCTATATACCATTTCACAGCAGACCCCGTGAGGGTGCCTTGAAATAGTTGCAAGTGGACTGAGTCCTAATGTAACGAATTCGAAGAGCACCAAAGGTGAAACATGGTAACGTGTTCGCTCAGATCCTCTCCTGGTTTGCCTTCGAACTTAGGTATGTTTAAAGGAAGCCTGGTAGGGACAGCTGGCCAAGCCGGGTCATGAGCCATGGGATCGTTCGTAAGTCTTGATAAGTCAGGAAGGTTAAGCGTCGCGAGGAAAGGGAGCCTAGGATGATGAGGTCAATGGACCGCTCCCTAGTTCACATAGGTTTGAGCACCACCATGGCCTTGGCCATAGTGTCCTCCTCCTGTCTGACCCATATAGGGTGACGTGGAAGTACCATAGTAAGGTGGACCTTGACTAGTAGGAGATACGAAGCCATAATTAGGAGAGTAAGCAGGTTGTTGATACCCGTCTCTGTAAGGTGAAGAAACCTATCCATACTGCGTCCCGTAATAAGGTCCATAGGTCATCACATGCGATGTCCCATGGGACACTCCGTAGGTAGGAAGATAAGCTCCGGAAGAGGGAACATACATACCAGAAGTAGGTATATACGCCCCGAACATAACAAGCTGACCACTATAAGTGTGAATATAGCCTCCCGAAGCAGTGGGTGGTATATGAACTTGAGACACAATTGGCCTAGTAATTGCAGTATGGACCTGACTCATAGCCATATATCGGCTTGAAGGACCACATGAATAAGGTGGAGGATGTACATTTGAAGAACTCGGACCCGAGGATGAAGGAATATTAGTAATAAGATATCTACTACCGCCTATCGTCACCCGTCTCAAACCTGGTATCCTAATCGGATTGCTAACCCTAGACCTAGGAGGGAGATGAGATGTAGCTTCCACCACTGGGACGGAAGGTGTAATGTGACTAGTACTCCCAAACCTCTCCGCAAGGTAATGAATGGGATTTCCCCCAGGCATAGTGCTAGGCTCGAAGTCAGATTCGACATGCAATGTCAAATTGTGCATAGGAAAACCAATCATAGAATAACTACTGTAGCTAGTGCTGGCAGGTTCTAAGTGAGTCTCAGCATCTTCCGGCATTCCATACTGGTAATGTGTCAATGGGGAATCAGCCCTAGGGTGAGTAGGTCTATCATGCAAAGATCCTATCTAGGAAATCACAGGACCGAACTTAGCTAAGTCAGGTGAAGGATCGTATGTAGGAGTAAATTCCCCATCGTCAATATGAATGGGAGGAGGTGGCTCAGGAATAGTCTCTGAATGATCCTCCATGGTGTGTGAATCAGTGTGTGACATAGTCCGCCTGGACTATCTAGGTCTCTCTCCCAAAGGAGGAGGAGAAGTAGAAGGAGAAATTCCTGCTAACCGACGAGAACGGCGTGGAACCGCACTCGAATCCACAATGACTCAAAAAAAAAATAGCAAAGAATCTTTATTTACATAAACCCTAGGCCAACTAGCGTGCATATAGCAATCACTAATCAAATCTAAAGCCAAATGCAAGAAAACAAGGGCTGGATAAGTGAGCTCCTGAATGAAGCAGGTATGTCTTGCCTAGGAGAGGCCTGAGACTCCCATACACAACAAGCGGAGGTACGTAACCAATTATTGTGGCCCTCAGCTTCAACGCATAAAGAGACTATGATGTCCGACCCCAACCTGGTCGGGACACCTGCAGAATAACCTCTACAAGTACCCCCTAGATATCCTAGGTAAGGTCACTAAGGTCACCTCAATATAATCAAATCTCAGGCGGACAGTCGCAGTCGGGATTGACCGTATAGGTAGGGTAGCAAAGCCTGAAACTCTTGAAAGAGCCCCCAGATACGAATACAATCCTGCAAATATCTCCGGTTCTACTCATTTATGACTAGGGGTCATCCCAATCGATAACCGCTCACACTGCCTCGTGCTTAACTCTTGTTTGAGAGGAGATCCTGAGAATGATGGTTATATCAAGTATTTCACACACTCCCTGGATAGACACCTAGATGTTGTTGTTTAGTGATCTTGGAGAATTGACTTACAATAAACTATTCCAAGATACTAAAACCTACGCTTGTTGGTGCACCCTAGAAAATAAAAGAGTGTAATTCATTTTAATTAGCGTTGATTTTAGTTGGCTTTATTACTCAAAAATAGGATATAATCGTGCAACTAGTGGTGTTATGACGCAACATGAAGTAAAATGCACACCGTAACAATGAATGAAAATGCATTGTGTCCATGTAAACAGGGTATGCTACTACGTGAAATGCACAATTCTTCTTCAAATGATGAATGCAATTTTTTCCTATATGAAGTCCTAACTAGTACTCCAAAGCAAATCTAGATCTAGTGCAAGTACAATGCAAAATGCAATGCATTATGATAAGCAAATGTTTTTGGATTTTTTGAAAATATAAGAGATGTAAAAAGCAAAAGAATGATTCTGCCACCCCCAGACTCTGCAAGCACACATAAATAGAATCCAAGCAAAGCACTAAGGTAAAAGAACTCTAATGCACTAATCTCAAACAAAAAATCAAAAATTCCATGACAGAACTTTCCTAAAAAAAAAATTTAGGCTAAAAAAAAATGTTTCCGGTTAGAAACAGAGGTCAAAACAGACTCAGGCAGTGCCAAAGGATACTCAACAACTAACAACATTCACCCAACAACCAATTATCTTCCACAAAAAGGGAAAAATCCAGGGTATACGCGACTGTTCCCATTAAACCCGCATGTATACGCGGAAATCACAGAGAAAACCGTGTGTATACACGACTGTAAATCAAAAACCCGCGTATAGGAAGAAAAGGTGCATAAAACAAGGAAAATAGACAGGCTGAGACAAACTTCACTCCAATCAGACTCTACCAGGAATACATGCCCCCAGACCTGACACAGAAACAAGAGAGAAAGAGCAATTCAAATACATTGAATGCCGAGAAAATCACCCCCAAAGGACAACTACTAGGAACTCCCCTGCGGAGTCGCCAATTCTGTTACAGAGAGAAATTCCTATGGCTTGGGGTACCACAACAGATAGCTTTGACTCCATAAATCAATTTTTCCCAATATGCAATAGAAATAAAATGTCTAACACTAAAGGATCAGACCTCGTACCTTATTTCGGATGGTTGAAGTAGATCCCCGTTGAGCTTTCCAATCTTCAGCTTGAATTGATATAATACTTCCTCAACAACAAGTAAACAATACAAGCATACTATATATCATGGTGTTAGATCTATTATAGCATATACAATCAATAATGTAAAGGCATTTGTCATATTCCAATGGATACAATACTTAATCAAAAACACATCATTGGACAAGAAAAGATATTTCCATTAATATAAATTAGAGATTACAAGATAGATACAACCTCTGATGGCACGTCTGCGAACTGGAGAAACCGAATCCCCCACTTGGGCCTCCACCACCTCAATCCTCCATCTCACGATAGAAATCTCACTAGCAAAAGGCAAGCTTGGGAAGAACACAACAGTGCTCCAAGGGACAAAGGGATGCAGACTCAAGTACAAATTATGGAAACAATGGACTATAGTTTCTTTGCTCTCAATCTCTCTATATGCCTTCAATGTACCAAGGGGTTCCTTATATAGCTTCACAAGGGATAATGAAGGGTCAAATCCAAGCGATCTCAAGGCATATGGAAGGCCAAGAGTTGAATGAGTCGGATCCATGTCAAGGAAAACTCCAAAAGGATTTGGATTATGCACACATCCCGATATACGTGCTTATAGGGGTCATACCCGCGTATGTACACGGTTATCGGGTAAAATTCCACGTATATCATTTTTCATATAGTTTTAGTTATGATCAAGGAAACATCAAAGGATAAAAGATGGTCCATTGGGTCTAAAGAGTCTGCAGCGGGACAGGGGAAGGCCATACAAAGTGTGATTCACTTAGAGTGGTGAAATCTGCTATAACACTCGTCCAAGCATACCACCACGACCTTTGAAAGTACCTTGACATAGGTTACCACCACGGTAGCCATAACCATCATTACCTTGTGCCTCATTTTGTACCCTATAAGCATCATAGGTTCGCTCTCTCATGAGATCAAAGCTGCGACGTTCATCTTCATTGTGTCCTACTGACTTACAAAAATTGCAGTAGGGATTCTTAGGTACTTGAACATATCTTTGTAGAAGATAGCAATCATCAGGTCGATGCTAGCCAGTTGCTCGACAGATCTCACAATAGAGAACAGTAGGGTTAAACGGGTTTGGTGCACCAGTATTCAGGTAATTTCATAGTGCAGGGCACTGTTCTTTGTCATGACCTTCTGTCTTGCATCGCATACACCAAACCTCTTCGTGAATGGCTTTCCCTTTTTTCATGTCATGTAGCTCCAAGGCCATTTTTTCCAGCTGCACCTGTATCTGGGCTATGCCAGAATTATCTCCGACAGGATTTGTTTCCATCTTCATAGAAATTTCCAATGCTTCTTGCTGATCGACAACCTTTGGTTGCATAAGTGGAGTCCTAATATGTGGCAACAGTGCTACAATAAACCATTCTTTATGTTTCTCTGGTCTAATAGTGAAACTAACTTGATCCAGTAGAACCTTGAACCTCTTATCAAAGTCCCACACTAATTCACCTCGCTTTTGTTGAATTTCCTTTAATTCAGTTATACACTGTGACTCTGATTTAGGCTTCTTAAATTCTTTAATCATGGATTTTTTAATATCGGCCAAGACATAGTTATAGGTGCTGGAAAACTTCATGAACCAGGTCAAAGATCAGTCTCTAAAATATGTGACCAACTACATTGTTCTTGTATTCTGATCCATAATGTTCTTAGCAGTCCAAATAGCTTCGCATAAGAACCAAAACTGCTCTAGATCCTCTGATCCAGCTCCTCTAAAGACTGGGAGCTTGATATCATCATTTACATGGGCCATAGAGGATCGAGGGGGTGGGGGAGGGGGAGGAGAAAAAATGGTAACAGGGAGGGG
>LPNX010866731.1:220777-258109 GCA_001517045.1 Pseudotsuga menziesii
TGACAGATCTTCGTTGCGGAGTGATAGGAGGGTTTCTAACAAAAGGGGTTTCTTCCGATTCAGACTCTTTTGGGATTAAAGGGGTATAATCGGTATTTTGGCCTAGGGTAAAGGATCCAAAAGTTCTCTTGTATCTTTTACCGCTTCGAAGCAAACCACTTTGCTTGTCGAAGTCACTTTCACTCTCAAACATAGGTTAGTAGCACTAAGTCTAGCAATATGATTCAATAAGCAATATGTGTTTTTCAGCCAATAGCATTTTAATTCTCAAACTAAGTGAGTTCAAGTACTTATCCCTTGGTCCTTTGAAGAACTGTCTTTCTACTTCGCTGAAAGAAGTATGGGTGTCGATGGCGAAATCCGTCACAAATGCTTCAAGGGTTCGCGTTGTCCAACAATCAACAACTCTAGATACCGCGTTGTTCACTCTTTTCAACAGGTTAATTCTTTCTGGGGTCCAGGCAGGAGACTGATCTTCTTGGAAGTTTGTCCTTCTTTCTGTCAACCTGGATAACCAGTGGTACAATTCTATGTGGATACTACCAAAGAAAATTTCATAAATATCAGATAAAATGTAACTTTGCAAAAAATCGTCTGAGCTACGATGAGGATCCTTATTTTCTTGTTCAGCAAATTTCAGATAGGTATCTTCGATCCAGTCACCGATTTCTGCAAGCAGAATAGGGATATTACTATACCTTTAGCCTTAACAAATATTAATCATACAACACAGAGCTTCGACGGTTACTTAATTAGCTTCACAGTTTAGATAAACAGACAGTTACTTGCTTAACCCTTAACTGGGAATTCACAGCGAAGTTATTACTTAACAATATATCTCACTTTATCATTCACCTACTTATCAAATGCATAAAACAGAAACAAAACAACAGAAACCACCACGACACAAGATATATGTGGTTCACCCCCAGTGTAGGGGCTACGTCCATAGAACTGCGGTAATATTCAAATTTTTTATAAACACACAATTCTGATCTGCGCACTCAGCTGCATATCTCCTCAGCAATCCTAAGCTGCACACTCAGCTGCAGCACCTTTCTTCCTACACCCTATGCACACTCAGCTGCAGAGGTCATCCATGCACTCAGTTCGGACTTAACCTTCTTACAAAAACCCTCTGCGCACTTAGCTGTAGAGGTTGTCCACGCACTCAGCTGGGACTTAACCTTAAAACCTAAAACAGGTCTTTCTTCCTTCGCATCAAATCATCATACATTAAAAGTCTCAAAAGCCTAACCTTACTCCTTTACATAAGTGCCTATTTATACAAGTGCACTATTACAATACCATGGACTTAAACCATGGGCTTAAAAACCATGAGTTTAAACCATGGGTTATTTACAAAAAGAGGGGCTTTGACCCAACCCCGACACCCCTAAGACTATTTTGTGCCGCAACTCCGCTTACAAGCTTTGCACCAAAACCGCAGAGTTGCCAAAACTAAGGACCTTTAAGGTCGGAGCCCCAACACCTATAATTGGGCAGGTGCTCTACCATTGAGCTAGCACCCTTTAAGAAGTTGTTAGTGCTTGACAATGATGATATTCAAACAAATTTATGATAGATAGCAATCTACAAACTACATAATTATTACTATTACAACTTACCATTAACTAATACTTATGATAAACTAATTCCTGAGAGCTATGTACAATTTTCCCTGTAACTAAAATTAGCATAAGGAAAAATGTAATGCTTTTCATTGTATTGTGTAAATTATTGAAATAGTGAAATAAATAAAATTATCACAAGAAAAATTGTAATGCGTTTTCATTGTATTGTGTAAATTATTGAAACAATGAAATAAAGATAAACATGTATTTTAGCTTATTGAAATAATGAAATAAAGAGAATCATGTTCTTTAAACATTTTAAGGACCTCTTATAAACTTATATATAATTAAAAATATAACAATCACATAAATAAAATACTGATAAAAAGAGATAGCTTTTTTTACAACTATAACATAATACTATATCAAAAATACAAAAGAATGAATATAAATTATGTTAAATTTTCATATGCTAAGCTAGATCATTAGTATTTCATTTCGAATTCATAACAAAAGCATATAAATAGGATCACTGAAAGATAGACAAGCACAACCATACAAAAGGAACACAAAGATTTATCCTGGGAAAACCCTAAAGGGAAAAACCTAGCAAAAGATTCCTCAATATAGATGCCCCAAAAAGATAAAAGGTAAAACCAACAAGGAGATCAAAGCCTGATCCTCCTCCTTCTCCAGCTACTCTTCTCTTCTCCACTAATGCACTACACAAGTGACAGTGTGTGTGTCTCAAATGAGGAGCACCACACCTCTATTTATATTCATCCGTTCACTTGAATTAACTCATCCGACATGTAGGCTCGAGTTACACATGTAGGCTCAAGTAACCACACTAGGGTGATATTAACCCACCTTTACAAATAGAGGGGACAAACTCATGACTCTTATTAGTTCTTCCGATTAGAACCATCGGGGTACAAGATAATAAAAGTGGTTCTCCTGGTAGGACAATCAGAGACCACAAAAGATACATATAGAATATTCTTCAAAGTTACAATATTTCAACAAATTATACATATAATACCATGAAATGTAGTTTTATCAATCAATGTCATTAAATTTTTTTACATAAATAAGATGATGCATAGGAAATCCAATGGAATATACAAAATAGAAAAAAATTATAGGTTGTCCATCAAGTGGATCATCATCATCAAAATATATCTTAAATGCATTTTAAAGTGTTTGATGAATATCCTAAAGTTGGATCTATGTACATTGAAGGTTCTATATATTACAACATTGACGTGTCAAAAGAGAATATATTGAGGAAACCTTCTATGAAGAGGAGGTGAATCTAAATATCCATGCAAGGGAGCTGAGAGAAAATGATGAGCAGTAGGTATTTGATGTTCTACTAGAGTTGGAAAATGATGATAATGTAGCAATCATCTATTGTGCATCCAAGTATGTAGAGTCCTTGGAGGACATACCCATGAAGACAAGAGTTTAATGAACACTTTTCTTGTTTATGAATGTGTGGATTAGGGGAAGGAAGAAGCAACCCCATTGAGGCTATAAGTAAAAGGAGAACAACATTAATATTGCTATAGATTTTAAAGAATGTTTTGAAGGAGAGGGCAATGATGTAAGTGTGGTAAAAGAGGAAGAGGTTATAGCCCATAGGGAACATTAGAGGAAATATCAACTCAAAATGGGCCTCCTAAGGAAAATAATAAAATAATAGCTAAAATAATAAAATAATATTTATTAATTTTGGAGGAAGAAAAGAAAAAACTACTTTTTTTGTTCGTATTTTTGACATATCTCCCTGTGTTTTTACTCAAATTTCGATCAGGAGACCTAGTTGGATGTGGAATTCAATTCTGCATCCAACGAGTACCCACTCTGCATACTTTTGATAGACCCCGTTACCCCAAAAGCAAGAAATACCTAGAAAAAATGTGATGATGATGTCATCATCACATTTTTTCCAGGTATTTCTTGTTTTTCGGGTAGAGACATCATCATCACATTTTTTCCAGGTATTTCTTGTTTTTGGGGTAGCGGGATCCATAAAAATTATGTAGAGTGGGTACTCATTGGATGCAGAATTGAATTATGCATCCAACGAGCTCTCCCGATCTAAATTTGAGTAAAAACACAAGGAGATTTGTTGAAAATACGAACAAAAAAGTAGTTTTTTTATGATATCTATCCCCAAAATTATATAATAAAAAATTGTTTAAGAGGTGCTTCCTTTTTGAATTTTAATTAATTTTGATTGGCTAATACATGATGACATGGAATTTGTATTATTTTTGGAAGGCCCATTTTAAATTGAAATTTCCTCTAATGGTTGTAGAAGATAAAAAAAGGTTAATATAACAACCATTTATAGTAACTGCTCCCTTACGATCCCTTCCTGTAACTCCATTAGATGCGTAGTTCGACGGATTACTAATAGTCATCAGGGCCAATAAATATCTTCAACTATATACATCCCCTAAGTAATTAAACAACTGCTTTCAACTTATATATTTCTATAATAACCCTGCTTTTGAGGTAAATTCCAGCAACAATACAAGGGAATGAACCTTCAATTACACCCAATAAAACTAGGAAATTGCAACAAGAAACACTATAATAAGGGTATGAACCTTCAATTACCCCAAATAAAACTTGAACATTGCAACAGGAAACACTAAAATAACAACAAACGATTTTTATGTACTCCATAAAGAACCCCATCAAACAACTTTTTTCTGTAGAATTTACCTAATCTTCAAAAAGATATCCATCAGGTACAAAAAACCCATCACTATCATCATCTTCCTCAGATTTAAACTTACCTGTGTCAACCTCATTCGTTTCTTCCTCATCATCCTTGTCACAATCAGAAATGATTTTCCCAGGATCTTCTTGAAATTTTTAAGAAAGTAAGAAAGTTAATAAAAATACTACAAATTCTCTTACCAAAGAGATTTAGTGATGAGTACCTCTTCCCATTCTTCATCACTATCATTCTCATAGTCCAAAGAAGAGTCCTTCCTAAAAGGATTTCGAAGCCCAATGCCATCACTGCATAAAAAAAAAGAGTCGGAAGCAAAACTTTCCCTCTTGTCTACTGCAATATTAAGAATCCATGAGCTTCAAGGTGTTTCAGATGTTCCTCATCATGGGCTATCAAAATTAAAACAAAACATGTTGCTTTGATAATTAATAAACTTAAAATTATGCAAAGTATATTCACCTTTTCTTTGAGAAGGTTCCATAATAAGTAGGTCTATAGTTTTGATCATACTGCAAAAGGTTTCTTCTCTTTTTGTGAAGCCTATTTTATTGTGAAGCCTATTTTAGCTTTAAATCAAGTGATAAACATTCTAAGAGCCAGGTAGATTTAGAAACTTATTGCTAATGGAGACTCGACGATTATCATTTGCAAAATTAGAGACTTGACTCCCTATGCACCATAATGTCTTGCAAAAATGATCTCTAGACCTAGAATTCAAAGAATTGCAAGTATTCTGACTTGGGGAATTGCAAGTATTTAGCATTGAATCATTTACTGTTTCAAAGGTACCATTTTGTATGGAGGATTTATGCTTTGTGAATAATTATTCCTTGGCTATAAGGGCACCTAATAGTGGATTCAATAATTAAAGAGTCATGTTGCAAATATAAAGAGAAATACCCTGCCCCTACAACATTGTGTCTTTAGAGAAACCTTTAAAGGGTTGTATATTTGGCTTCTAGGTGATGATACCAGTTATTTGAAAGGCAGGACAACTTGTTAAGCATGAATTAAACTTGAAAAACTTGCAAACTATTAGGTATAACAAAATATATATCAGCTCTGTGTTGAGATGTACAGGATATGAAACAGCTTCCATGATGATTGGACAACAGTTCACAAAGAGAAATAACCATTGATAAGAACTAAACTTTATTTAGAATGTATGGTCACCTAAAATAAGACTACACTAAAATTTAGATTCTAGTAAGATTTTGAGATTTACTAAACCTATCGAAAAGGTTGGAGAGACTAGTATTTTACAATGTTCTTATAATGCAAAGTTACATAAAGGCATATTCTTATCAATATTTATGACTTTCAAAATGAAGGAATTTACTTGACCATGAAAAGAACATTTATGATGAAGCAAAGGATAGAGAAAATCATGATGAGGTTCATATTCCCCATTTGAACTACCTACAAGAAACTATTTCTTCATAAGGGTAATAAAGCATGTCTCCATCCTGCTTGAGTGGAATGTGAAAGTGCCCCACCCTGCTTATCTGATTATGAATTAGTTTTAAGTTCCAATTCCCTTCAGGCCCTATGACATGTTTACGACTTCCAATCTGACTCCCCACATGGGATGCGTTGCTTATTCAATGGAATATAAGAGCCTCACTAAGACCTAGGTCTCATATTTTGGTGTGGAGTTATATTTACAAGTACAAAGTTCAAGGTTCATGAAGAATTGTTCAAAACCTACCATTAGTATAGCATTATAACATAGGGTATGTTTTTGTGGGAGGATAGAGGCAGGGTAGAGCAGATGGTAAGAGTAAGAGAGGGTTTGACCTCCCTAATTATGTTTTTTACTTGCCAAGTCGAAGAAGTTCAGTGTAGAATTCAACTTCGACACTATGGACATTGAAGAACTCATAGCAAGGGCTATGGCTTCCATGCCCAACAAGAAGAGGAAGAGAAAGTAGCTGCCACCGCACCCACTCTCATCTGGGAAATTTATTTCCACAAATAATTTGTTCGACAGAAATGGGACACAACTACAAGTTTCTAGTGCACTATCAGTTCCATTATGTGTCCGTAAGGAAAATGATGCCTTCTTATCCAGTTTACAAGATCTACATCCTTCTATTAGATCTCCTGCAATAGAAGAGAAAGATGATAACCTTGTGATTAGATTCTCTAATGGAGATAGTGACAGTGAGGGTGAAGAACAAATCTGGAGAGTGGATCGAAGTGAGAAAGATGGATCATCAAGGGAAAATACAAGTGGGACTTTTGCAAGACAATCACTTGTATCTTCTTCATAGATGGCTACAACAACATCACAACAAACCCCAGGGATGCGGAAGAAAATGGATATGGTATAGAAGCAGTTAGCTGCATTTCATACAACCATGTCAAGTGCAGTGCAAGTCCATGGGGTGAATTCTATGGGGTTTGGAGAGCGTTCACCTCGGCAGTCATCCTGTAATAAAAAGCCTATTGTTGGCCACAATAGTTCAATTGGCCAGAAACATGCTTTCAATCCTGGCTCATCTATAACTAAACCCAGTGGCATTGACTTGGAGAACTTGAGAAAGCAAATTGAAACAAAAGAGAATGAATTGAAGCTCCAGAGGCATATTGGATTAGGAAAGGGACAAGATACAAGATCAATTCCAAGTGGAACATTCCATATAGATGGTATTGCATATTCAACAACTATGAGTAGCAAGGGTCAAAATTCTATCAGTCCAACATTTTCTAAGTTAGCAGAAGGTGCACCTATTAAAGAAATTAATGAATAAAAAAAGAAAATCCCAAATGTTATATTGCAAGAACTTGAACCCAGTCTTAAGGTTAGTACGAGTAGTCTTCAACAACAAATGTGGCAGATTCCAAATGTTGATATTGATCAGAGTTGTACAAAGGATGGTTCCAGAAATGGTGTTTTTACAAGGGAATTGCATGCTACATGTTCCAAAAGATCAGTTGCAAAAGTTAACCCTTCAGGGCAGAAACATCTAAAATCTGCTGTGAGTATCAATGAAGAACACATAAGAACTACTCATGCACTTCCTGATTCAATTCAGGAACATTGTACAAGGCTGGAAAATAATAGGAGCCTTTCTAAATTCAGCATGAGTATATGCCTGCAGAAATATTAATACCATACAACCCTTCAAAGCATGTAATTTGTGAGGATTTTGATCATACAAATAACTATAATTCCTTAAAAGGGGAAGGAAATAAGAAACGTAAGTTGGAGATGTTAGTCCAGCAGGGGGGCATTCTTTTTTTGGAGATGCATCTCAGGTGCATAAAAAATGTAGTTCAGTTGAAGGTTTTGAACAAAAGGCTGATATTAGAAATTTGCAAGCCATGTCAGTAGAAAGTGAAGATTTTTGCTTGGGAAAAGCATGCATGCAATTTCAAGAGATTGAGAAATAGGATTTGAATAAAACAGTTAAGGTTGCACATATTGAAGATGGTATTTGTTAACAACTTCTAACTTGCAGAGTATCGAAAGAAACATGGTGAAGAAAATGATGGTTATTTGGACTTTGGTTAAATATGACAATGTGAATGTATGATAAAGGGCACATAAACGATGAAATTATCTCACAATCCAATGGTATAGAACAAGGATGCGGAAATCAACGGTTTAGAATAGATCCACTCTATGAAGATGCATGGGAGATAAAGGTATGCAAATATAATTAACAAGGCATGAAGATCGACGGTTATGGGATTGGGTCGACAAGATCTATGGTTGATAAGAAGTCCGCTTCGTAAAGTTGCATGTTGTTAAAAACAAAATGGCCCAGCGGAATGTGTACGTGTAAGTTAATCCAACAACTTAAAATAAGGTTAATATTCATCAACAGCTATCATTAGATCCGGAGGGTAGATTTTCACAGTGGTTGAAGTAGGAAAGCGGTAGCAGAATAAAAACCGTAGTGCACGTGGTGGCTTGTGGTACATTCTACGGAGAAAAATGGTTTAAGAAAAACCGCTAGAAAAAACCTCCAGAATGGACTTCTATATAAAGTGAAGTTGACTTATTTTGGAAAATCATTTTTTTATTTTACATGCCAGGACGAATGAAAGAGACCGCCCACCATCCTTCGCAGTCAACTTTGGGTACATGCACTTACAGTCACAGGTAAGCTTCAAGCACTCATGCTTTATTCATAGAATTATTGTTGTTTTTCTATTATGGAGAAAGAGAAAGGGTTAGAAGGTCTTACCCGAGTCCTGGATGAAAGGGAATAATTCTTGGTTGATAGAGATAGAGGCGTATATGACCCATTCCTGTCAGTGGAAAATGTATCGGTTATTAAGGAAAGATTGTGGCGATATAATTCAAAAGGAAACGACATTTTGAATGCCTGTAAGTCATTTCTGTATTATTTTACCATTGAGAAAACCTTACCTTTTCCTGAATTCATCGAGTGGTGTGCAAGTAATTACTCATCCTTTGAAAGAGTCATTGTGAGTCATTCCACGTCTAGGATATTCTGTAGAATTGATACTAAAGCTATCCATGAATTTCTAAATTTTCCTGATAATTACCCCAATAGTGGTGAGTCTGTAAATGAGTCTGTTTTGGCTAAAGTGTAGAGAGGTTGTAAAACTGAATTTCAATGTGAATTTTTGTCTAATATTCTTAAAGAAGACCAGTCATTGGAAGGTCTCTTTTTGTCGTATCGTATTCACATTTTCAAAGAGGAGGTCCAATTGGTTGTGTCTTTGGTCTGTCACGTTTTAGGTCTAGATGATGATTTTCATGTCAGTGAGGTTGTCTTGTGCTTCTTATTGAAAATGAGTTCAGTTGGTCTTAATTCTGACTCCCATCCAGTTCATTTCTTTAGTTTGGATGAATATTTAACAGAGGCTATCCATATCCAATTGGTTGAGTTCTCAAAAGTCATATTTTTCAAGTATGAATCATATTTGTTGAACATGTTATTATGTTCAAATGTAACTGATTTGCAATTCTTGAATACCATATTCTCTTCGTATCTGCCGAAGCAAATTAATACGTTTGAATTTGTAAATTCCATCATGTCAGAGATATATAAGTTGTTGTTTGATGAACTATTTCCTATAGTGTTTGAAGAAATGAATACTATGATGCAATCGTTACCAAAAGACAGGATTGGAGATTGGTTTTTGTATAAAGACTTTACAGTTTTGAGAGAATAGGGTTTCACTGGAGAGCTTTACAGGCTGCCTGCTTTCCTTACCCCTAGGATCTTCACATTGGAATACATGAAACAAAGATTACATGCAGAAGAGGAACATTTCGGGGCTTTCAAAAAATCCTCCAATATCAAATTCCCCCTTAAAGTTGGTTCCTTCATCTTTAAAAATAAGGGTGTCCTGGTGATTGTGGAGAAATTATTGGAAAATATGGATTTTCAAAAGGAACAAAGGGTCAATTATGATCCTTATCATATAATTTCTCTAAGAAAAAAAGGAAATAAAAATAAACCATTTGATCACCAGGTTGTTGAGGGTTTGAAGGAAGTAGCCAATTTGTCTCATTTTGTAGAAAATCCAGGATGTCATGAGAGTACAAGCAGTGGATCAATTACAGTGTCTCAAGTGCCATAAAGTTCTAATGTTTTGATTAAAAGAAGTTTTTCTGAGATTGAAAATATGGAAATAGATGAAGACAGTTCACATCAGAAGACCAAAACATCTCGAGATGATAAAATTTCAAGTGAAGTAGTTTCAGATGAGTTGAAAAAGGTAGCTTTGATTCCTAAGAAGTCAGTGCAAATGAATCAATTTTCTTTTGAAAGTGCAAAAAATGCGGAATCAAGTTCAGTTTTTAAGTCTAAAGTAGAATTCATGAATAGCTATGTAGAAAAGCAGAGACAGTCCCTAGAAGAAACTAAAAATCTACTCCCACGAGTGAGAAGTCTGAATAACCCAAAGACTTCTTTGATTTCTACTAGGGATGTAGAGAGAAATACTTTAAAATTAGCTATGGTAAGTGATAAGAAAGTGGCCGAAATGGAAGTAAGATTGGATAAAATCAGTGTACCTGATAAAATACAGTTGCATAAATAGACAGAAGATATTATTTATTCAGATTTATTGCATGCCATGGTGAAAATTAACAAGTTGCAAGTTTGGTTGATAAATTAGAGGTCGAATTAAAGCATGATAAAGTTGAGAACAAGGCGAATTCTATTCAAATAAACAAATTGCAAGTAGATGTCATAAATTCAAGGAATGAAACAAGGAACACACAAGCCATCAGAAGACTCTTAGAAGAAAAAGATAATTCCCTCCAGGTACTAAAGAAGAAGTTGAAAACCACGAGTTCCAAACATGTTCATTCATCAGAGTTGTTAGTATTGCAGAGGGAGAAGGACAATATTCATCAGGAAATGATGGAGTACAAAGGAAAAACTGTGAAATTGCAAGAAGAAAAGAACAAATGGGAAAGGAAGCGAAATGAGTTAATAGCACAAATTTCACGGTTGAAGAAAGACAAAAATGATAAAAAAATATTATGGAAGAACTAATGAGCCAGACTCCTACTGATGAAGATTTGACCATTGTAAATATTTAAAATCCTTTAAATGATTTTTCTGTTGATGATCTACTAGTACCCTTGTCATAAGTAAGCTTGAAGGATGTAGAGATAAGGGAATTAAAAGAAAAAAATGAAAAAAATCAAATCCAAGCTGACTAAAATGGCTAAAAATACGAATAAGATATTACAAGATAAAGGTCAATTACAAAAGAAGCTTAATGAATTAAAAGAAAGGAATACAGGAAAGGGTCCTCTCCAAGGGGCTAAACACATAATCTAGGATACATCGTCTGTGGAGATTACTAAGTTTAGACATTATTTGAATTTCATTGATGACCAAAGTACATTGGTTAATTTAGCCAATCAGAGATTAAAATTAGTTAATGAAACTATGGAGAGGAAGCCCTTGAGTATAGCTCAGAATGCATTGAATTTCTTGAATTCATTAACTTATAAAAAATTACAAGATATAGGAATCAAAGATAGAGTGGCAATGATATTATGGTAAAAAAGGTTCATTCACAAACATCATCTTATGAAGACAATACAAGATAAGGCTGATGAGATGACTTCGTGTATTAATGATTTCAGGCATGATTTTAAAGAATTGTTTGAAGATGGCCTCCCTTATTTCTGGGATGAAGAAGGAATACTTCTTTCTCAATAACACTACCATATCCTGCTAGTACAAAGCCGTATGGATCACTCCAAGTTTGATGATTTGGTGAAGGGGCTGATGGTAAAAGTCATCGTGGACAAGTTAACAGAAGACTTCGAGATATTGCAGAAATTTCTGATCGTCAGAGGAGGGCTTCCTACTGTGTCTTACGAAACCTATATGGATCTGGAAGTGTCTATCCAGGAAATGATTGAGTACGACATCCCAAGCACAGAACAATGGAGAGCTATGGAAAGATTCGAAAAAACAAAGTATATTCTTCATCCGTGAAAACAGGTGTTGCACGCTATGGAGTTGCTTGTTCGATCCTTGTTGTCACCAAGTTGATTTTTAATTAAATGATCTGTTATCAGAATCAAAGCAAGTAGTTTATTCCTAGTTGTTAGGGATATAGTTACAAAGAATTTGATTAAACAGATTATTCAGTTATTGAATCTTCTTTGGATAAGAAATCATTTATGTATATATTTGCATTTACTTGATGTAATGGGGGTTGGAAACCATTTGTTGATCAATGTTTTCTTGAAGACATATAATTTTTGAAATAACAAAGTTGAATGTGTGTGGGTATGTGGGTATCAGATATTTTTATGCTGTTTACATTACAGTCTGTATTTTCTTTCCTATGTGATTGTTTTTTCTAGTGTTTACATTCCATTATGTTTTCTTCATATCTGAAACATAGAGTTGAATGGTTGGAATTCATATTGGTTGTGCTCTGACTATTGTTTCAGGTATTCCATAAATGTTTTAGCTGAAGTTAATATGGGATTCATCTTTTGATGCTCTATATTAATGGAATGTTCATATTTCCTCCTTTTCCACCTGAATTTAATGAATGACTGTAATTAAGTGGTTATCTTTCCTTTGATGCAATATCACGCATGGGACCTTGTGATATCTTTATATATTTTGACTCCATTTCCCAATGAATATGTGTATCATTTCAACCGTCTATATGATTTTTAAGTGTTGATTTTATATCTGACCTTGTTAAATTTATAATTGAGAGATCCCTCTCTGGAAAGGAAAGCCAGTTTATTTCTGAAGTGGTTTTTGTTGTTACCTTTGGGATTTACCTTTGCAACCTGGGTATATTCTGAGTGATAACAAATTGGCGCCGTTGCCGAGGAATGAAGGTGCAAATCTGCCCTGGGAAGAACGATAGATTTTTAAAGATCAAGAAAAGATTTCTGTGGGCAAACATGAATTTTTGTCAGTAGAGAAGGTTGTATATTTTCCCTGGCGATTCCAATGTAATTTTTTTCAAAATTTAAAGAAAATTCATTCTGGCTTCAAGAAGACATACATGAGGTAATTCTGACACTGAAATTTTAAAGAGTTTAAAAGATCCAGAAAGGTTATTTAAGAAAAAGGATAAAGAAAAAATAGATTTTCCTTTGTTTGCTGCGTCATCTTCTCAAGATTCTCCTAATATTTTTGATCCAGAATGGGAAGTTAATGTTGGAAAAAGTTTGTTGAAAACTAAATCTAAGTCTGATCTTAAGAATACTGAATTTAATTCTCATAGATTAGAATCCTATTTGTTGGATTCCCTTTGGAGATATTTACAACAGTCTGCAAAAGTTGAAACACTTGTTGTTCAAAACACTTAAAAGTCTTTAGTACCTATGAATCCACCTAGACCAATGGAAGCCAGATTTTCTCCCTTGCATTTGCCTGCTTTATTACATGACCTTCCTCAAAATTATTCCCAGAGAATTTTCTTATTTGATGGAGAAGGAGACATAACTGCAAAACAACATGTGGCTAAATTTGAAGATTTTGTTGACTTGGATGAAGTTGATTATGCAGATGTTAAAATGCAGTTATTTGCTCAAAGTTTATCAGGCGAAGCAAAGAAATGGTTTAAAGATTTTCTAGATGGATCTATATTGAATTTTCAATCTTTCCTGAATGCATTCCTAGAAATATGAGATGACAAACAAAATCCTTTGCAGCTTTTGTCTTAGTATAACAGTCTCAAAAAGGGGGGTTTTGAATCTATTCATGAATTTTCTGGTAGGTTTATGAGGGTTTATAATTCTATTCTAGAATATATAAAACCTTCTATAGCCACCACTAAACTGCATTATGCTGGAGCCTTTGATAATGACTTTGCATTTTCATTGAGAGAAAGAAAATCAGCAACTCTTGCCGCAATGTTTACAGATGCTTTAGAAGTGGAAGTGAATATGATGGCAAGTGGAAAAATGAAACACGAAGACATTGATAGGAGGAAAAAGGAAGAAAATTCACCTTCTACTTCTTCTTCTACCACTGATATCAAGTTTGAAATGATGTTGAAGACAATGGAGAAATTGATGGACAGATTGACTATGGATAATAGGGCATTCAATAGAAGGCCAAATCCTCTTATGCTTCCACAAAATAGGTAGAGAGACATGAGAAACCCAAGAAATCAGGAAGAACAGCAAATTCGACCACCCTTTCCTGAGAATTATGTCGCTGACAAAGAAGATCCTACTGAAAATGAAATTCATCTTTTTGGAGAACTGGATTCTGAAATATATCTTACTGAAGAAGAACATAACATGTTTGCACAGGATGATGGAAATGAAGAATTTGAGAGGGAGACAGAACAATATCAAAGAGGTTACCTACATGCTATGGATGATGTTCAGAGGAAGATTAGATTGAGAAACAGAGAAGTATTTATAAATAAAGGGAAGGTAATTCCAAATCAGCCTTCCACTAGTTCTCTAAATATAGAAAGGGGAAAAGAAATGCAAAAAGAGTCTGTTGTAAATAAAGAAGTTGAGAATGAGACACAAAAAAACAAAGGAATGAAGCAAGTAACCCTAATTGATGTAGAAAGAGTCGGTTCTAGTTTCAATTTGCAAAATGAGCTTTCAAAGTTGAAAATTTCTGTTCCATTTAATGAGTTGTTGAGAAACAATGAATATAGAAATACCATAACAAAAATGGTCAAAGGTCAAGGAGAATTGCAATTTGATATTTTGGAATTGAATGATGATAATCCTACAATTTCATTTGGGTCGAAAGTTGAAAATTTAGAAAATGAAGAAGTCCCTCCTTTTTATTTGAGTTTAAATGTGCATGATATGGTGGTCCATAATGCTATGCTAGATTCGGGTGCATCACATAATTTAATGCCAAAAGGAGTATTTGAAAGTCTGGGATTGGAAGTGACAAGACCATATAAGGATCTGTATTCTTTTGATTCCAGGAGAGTGAAATGTCTTGGTTTGATTAAAGATATGGTAGTAACTCTGAATAAATTACCATCTAAAACCATAGTAATGGATGTGCTAGTAGCATATATCCCACCTAAGTTTGGAGTATTGTTATCAAGGTCTTGGACTTCAAAGTTGAAGGGTAGTTTACAAATGGATATGCCATATGCTACTATTCCTGTTCAAGATGGAAGTAAAAGGTTATATAGGGAGAAAAGAACTCCTTATGTAGTGAGCAGTCAAGATAAGCCTGAAGTTCATCATATATATGTTGTTGATACTAATTTGGGGTCTTCCATTTTCTTTAATGATACTGTCCCATATGATTTGGAAGCTACATTGCAGATGAAGCCATGAGAAAATAAAAAAGAAGAAGTGATGGAACAAGATGCTTTGGAGGAAAAACAAAAAAGAGAAGGTTTGTGGACTATGTATTTTGATGGATCTGTGGCAAAAATAGGTTCTGGAGTTGGTGTGTACATAATCTCTCCTATCAGGGATTTTAAATCTTTATCATATAAATTAACATTTGAATGCACAAACAATGTAGCTGAATATGAGGCTTTACTACTTGGGTTGCATGCTTTGAAAGATTTGGGGGCACAGAGGATAAAAGTTTTAGGGGATTCAGAATTGGTGATAAACCAGGTGAATGATAGTTATCAAACCAGGCATCCCCGAATGAGGGCTTATAGGAATGAAGTATGGGATATGATTGGTAAATTTTTTACAGAGCATATGATTCAGGTGGTTTCCAAACATGAAAATACTGTAGCAGATTCTTTTGCAGTAGCTGCTGGAAAATTTAAAACCCCTATTGTTGGTCAGAAAGAATATCAAGTGGACATTGTGAATATACCATCTATTCTTGATAATTATAAATATTGGTAGGTATTTGAGGATGACATGCAAATAAGAAGGTTTTTAGAACTATTAAAAGAATTTGTAAATACTCATATTGATACCGAAAATGACAATGGTGAGAATTTTCATGATGATGAAGAGCCTGAAATGGAAAAGGATGGTGCTGAAAAATTAAAGGGAACATTAGGAGGAAAATATATTATTCAATTAAAAAATATTTTTATACCAAGAGGTTTGATTCCCTTGGAAAAACTTTTTGATCAAAATGATGTTGCTAAGAATCCTAAAGTGAAACCTTTTGAGAATGCTGTTGAAGATAAGAATATTGGTACAGAGGAAAATCCTAAGATTATAAAATTATCCAAAATTTTTCCTGTAAAAGAAAAAGAAGAATATGTGAATTTAATGAAGAAGTATACGAATGTGTTTTCTTGGAGTTATGAAGATCTTGAGTATGATACATCTATAATACAATATACAATTCCCATAAAACCCGGGGAGAAACCTTTCAGGCAGAAACTTAGAAGGATAAATCCTAAATTGCTTCCCATTATTGAGAAGGAAATTAAAAAATTATTTTCCAAAATCATTGTGACTATAAGATTTTCAAAATGGGTTGAAAATTTGGTTCCTGTTAGAAAAAAGAATGGAGAAATAAGACTGTGTATAGATTTCCGAAATTTAAATAAAGTTTCTATGGAGGACAATTATCCCTTGCCGAATATGGGTCATATACTGCAGAAGGTAGTTGGAGCTGAAAGAATTTCAATGATGGACGGTTTTTCTAGTTACAATCAGATTAAAGTATTACCTGAAGATCAAGAGAAAACCACATTTACTACACCTTGGGGCACTTTTATGTATGCAAAGATGCATTTTGGCTTAATGAATGCAGGAGATACTTTTCAGCGGGCCATGGACATTGCTTTTGTGGGAGAAATTGGAAAATTTGTGGCAATTTACATGGATGACATCACAGTTTATTCAATATCTGACAGAGAACATATTCACCATTTAGAAAAGATTTTCATGAAGTGCAGGAAATTTGGTATATCATTGAACCCAAAGAAGTCCAATTTTGCATTGGAAGAAGGAAAATTATTGGGTCATATAATATCTAAAGACGGAATAAAAATTCATCCTGAAAGGGTGTTACGGAGAGAAATTACTATGGCTTGGGGTACCACAACAGACAGCTAGACTCCAGAAATCAATCTTTCCCAATATGCAATAGAAATAAAAACATCTAACACTAAAGGATCGAACCTCGTACCTTATTCCGGACGGTTGAAGTAGATCCCTGTTGAGCTTTCCAATCTTCAGCTTGAATTGTTATAGCACATCCTCAACAACAAGTAAACAATACAAGCATGCTATATTTCATGGTGTTAGATCTATTCTAGCATATATAATCAATAATGTATAAGCGTTTGACATATTCCAATGGATACAATATTGATTCAAATACACATTATTGGACAGGAAAAGATATTTCTATTAATATGAATCAGAGATTACAAGTGACAACCTCTGACGGCACGTCTGTGAACCGGAGAAACTGAATCCCCCACTTGGGCCTCCACCACCTCAATCCTCCATCACTTCGATAGCAAGCTCACTAGCAAAAGGTAAGCTTGGGAAGAACACAACAATGCTCCAAGGGACAAAGGGATGCAGACTCAAGCATAAGTTCTGGCAACAATGGACTATAGTTTCGTTACTCTCAATTCTCTCTTATGCTTTCAATGTCTCAATGGGTTCCTTATATAGCTTTTCAAATGGATACTGAAAGGTCAAATCCGTGCGATCTCAAGGCATATGGAAGGCCAGGAGTCATATGAGTCGGATCCAAGTCAAGGAACGCTCCAAAAGGTTTTGGATTATGCACACATCCCGATGTACGCGACTATAGAGGGAATATCCACGTATGTACGCGGTTATCAGGGAAAAGGCCACGCATATCATTTTTCTTATGTTTTTAGGGATGGTCAAGGATACATCAAAAGACAAAAAGTGGTCCATAGGGGCTAATGAGTCTGCAGCGGGACAGGGGAAGGCCATACAATGTGTGATTCACCTAGTGTGGTGAAATCCGCTATAAATTGGAAAATTTGTGGCAATTTACATGGATGACATCACAGTTTATTCAAGATCTGATAGAGAACATATTCACCATTTAGAAAAAAAATTCATGAAGTGCAAGAAATTTGGTATATCATTGAACCCAAAGAAGTCCAATTTTGCATTGGAAGAAGGAAAATTATTGGGTCATATAATATCTAAAGACGGAATAAAAATTGATCCTGAAAGGGTGAGTGCAATTTTAAAGGTAGGAGAACCCAAGAGTAAAAAGGAAATACGATCATTCTTGGGACAGGTGAATTTTTTGAGAAGGTTTGTACCTAGTTTTGCTGAAATCTTAATGAATATTACAAATATGCTAAAAAAGGGTCATGAGATAAAATGGAATGCGGAGGCTAGGAGGTCATTTTGGGAAATCAAACAAGCAATCTTAGAGGCTCCGGTGTTGGTGAGTCCGGATTTTACCAAATATTTCTTAGTATTTTTGTATGCTTCAGAGCATACCATTACAGGAGTTTTATTGCAAAAGAATGATGAAAACATGGAGCAACCCATATCATTTTTCAGCAAGATGTTGAGGGATGGAGAATTGAAAAATGATATCATGGAGAAATAGGCATATGCTTTGGTCAAAGAATTGAAAGATTTCAGAGTATATATTTTTCACTCACATATAATTGCACATGTTCCAACTGCTGTAGTAAAAGGGATTTTGACACAACCTGATCCAAAGGGTAGAAGGGCAAAATGGACAGCTACATTACTGGAGTACGACATAGAGATAAAGCCTACTAAGCTGATTAAGGGACAAGGATTAGCGAAAATGATGACAAATTCAAATTGTGAATCCTTACAAATCAATTTCTTATCCCATTAGTTTAATCAGTTGGATACAGAGGTGGAAGTGATGGTTGATTTTGTGGCGTCTCCATGGTATTCTGACATTGTTTACGTCCTTCAAAATTTACAAGCACTAGTGGGATTGAGTAAGTCGAGGGAAAGGTCAGTAAAATTGAAAGCTGTCAAATTTTGTATTATAAATCAATATCTTTATTAGAAGGACCCCGAAGGTGTGTTACTAAACTGTCTTTTGGAAAATGAAGCTCAACATACAGCTAAAGAATTCCATAAAAGAGATTGTGGAGGGCACCATTCTTGGAAGGTGACTGCAAATAAAATTCTAAGAGCGGGCTACTATTGGGAAACATTGTTTTCAAATGTATATAAAGAAACCAGCATGTGTCATCAGTGTCAAATTTTTGATGGTAAAAGAAAGGTACTTCCTCTCCCTTTAAATCCAATAACAATAGAGGCTCTTTTCCAACAGTGGGGTTTGGATTTCATTGGGGAAATAAATCCAAATTCTTCAGGACAACACAAATGGATTTTAATAGCTATGGATTATTTTACAAAATGGATTGAGGCGATTCCCACCAAGAATGCCACTACAACTGTAATCATGGATTTTCTTGAGGAGAACATATTGGCTAGATTTGGATTCCCCAAAAGAATAGTAATAGATAATGCAGCTGCTTTTAAATCCAAGAAGATGATTGATTTCTGTCACAAATATCATATCAGTCTCAATCATTTGACTGCCTATTATCTGCAAGGAAATGGGTTAGCCGAATCCTCAAATAAAAGCTTAGTAAGGATCATCAGGAACTTGTTGGAAGATAATAAAAGATCATGGCATACCAAGCTCAAATATGCTTTATGGGATGACAGGATTAGTACCAAAAGGGCAATTGGAATGTCTCCTTTCCAGTTGGTGTATGGAACTGAAGTTGTTTTTCCAGCATCGTTAGGTGTTCCAGTTATGAGGTGTTTCCAAGAACAGCAAGAAGAACCAAACCACATGGAAAGGAGGATAAATCATATTATTGAGCTAGAAGAGCGAAGGAATAAGGATTATGATAAATTGCAAGTGCATCAGGAAAAAATAAAAAATACTTTTGACAGAAGGGTGAAAGAAGAACAGTTTCAGATTGATGACTTGCTTTTGAAGTGGGATGCTCCCAGAGAAGATAAACATGGAAAATTTGATCATATGTGGGTAGGTCCTTATGTTATTGCTGGGCATAGAGGGAAAAATGCTTTTCTTTTGGAATATCCGAATGGGGTTTCTCTGGATAGTAACCCTGTCAACAGGAGATTTTTGAAACAGTACCTATCCTAAGGAGGAAGGTAAAACTTGTATCATAAGTTTGTAAATATTTATTTCCTTTAGAAATCAGTACAGATGATGAGCCGAATGTTTTTGAAGCTCGCAGCGAAAGCCCTAAGATTCAGGAGGCATGCCATTTCTTTCTAGTAAATATATAAAAAAGAAAGATAAATTTTTTGGAAGCTATCACGTAAAGATTAAAGACAGACACTTGGTATACGAGTTCTTTGATACCTCGCAGGGAGGATATCATCCCTAGATGGAGCCAGTTGTTAACAACTTCTAACTTGTATAGTATCGAAAGAAACATCGTGAAGAAAATGATGGTTATTTGGACTTTGGTTAAATATGACAATGTGAATGTATGATAAAGGGCGCATAAATGATGAAATTATCTCACAATCCAATGGTATAGAACAAGGATGCGAAAATCAACGGTTTAGAATAGATCTTCTCTGTGAAGATGCACGGGAGGTAAAGGTATGCGGAGATAATTAACAAGGCATGAAGATCGACGGTTATGGGATCGGGTCGACAAGATCTACGGTTGATAAGAAGTCCGCTTCGTAAAGTTGCATGTTGTTAAAAACAAAATGGCCCAGCGGAATGTGTATGTGTAAGTTAATCCAACGGCTTAAAATAAGGTGAATATTCATCAATGGCTATCATTAGATCCGGAGGGTAGAGTTGCACAGCGGTTGAAGTAGGAAAGCAGTAGCGGAATAAAAACTATGGTGCACGTGGCGGCTTGTGGTACATTCCGTGGAGAAAAATGGTTTAAGAAAAACCACTAGAAAAAGCCTCTGGAATGGACTTCTATATAAAGTGAAGTTAGCTTATTTTGGAAATCATTTTTTATTTTACATGCCGGGACAAATGAAAGAGATCGCCCACCATCCTTCACAGTCAACTTCGGGTACATGCAGTTACAGTCACAGGTAAGCTTCGAGCACTCGAGCTTTATTCATAGAATCATCGTCATTTTTCTATTATGGAGAAAGATAAAGGGTTAGAAGGTCTTACCCAAGTCCTAGATGAAAGGGAAGAATTCTTGGTTGATAGAGATAGAGGTATATATGACCCATTCCTGTCAGTGGGAAATGTATCAGTTATTAAGGAAATTTTGTGGCGATATAATTCACAAGGAAACGACATTTTGAATGCTTGTAAGCCATTTCTGCATTATTTTACCATTGAGCAAACCTTACCTTTTCCTGAATTCGCCAAGTGGTGTGCAAGTAATTACTCGTCTTCTAAAAGAGTCATTGTGAGTCGTTCCATGTCTAGGATATTGTGTAGAATTGATACAAAAGATGTCCATGAATTTCTAAATTTGCTTGATAATTACCTCGATAGTGGTGACTTTGTAAATGAGTCTGTTTTGGCTGAAGTGTACAGAGGTTGTAAAACTGAAGTTCGATGTGAATTTTTGTCTCATATTCTTAAAGAAGGCCAGTCATTGGAAGGTCTCTTTTTGCTCTATCATATTCACATTTTCAAAGAGGAGGTCCAATTGGTTGTGTCTTTGGTCTGTCAGGTTTTAGGTCTAGATGATGATTTTCATGTTAGTGAGGTTGTCTTGGGCTTCTTATTGAAAATGAGTTCAGTTGGTATTGAGTCTGAGTCCCATCTGGTTCATGTCTTCAGTTTGGATGAATATTTAGCAGAGGCTATCCATATCCAATTGGTCGAGCTCTCAAAAGTTATATTTTTCAAGTATGAATCATATTTGTTGAACATGTTATTATGTTCAAATGTAACTGAATTGCAATTCTTGAATACCATATTCTCTTCGGATGTGCCGAAGCAAATCGACATGTTCGAATTTGTAAATTCCATCATTTCAGAGATATATAAGTTGTTGTTTGATGAAGTATTTCCCAGAGTGTTTGAAGAAATGAAAACTATGATGCAATCGTCACCATAAGACAGGATTGGAGATTGGTTTTTGTATAAAGACTTTACAGTTTTGAGAGTATATGGTTTCATTGGAAAACCTTATAGGCTACCTGTTTTTCTTACCCCTAGGATATTTGCATTGGAATACATGAGACAAATATTACATGCAGAAGAGGAACATTTCGGGGCTTTCAAAAAATTCTCCCTTAAAGTTGGTTCCTTCATCTTTAAAAATAAGGGTGCCCTGGTGATTGTGGAGAAATTATTGGAAAATATGGATTTTCAAAAGGAACAAAGGGTCAATTATGATCCTTATCATATAACTTCTCTAAGAATACAAGCAAATAAAAATAAACCATTTGATCACCAGGTTGTTGAGGGTTTGAAGGAAGTAGCCAATTTGTCTCATTTTGTAGAAAATCTAGGATGTCATGAGAGTACAAGCAGTGGATCAATTACAGTGTCTCAAGTGCCAGAAAGTTCTAATGTTTTGATTAAAAGAAGTTTTTATAAGATTGAAAATATGGAAATAGATGAAGACAATTCACATAAGAAGACCAAAACATCTTGAGATGAAAAATTTCAAGTGAAGTAGGTTCAGATGAGTTGAAAAAGGTAGCTTTGATTTCTAAGAAGTCATTGTAGATGAATCAATTTTCTTTTGAAAGTGCAAATAATGTGGAATCAAGTTCAATTTTTAAGTCTAAAGTAGAATCCATGAATAGATATGTAGAAAAGCATAGACAGTCCCTAGAAGAAACTAAAAATCTACTCCCATGAGTGAGAAGTTTGAATAACCCAAAGACTTCTTTGATTTCTACTCGGGACGTAGAGAGAAATACTTTAAAATTAGCTATGGTAAGTGATAAGAAAGTGGCTGAAATGGAAGTAAGATTGGATAAAATCAGTGTACCTGATAAAATACAGTTGCATAAATAGACAGGAGATATTATTTATTCAGATTTATTGCATGCCATGGTGAAAATTAACAAGTTGCAAGTTTTGGTTGATAAATTAGAGGTCCAATTAAAGCATGAGAAAGTTGAGAACAAGGTGAATTCTATTCAAATAAAGAAATTGCAAGCAGATGTCATAAATTCAGGGAATGAAACAAGGAACACACAAGCCATTAGAAGACTTTTAGAAGAAAAAGATAATTCCCTCCAGGTACTAGAGAAGAAGTTGAAAATCCTGAGTTTCGAACATGTTCAGTCATCAGAGTTGTTAGTATTGCATGAGGAGAAGGACAAGATTCATCAGGAAATGATGGAGTACAAAGGCAAAACTGTGAAATTGCAAGAAAAAAAGAACAAATGGGAAATGGAGCGAAATGAGTTAATAGCACAAATTTCACAGTTGAAGAAAGACCAAAATGATGAAAAAGAGATTATGGAAGAACTAATGAGCCAGACTCCTACTAATGAAGATTTGACCATTGTAAATATTGAAAAGCCTTTAAATGATTTTTTTGCTGATGATCTACTAGTACCCATGTCACAAGTAAGCCTAAAGGATGTATAGATAAGGAAATTAAAAGAAGAAAATGAAAAAATCAAATCCGAGCGGACGAAAATGGCTGAAAATAAGAATATGATATTACAGGATAAAGGTCAATTACAAAAGAAGCTTAATGAATTAAAAGAAAGGAATACAGGAAAGGGTCCTCTTCAAGGGGCTAAACACATAATATGGGATACATTGTCTGTGGATATTACTAAGTTCAGACATTATTTGAATTTCATTGATGACCAAAGTACATTGGTTAATTTAGCCAATCAGAGATTAAAATTAGTAAATGAGACTATGGAGAGGAAGCCCTTGAGTACAGCTCAGAATGCATTGAATTTATTGAATTCATTAACTTATAAAAAATTACAAGATATAGGAATCAAAGATAGAGTGGCAATGGTATTGTGGTTAAAAAGGTTCATTCACAAACATCATCTTATGAAGATAGTACAAGATAAGGCTGATGAGATGACTTCGTTTATTAATGATTTCAGGCATGCTTTTAAATATTTTTGGGATGAAGAAGGAAGACTTCTTTATCAAGAACATTACCATAGCTTGCTAGTACAAATCCGTATGGATCACTCCAAGTTTGATGATTTGGTGAAGGGGCTGATGGGAAAAGTCATCGTGGACAAGTTAACAGAAGACTTCGAGATATTGCAGAAATTTTTGATCGTCAAAGGAGGGTTTCCTACTATGTCTTATGAAACCTATATGGATCTGGAAGTGTCTATCCAGGAAATGATTGAGTACGACATCCCAAGCGCAGAACAATGGAGATTTGTGGAAAAATTCAGAAAAACAAAGTATATTCTTCATCCGTTAAAACAGATGTTGCGCGCTATGGAGCTGCTTGTTTGAGCCTTGTTGTCACCAAGTTGATTTTTAATTAAATGATCTGTTATCATGATCAAAGCAAGTAGTTTATTCCTAGTTGTTAGGGATATAGTTACAAAGACTTTGATTAAACAGATTATTTAGTTATTGAATCTTCTTGGGAGAAGAAATCATTTATGTATATATTTGCATTTCCTTCATGTAATGGGGGTTGGAACCCATTTGTTGATCAATGTTTTCTTGAAGACATATAATTTTTGAAATAACAAAGTTGAATGAGTGTGGGTATCATATATTCTTGTGTTGTTTACATTACAGTCTGTATTTTCTTTCCTATGTGATTTTTTTTTCAGTGTTTACATTCCATTCTGTTTTCTTCGTATCTGAAACATAGTGTTGAATGGTTGGAATTCATATTGGTTGTGCTATGAATATTGTTTCAGGTATTCCATAAAATTTTATGCTAAATTTAATATGGAATTCATCTTTTGATGCTCTATATTAATGGACTGTTCATATTTCCTCCTTTTCCACCTGAATTTAATGAATGACTGTAATTAAGTGGTTATCTTGCCTTTGATGAAATCTCACCCATGCAACCTTGTGATATATTTATATATTTTGACTCCATTGCCCAATGAATATGTCTATTGTTTCAACAGTCTTTATGATGTTTAGTGTTGATTTTATATCTGGCCTTGTTAAATTTATAATTGAGAGATCCCTCTCTGGAAAGGAAAGCCAGTTTCTTTCTGAAGTGGTTTTTGTTGTTACCTTTGGGATTTACCTTTGCAACCTGGGTATATTTTGAGTGATAACAGTCTTCACAATTCTAAGTCAGGTGTTGAGTGAACAGTTGGGAGTGACTTGATGGATGCTAAAGAATGCATGGATAGAATTGGTGGTCATCCATTTACTCAAGAGGTTAGCTTCTATATCTCTCATAGCATGCAGTTAACTCCCACAGAACCTGTTTGTCAAAATAAAAATGTTGTGGAAACCTCTGCTGATGTTGTGGAAACCTCTACTGATGTTCCTAGTCAAATGGTATCTTAGCTAGGGACCTTGTGTTGATGCAAGCAAGGAATTAGGGTTGGGGTTTTCCCTAAGAAGACAATGGAAGCTAGGATTTCAGAGAAACCATAGAAAAGAAAAGGGAGCACTTGTTCCAATCCTATTTTTATCAAATTATAAGAATTTTTATTATCTTATTTGTTTTTTATTGATCCGTGGGGAGTTACCCAATAAAACACCAAAACCACGATCACTTTAATATGAGGAAAGAAAACCTAGCACAACTATTTCTATTATGATCAAGTATTAGGAATGCCTTTACTGGAATAATCCCCACCACAATTTGTTTTCTGTTAAGATTAATCAAAATTAACATTTGTTGAAGCTTTCTTGAAGTTCCTATCCTAATTTCGATCATGTTCCCACCATTTAATACAAGTATCAGGAATGCATCCATTCATTTAGATGTTTGGCTGCTGCAACAATATAGAAAAGATGGGAACACTAGGATCAACATAGTTTGGGAAAACATTAAGGAAAATGAGGAAATTAAACATAGAATTTGACAGATTTTAAACCAAACCATCAGTTACCTCTACATATCGATTCCCTCTATTTTAATTTTCCATTATTTACTCTTTTAAACTGCTCTTTGGGGTGGGGGAACATTAAATATTTAACCTAACTTAGATACAAATACTGCTACACATAATGTTGGAACTTAAATACAAATACTGATATACATACTGCTGGAACTTAAATACAAATAATGCTACTACACATACTACTAGAAATCACTACAGCAACATACAGTAAACACAATTCAATTTCTCACAGCACAACATTCTAAAATAATACTGCAATTTCTAATAGTCCCATCTATTAGGTCCAGTAACAAAGCAGTTTAAAACATAGCTAGGAAATTTTGAAAGAAGGATAAACATGGACAGGTTCAAAATTGAACCAAACTAACAATGTTATGGAAAATGAAGAAACAACTCCATTGATTTAAGAATTAAGCATAATGATTTATGCTCTTGATGGAAATGCAGGACACATAAAAGAACACAAGTATGAATGAAAATATAACATGTGTAGCATATTATAGACAAGTAGAAAATCAAAATGATTTGTAGAGACATACCTTTATCAGAAGTATTCAATTTTGGCTTCCATTTTTCTTGCTATTTGGACTTCTGTATTCCGGCTGCAACATCATTCCCCTTCATTGCTTGATGTAATATGCATGTGGCTGCTTGAATTTTTTCTAGAGACTGTTGACCTACATCATTTAAACTCTTACTCTTGATAGAGCTATGTTTACTCTTTTTTGCATGATTCCTCAATTTCAAAACTAAATATCCATTCAGTTGATGCTATGACCCATTTTTCTCCAAACCAAGCCAAGATTACTACATATCAACACTATGTACATCCATCAATTACAGTTACCTAGGATATGTATGAACAGAATTAGTCAAGCACATGCAAAAATATTATAAATGGACAAATAGAAGAAAACAATGTGGTTTAGACCTTCCTTAATTTCTATACTTAGATATATAATATGATCACACTTTGTTTCTTAGGAGACAAGTCACTAACGAAACAATGGACATACCTGAGAGAGAGATAGATAGGTAGTCGTAGGGCAGAGTGAGACAAATACAGACCATAAGATCATGGATCAATAATGTCAACCTCAAAACATATATAAAAAACAAAAAAATCTATTTGCATTTGCAGCAGCTATCAACCCAGCAACTCTCCACCCACAAAACTCAAAATCCCCAATCGAGGTTCTACACCCAGCTTAATGAGATTCAAACCAGATTCAGTGAATTTTTTTTGGCCTTTCTAGCCAAAAACAACTACACCTAACTAGACTAAATTTTTAACAGCTACACTTATTGTCTCATGGCTTGGGGCTTGAGGTCCAAACTCCTCTGAATGCAGCTAGGATTTCTTCTCTTAGCTTTTTCATACCTCAAATATTGTCATTGTCTGCTCTAGGAGGACATCATGGATAGTCCTAACTTGTGCCCATAACTACCTCACATCCACAAAAATGGCCCAAATTGAATGCCAAGGCTGCTAAAAGGTGAAACACACCCAATAATGTTCAAAACAATACCCATATTGGCTTAATTGTTGTAACTTGATGTTATAGGGCCCAAAAATGCCCAGATATGAGGTACATGGCCTGTTCATTTCCTTTCATTGTCCACAGGTGGCATGGATTTCCCAGAATTCATTTTACAACTAAGAAAAAGACAACATCATACTTTAAACTTGCCTAGAAAACTCAAAAACCAACCCACAAACCCTCATGGAAAATTAAGTGAACACCTTATGGGAAACAATGTGCATGATTCCTTAATGTCAAAACTAAATATCCATTTGATTGATGCTATGACCCATTTATGCCAGAGTGAGATAGATACAGTCCACAAGGTCACAGATCAATACTGTCAACCTCAAAAAATATATAAAAAAACAAAAAAAATCTATTTGCATTTGCAGTAGCTGTCAACCCAACTCTTGACCTAATAGCTCTCCACCCACAAAACTCAAAATCTCAAAGAAAGACAAAAAATGCATTACCACAAGGAGAATAGAATGAGCCGAGATAGCTTATCCAAGAGGCCTCCTGGGTGGAACAAACACACCCCATGGGAATCAAAACAAGAATATATACCTAGCTAATACAAGAGGACAAGATAAAGAGTCCCATACTCAAAAAGGGAAAAACATGACTATGCCACAAATACTGATAAAAACTCTTAAAAGAGCTGTATCAATCCTTCCTCAATAATTTCTCCTTCCCGGAGTTCTGAGAAGGAGAGAAGACCAGCCTTCATATCAAGTGCTTCCTTGGATAAGTGATTTGCACTCATATTGTGCTCCCTGTAGACATGCCTAAAGCCAAGGGATAAGAAATCATGTTTGATAAACAAGACCCACAAGACCCACACACAATACCCACAAGAAAATACCCACAAGAATGATGTGTACAATCAAGGTGGGGAAAAAAACATTTTACCCACAAGACGAAGGGTAAAAAATTGATCTTCTCTCTCAAGGTATAGTCCATATGTGTTTTGTACAATAATTCTAAGTTTTATCATCATCGTATAAGGAAGGTGATTTCTTTCAACTTAACACTCCTAGAGGTCCGTGTGTTAAAGTTGAAGCATCCAAGGACAATCAATAACAACAATAGTAATTGCAAATCAATGAGTTCAAAAATACAATGGAAAAAAATACATTTCAAGAGTTCAAAAATACAATGGAAAACCAATATTTATTAATTAAAGCCAAAATCTAATTAAATTGTGTACTTACATTCATTTCATTAACTTGAACATTGTCAAAAGGGAAAAAAAACCAATAGATGAGATGCCGAGTGTGACTGCTTTCAAAATAATACCAACAGTACATGAAAAATTGAGTGTGACTGCTTTCATTGAGCAGTAGTAGAAAATGGCGATAGCGAAGTTTGGAAGAAAAATACATTTCTGTATTGCCAAAAAATTTCCAAGGTTTTTTCACAAGTGCTTTAAGAAAACAATCATTGACAGAGTACAGTTGGGATGAATACTATGACATAATACTCAACTATATAGGAGATAATAGTAACCACCACAAGCGAGGAAGGAAAAAACTCATCTTTTTCAATAGCACCAGAATAATGTTTGTATTGACATGACAATGGAAGATGAGGATGCCAGGATGTTAGATTACACATTTTCCATAATTACAGCACCATTTCTCCTTCCAGAACTGGTTGAAAGGGTAGCTAATATGTTCAACTATTTTTTTTCACAAATGGTGGGCCCTCAACAGAAAACTCTCACCCTCAAGGACCCTGAAAAATATGAATTCAAACCAAAGCAACTGTTGAACAAGTACAACATCAATTGTAGATACTCTAACTGCATCTCATGTTGATGAGGATGTGAAATACTCTAATTGCATTTCCGTGAGACTTCTAGTTTTCATTGGAGGGGAGGTGTGATGCCTTAATGAAGGATGATGCTGATATTGATTCCATACTAGCAGTTGATGGGAGTATCGTAACTGCCTATAAACTAATTAGGGCTTGTAAATGGGAGCATTGTAACTGCATATGGCTTGTAACTACCTATAAACTAATTTAGAAGTTATAAGGACACTAAATATGGAAACATTTTGCATATCCATTATGGCATTAACATTGCTTACAAAATGCCCCAATTTCCTTATTAGTAGTTTCTTTATAATGCCCTTTAGATAAAATTTCCTTCAAATGGACTTTCCAATCCTCTAACTTATGTTTCTATGGTAGACATGCATGTAGTTTTCTTCTTGTGTTTTTCAAATGTATGTACAGCCTTTTTCAAATTCTTCTCATATCTAACAGAGATGCAAAGTAAATATAAATAAAAAAGAGATGTTTCCACCAATGAAAGGTATAAAACTCATTACCAACCACTATGAACTCCTAGAATCTATTAACTAGTGTCATCTGAATAGATGAGACAATAACAAAGAAGTTGGAAGAGTGTCATGGAAGTTCAAAGAGGCAGTCGAGGTAGATGAAATACCTATCCTATCATTTGAGGGCAATCTGTATGATAAGGGAATAATAAATATCTCTACTATAGTGATAAGGTGATTCTTTGGAAATCTAAGACCTGTTCCTGTTAGCATCCAATTGTGCTATGAGGTAAGCTGTGTCATCTCAAAGCCCTTGAAAATGAGCTATTAGATACTACAGACTTTTGAGTATCAATAAATATTTACTGTTTCTTTTTCCCTACCAAGGCAACAAGGTGGTGGCAATTAAAGTGATACAGTAGAACACATCATCCATTGTACTATCATTAGTCAACAGGAAGTGTCTCCAGATGAAAATCTCTCTAACAAATAAGCTACACGTTTCAAAATCTCATATCTAAGGAAGGAATGTTGAAAGAAGCAATATCAAGTCTCTCTAATCTCATAATACACTAGATATCTGAAGATGAAGTTCTATGTTATCTCTACCTCTAGGCTCTAGCGAGAAAAGTTTGCATTTTCCTTGATCACAACAAATTTATCACTCTGACTCCACTCTCAGCCAGTTAATACAAACTCTCAGTTGTCCTAGCATGTAATTCAGACCATGAGATCAATTTTGAGATGTAATTAAAAGTATAATACTCAAGCATTGGACCAAAATACTCTAAAATGAATCATATTGTAGGTTTAATAATGGCATTACAGAGTAATACTTTGGATGAGATATCCTAAAGAACTACTGAAAGCATTTGCTCTCTGGTATTGCTAGGAATACACATATTTTGACTAAGCATGGTTGGGTACATGTTGATGTCGTGACTTTCTCCTCAAGGAAATGTTAAATTTTCCGCACAAGTGAATTATAATAAAATTGATCCTTATATATTTACCAAATGTTATGCATCCCAGAGGTGGATCAAGGTGAGAAGAGCTGAACTAATCTTCTAGGTGAGAGGAAAGACACCAAACCTTTTCTTGAGAATTTTATATTGTATTCTCTACATATCATGCTCCAGTGACAAATCCATTATGTTAAAGCATATGATTTATTACAGACAGAATTCCCTTAGTCTACATCCAACCTGAGCTTAGAACCCATCCCTTACTCCTTGCAAGCTTATTTAGATTTGTCTCCTTTCTTCACGAGATACATGCTATGGACAATTTAACAGAGTGGACAAGATATCCCATACTAGGTGCTTCATTCCTCAGAGGACACTACCTCCATGGATCTCCCAAACAAAAGACAGTGTTGGTTCTTGAAGGCTTCTTCACTCCTTCAAATCCATAGGCATATCTCTTCCACTCTGTTAAACCCTCTCCATACAATATGACCACTAAAGTCTCAGAAGAAACCTATTAAAACCCATTAATGACCACTAAAATCTCAGAAGAAACCTATTAAAACCCATTAATGGAAAGGAACAAGGTGCATATTGAATCCTCTCACACTTTACCCACTTACCCAGTTATTCATGATTCATTAGTTTATTTAAAATCCCTTCAAGAAACTCCTTTTGGTGCGAGATAACTTACTCCTAAAATATGTAACTTTGCTACTTATTAATGGAAAGGAACAAGGTGCATATTGAACCCTCTCACACTTTACCCTCTTACCCAGCTATTCATGATTCATTATTTTATTTAAAATCCCTTCAAGAAACTCCTTTCGGTGCGAGATAAATTTCTCCTAAAATATGTAACTTTTCTACTTATTTTGTCATTGAACTATTACTTCAAACATATGAAAATTTTAGTTAATTCCTATGCCCAATGGCTTCCTAATAATGCATAGCTACAACCATATCTGTATCAAAATGTCACAGGAATGCACCTCGAAGCTTTTAATTAAGAATGTCCTCTAGGAATAATCAAGCCTATCATAAACGTCAAACAAATGAAACCACATATTGAGAGCAAGAATGAGAATTATTATGCCAGAGGAGATGAAATGGTGAAGTAATTCAAAGCACTAGATCCATAGTGTAAAGGAATCTGTCTTCCCTTTCCAAGGTCAGCTTGGTTTCCAAAACATTGATTTGCTAATTCTTGCAAGGTAAAACCTCACCAAACGAGTACTTCAGTCTCTCTATACTGCACACATTATAGAGCCTCAAAGTTATTGCATACTAATGAGATCCTATGCATACATTACAGAGACACATATGTAGAACCTTGAAAGTATTGCATACTAATTAAATCCTATGTATTGAGGAAAAATATTTACCTAGGAAAATACAACATCCTCAATACTTAGAGCTACAGAAGATCCAATGCCAATAGCCTCCTCTCCGATGGAGGTCAAATAAAATGAAATCCTACCTTGTCTCCGTGCTTCATAAAATATGGTATCCATAACTCGAACACTCACCATGTCACTGTATATTTTTAGTTCAAATTCTTTGTCAACTTGTTTATAGAAAATGAATCATTATGAACTGGCCAACAACCAATACCAAAGATATCAACAACGAAATCATCATCGACAACCATTTTCAACAACTAAGGGCGATATAGATTTGCTATAGATTATAATGTTTCAGGGAAGCAAACCTCTTCCAAGTTAGTCTCTGAGATCTAGAGACCATGGTTGTCTAAAAATATGTAGTAGGAGGATGCTTTGTATGATTTTTCTGCTAAAAAATCCATTTGGTATGCATATCTCACTTCCCTTGTTCTAGTATCATCAAACTAGCCGATCACAAAAAAAATGAAAGAAGTAACCATTAGAAACAAACAAACCAAGCATAGACATAAATATGTAGATCCACTAAAGCAAGATCGGCTTTCAGGCCTGTTCAATATAATATCTAGGAGAAGAAATTGAAATAATAGCATACCTGTGTGTCATCCTCAGTCGTCTGTCTAACTGTTACTGTTAAGCTATTTTCTCGATGCAGTATATAACAGCATGTGCTTGTTGGACATTGTGATAGCAGGCCATAGATACAAGGATTCCCAGTTACCATATGGACTGGATATATCAGTAAGACCATGTTTAACAAAATCACAAACAAATGGCCTTGCTGCAACCTGCAAGTAGGTTGGAAAAACCCAGTTCAGCCGAGTAGCAGATCTTCTTACACATAACAGGGAAGCTCTCATGGTGTAATGAATTCAAATTGAACTCCCTTAAACTACAGAAGAAGGAGGCTTGTGAAGGTATTTCTATCATTGGAGGAGGTACCATTTTATAAGGTATGCCATGCCTTCTCATGCTTATGATATGTGCTGCCCATTGCTATGTACCCTTGGAAGCATGTACATTGCTACATTTGGGCAGACAGTCTGGTGACAGGAAAGGCCGTGGAACAATGTACATTTGCTACATTTGGGCAGACACTTAACTGAGATCATGCAGGAGAGAGTCAATGGATCCTACTCCATGCCTAACACAACATCCATTTATTTATTGAAGGGTGTAGTTGAAACTTATTAATGGTAGGCATGGATGGCTTGTATTTTTCTTTGGTAACCCATAACAATAGCACTGAGAGCTCTTTAATGTAAATCAAATATGGGCTTGTTCTAAGTATGCTTGGTTTGTTGCAGCCCTAAAATTAATAAAAGTAAGTCATAGCAGCAGCAGAGATAAAAAAATTATAAGTTCTGGGAAAGAAAGATCCCCAGGTTGGTGACAAGGAATATGGTGAACTGCACGCCAGAGTCAAGAATGAAAAAGGTGGAATTTTGCCAAATTTGTCAACTAGCAAAGATAATTCAGAGAAACTTCCAAGCAATTCACCAACAAAGATAATTCAGAGAAAAGTAAAGGTAGCACTTTTCTCACTAGTGCAATTCTATGAATGTAGCACTTTTTTCACTGGTGCAATTCCTCCTGAACTTGGAAATTTGAAAGTTCAAAATAATAGCGATTTCCAAGTTTCCATATAACTAAAGAAGTGTGTCATAAATGAGTAAGTCACTTGATGATGTGAGAAAATGAAACCTACTTGAACCCTGGCCGTATTTGTCCCTTGTTGAGGTTGCCATACTGATCTATTGTAGCATAGCCTGTGTTGAGTTTTAATGTGATCTTGTACCTCATAAGCCCATTATAGATTCATCAACATCACACTTATATATTTAAGTTAGCCAATTTTTTGCATCAAATTTTCTCTTTCATGAATTTAGGTTATCATTTACTACAAGGATGCACAAGGATAACTCTAGCTTTATACAAATCCTCTAGTACATATCTGTAAAAAAATTTCACCCCTTCAAGATATGCAGTCCCCAAAGAGACGTAATTCCGTTGCAAGATTGTTAGGCATTAGCTAGTTGTTGGTTGTCCTAGGTTTCTTCTTATTTTCTAAATCCTTGTTTTTAGAATTCTTATTTTCATTATAGAAATGAGGTTCTTTGCAATGCATTCACTCTATTTATCTTTTGAATTTTTTATTTTAAAAGAGAACATTTTTGAAAATGAGTTTTTAAATGCATGGTTAACATATCTTTATAGTTTTCAATTACAAATGGAACATTGGAACATGCTTACTCTTGGTACATGGTTATTTAAAAATGGTACACAACTATTCAGTCGTGCCCATAATTATACTGTACTGGTTGTTACATGGTATTTCATCATGATAAGCCATAGGAAATTATACCTTAGGGTGATGTATTAAGTTGGAGAGAATTCTGAACACATCATGATCATGGTGAAGTCCAGAAAGGTTACAGTACAAACTAATTTGTGGAAATAGTTAGCTCTAGTTATATGTGTGTATCTTTTCTACTCTGATTGGTGAGACATTTGCTCAGGATTTTAATGTGTGTGTGACTGATGTCTTATAAGTATTTACTACATGTCAAGGTAATAGAAATCCTGCTAGGTTATGAAATGAACCGAGCTTATGTGTGAGAGGCTCCCAGACACTAGAATCCAGATAGGCATCTTCTGGTAACTATATGGTAAATGAGGGGTGTCACATATAAGTTATCTTTCAGTATATAAGCTTTAGTGTTGACCAAACAGTGCCAACCATTGGAGAAAGCATGGTGAGAAGTTTGGCGAGCAATACAATTTTCCTATAGGAGCAACAATGTGCAGGCAATGTTTGATTTAGTCATATCATACCCTAGTTGGTTGGTAGGCATGCATACATGCCAACACTATAATTATCACTCTCTTATTTGCGCTTGTGTTTTCAGTCTGAAATAGGTCCTAACATAATAGAACTTAGAAGACTGCATTGCATGCATTTTGCTACATTGTTGTGAAACTCGCATCTCATTCTTGTCAATTCAGGGAAAATATGTCACAAAACTACTCTTGGAATCATATGGGAAATAGGAATGCTTATCTAAATAAATTTACAGCATATAACTTTTTGCTTCCATCTTTGGATCACATCAGTGTGTATGACTTTTAAATAAGTACAGTGCAGTATTTTATGGTACGCTTGGATTGTTTTTTACCATCTATTCCTCTTCAAGATTCATGTTGTGTATGTATCTTTAAAACATTTTAATCCAATCAAGAGGCCAATTGCCATACCAATTTCTAAGGAATTCATATAAAAGATGCAGAAACAAAACTGCAGCTGTTGACATTAAAAACATACAAAATAATGATCTTTGCTAGCCTAGAATTTGGTGAAAAAAACTCCTTAAACCTAGAATTTTGAAATACACGACTCCTTATGCTAAGATGACAATACCCAGAAATCATACACAATTATGGGGGAAAAACCATCATTACCATTTAAATAAGGGAAAGAAAACTATATAAAAATCCATTTTAATTGAACTGGTCTGCAAACACTTTAATCATTCAAATAAATATCTACATTCACTACAAAATCTTACAGAAGCATTGGTTAAACTTACATATCAGAATTATGGGCAATCTTTTCAATAAAGTCTTCTTGGTGTGGATACAATGAACCAATAATTCTTTCGACCACAACATATGTGCCCACATTGAAGTAAGGCCTGTATGATGCAATGCTGCACAAACCTCTCCAACCATTTGATGGTTGTCCATTATGTTCACCACCTACATTAGCTAGAGCAGATGGATCTGCTCTACATAAAGTTCCATGCATCATTTATCACTTTGCAGGATGTAAGTTCCTAATAATGCATCCCATAGAATTACAAAAAAACATAATTATTCACCTATAATGAACTCAACAAATAATAGTTCATCATGTCAGAGTAGAATGTTAACAGTAAACTGTTTCAGTGAAAAACCATTACAATACAGTCCATGGAAAATCAGAGATTCCCAAGGAGATAATGTTAATTTCCACTCCATGTATGTGACACAATGTCCCTAAGGTAAAAATGGAAAAAATACTAAGATTATTCAAGCTCTAGATGTAACCATAAGAATAGTAGGCATAGGTCATATTACACCTCAAAATGCATTTGGAGGCATTATTTCCAACAATGCAAATTTGTGTGAGCTTGATGGCCTAACTCAGCAGCTAAGACAGCACATTAGGGATTGTTTTGGCATTTTATTGTGCATACTTTACAGATAGCTTTTGAGAAACATTTGAAAAAGATAGATCCTGCAAAGCCTACTGTATAGGGATACGAATGAAGGAATTCTGTAGACATGTTGTCCCTATTACAAAAATCATATGAAGACCAGCCTATGCAGAGAAGCAATGAATCTTTTTTAAGTGAGTTAATGTGAGGATTTGGCTGCATCTTGGATATCTGCAAATCAATAATGGTGAGAGCTCATCCTCTTGGAATAACAGGGATAATGGATTTTGTGTAGGGTGCATGTCAACATCTACAGTCCCAAAGTTGAATTTGGAAAAGTTCCCTATATTTTTCAAGATGAGGCTGCAATACAAGAGGTTTTTCAGGAGGCTTGCAGTGAAATTTTCCTAGGGTATTGTCTGCTTTAGCTCCATTTTATAACTATATTTCAATCTCCATCGACCAGATCCAACCACAAACTATGTAGGCATGCTAATGAAACTAAGTAGTCCAAATAAAAGCATGAAATTGCATCATTGAATAAAATCGGGCACACTGACTATTATTTCCTCACCTATATTCCTCTGGTTTGGATGGCCATTTGTGCTCCTCTCATATGGAAAGAGGCAAAAATTCATGGAAAAATTAATCCCCTCCATCGAGAATTGCGCCTTTCTGGACACCAATTCGACTACCATATCCAACATAAGTTAGAGGATGATTTGTGTGCTTCTGCTTCTCCTATAATGGCAGATCAAAGAACTCTCTTGATACCTCATGTCTAGCCATGAGAAGCTCTAGTGAAACTCCATGGTTTATTAGTTGGAAGCATCCCCAGTCTCTATATGCATCTGATATTTCCTCCACAGTCTTTCTCCATCGTTCGTCACAAAGACCAAAAATATCTATGATGGGTATCTCCCCTTTCACAAGATTTTGTTTTGAGGGTTTCTCATCATCAGGTCTCGTGTATCTTGAAGGCACAAAATTGATGCCAATCTCTACAATACACTAGACACTCTATATTGGTTCAAGCCATTCCATTGGAAAAAAACCTGAAAAATCTATCCACTGCTAAATTAAGACAATTGCTAGCGGATTTCTCGTACAGCTTTCACTTCCTAGCCATCGGACCATATATAATGTATATATACCTTAACCTTCATGGAAAAATAAATTAGGACATTTATCCAAACAAACACAAACAATGTGTAAAGAGTTGAACCTCTCGAGGAAGCAATCCACTCAAGAA
>LPNX010866731.1:258221-313860 GCA_001517045.1 Pseudotsuga menziesii
ACATTGGACTTGACAAATAATAGTTTTTTCATGGGAAATCTCGTCCCAATTGGTTTATTCCAGAGGTTTAAGCTGTCTCCGACTAGGTAGGAAAGGATTGAACAATAGCATTCTTAAAGAGATTGGCCAGATGTTGGAGCTCAATCTATTGGACTTATCTTGGAATAAGCTCTCTGGTGGGTTACCTGCAGAGCTTGCTAAGTGCACACATCTGAGTCATCTGGATCTGAATAATAATCATTTCTTTGGACCTATCCTTGGATGGTTTGGTGATTCTGCAGGCTTGGAGAGCTAAAACTCTCCTTTAATGAATTTAATGGAACAATTACATCTCGGCTTGGGAATTGTACCAGTTTACTCACTCTTGCTCTTGACAATAATAGGCTTTGGGGTAGTTTACCAAGGCAGTTGGGGAACCTAGTTTCCTTGAATGTTCACTATTTGTAGAAGAATAACATTTCTGTACTAATCCCTTCTTCTATCCCTTCTTCTAAGAACCATAATTTACCCTAAAGAATTCGTATATTCCAAAGGATCCACAGGGAATAAATAAGTTTGCAAAGTGAAAATCATGCTGATGGAATATGTCCTTGAAGGAAAGGACATTTTTGTGTCAGGATTCATAACTTTTTTGGATTGCAGTCAGTTTTAATTGAGAAAAATATCTACAAGCGATGTCTTCTTTGATGAGATCATTGTAAGAAGATTATTCATTTGGGTTGACTGATAGCACTGAAATGTTTTAGGTACCATTTGGTGTGGAACTGATCTTGGCATTATAGTCTCATCACTTGCCACAACTGCCAACTGTATCTATTTATGGCCTCACAGTCGAATTTATTGGAGGAGAAGAAGATATTCTACTAATAGTGTTCCTCACATAACCTGTTCAGTTTCCTCTAGCAATTCAAGTGGGAGAAGCTATTTAGTTTTTGAGGAACCCCGGGACTAGACATATGGGAAAACAACATTAAAGCAAGCTACTCAAACTTCAAGTTGTCTACAACACGTCCCAAATTGCATACCCCTCAGCTACAAGCTAGTACCACATAGTCAACTTGAATAGCAGAGATGAATTACAGACTAGTACCACATGACTTGGACAGTAAATAGGGAGTGCACCCCTCTCATGGAATCAATATTTGTGGCAACTATGTATTGTACTAGTCCTCACAAAAATAGTGTTTTCAAGATGGAGTGTCCATTCTATAGATGTCATTCTACTTGGACCTAGGACAACTATGGAGGGGTTCAATGGGGTAGGTATTAGGTGGGACGTGGCTATTAAGAAATCAAAGTCGTGGGCTACAGTTCCAGATCAATTTGTGGGTGGTCGGTTGGATCTACACAGCTTGAGATCCGCGAGCTATTAATCTGCCGCATAGACGAGCGAGCACACAAGATGAGGTGATGTCGGGAGTTGATTCAATGCTTAGGGTCAGTGTCAATGCCCAGGATAAATGATAAAAATTCCCAGTAAAAATAAACTTATCGGAAATTTTAACATAGCTACCTACTCTTTAGGAAAAATTTACCAATTCGCACTAAACCAAGAAACATTCAGTATTATAATCAGGAAAAATTTATCAATTCACACTGAACCAAGAAACATACCAGGGATTTTGTAAGGAAAGAAGGAGATGTTGACTCTAGAGCTGTAGAATTCATGGATTGATTCTTCACGAGCCTCCAGGTTTTCTCCAGTGTTTTTTAATCTTGGCAGCGATGGTAATACCGAAATTGCAAACCATCAACCGCGGTAAATATCCATACCAATCTCCTCAACGATATCACAGTTTGGATTGTTGGTTGTGGAGCCTACTATTCTAGATCCAGAGATATTATTTAGTTGTGATTGTAACCTAGGAGTATTGTACACTCATTACCCCTACCTTGGGGTTCGTGGGAAATGCCCCCGAGACACAGGGGTTCGAGGGAAGTGTGCCCAAGACATGGGGGTTCAGGGGCAGCACCCCTGAGAAAACGGGGGTTTGGGGGTGGAGCCCTCGAGAATTTTTTTTGGGATGTGTGTTGGCCAATAGTATTGCGGACCCATGGTATTGGGTTAACCCTAGAATTTTCACATTGTATTTCCCCTATAAAAGAAAGCATTGTAAAACGATTGAGTATGGTATTGTATTGTATTGGAAGAGAGACTATGAGAGTGTGAAGAGGAAGCGCAATGGTTTTGCTTCAGGGTGTATCCCTTCATCTTCCTGGACTGTAATAAAAGGACTGGCAATTTCTTTGTGGACATAGCCCATCGTTTGGGTGAACCACATTATATCTGTGTCTCTCTGTAACATTTTAATGTGTTTTTCATATTGTTTATTTCTTTAACTATATATCTGTTATTGCTCTACGGTCCTGTTTTCTAACAATTGGTATCAGAGCCAAAATGTCTATCTGGTTGGTAAACTCATAGGAAAAAAGGGTTCCTGGTTCAAGTGGGAGCAATGGTAGAAGAAGGAAAGTTTAGGGTCAAGAAATTTAACGACCCAAACTATCAGTTATGGAAGATACAAATGGAGGACTATCTGTACCAGAAGGATCTGTACCTCCCATCGGGCAAAAAATAAAAATAGCCGACAACTATGAAGGATGAAGAATGGGAGGTTCTTGAAACAAAGGCACTAGGAACAATACGGTTGTTCCTGGATTCATCGGTGGCCTTCAATATTTAGAAAGAAAAAACAACAGAGGGTGTGATGAGCGCATTGAGTAAGCTCTACGAAAAACCCTCGGCTTGTAACAAGGTATTTTTAATGAAGTGTTTATTTAATATGAAGATGTCGGAAGGTGGATCTATTGTTGAGCATTTAAATGAGTTTAATACACTTATCAGTCAGTTAAGTTCTGTAAAAGTGAACTTTGATGATGAGTTTAGGGCTCTTCTAATCTTGTGCTCATTGCCAGAAAGCTAGAATAGCTTGGTCATGACTGTAAGTAACTCTGTCCCTAGTCCAAACACACTTAATTTTGATGATGTTGTTGGTGTTATTCTTAGCGAGGAAATGTGAAGAAAAAGCACAGGTGAGACATCAGGTAATGTGTTTACCATGGAGAGCAAAGGGAGACAAAATGAGAGAGGAAGCAGCCTAGGAAATCACAGCAAGTCTAAAAAGGGAAGATCCAAGTCCAGATTCGGAAAAATAGAGTGCTGAAACTATGGTAAGAAAGGACATATGAATAAAGACTGCAGAGCTCTAAAGAAAAAAGGAGATAGACAGCAAGAGACTACTTAGGAAGTGAATGTAGTAGGTGATGTGTTACAAGATGCTTTGATTCTTGCATTAGATAATACTAGTGATTACTGGGTAGTAGAGGGTAGTAGATTCAGGGGCTTCATGTCATGCTACACCCCATAGGAAATTCTTTCATGATTATGTTCAAGGTGATTTTGGGCATGTGCTATTGGGGGATGATGAACCATGTAAAATTGTTGGAAAGGGTAAGGTACAGATTAAGTTAAATAATGGAAGTGAATGGTTGCTAAAGGATGTAAGCCACATTCCTACTATGAAAAGAAATATGATCTCAACAAGGCAGTTGGGAGATAGAGACTGTTTGTCTACGTTTGGAGAAACATGGTGGAAGATCACTAAATGATCAATGGTAAGTGAAAAAGGAGATAGGATAGGTATGTTATATTTATGTCCTCATAATACTGATTATTCTATCTCTGTAGCTTCCATAGAAACAGGTGCAATGTTGTGGCATCATAGGCTTGGCCACATGAGTGAGAAGGGGATGCAGATTCTCCACTCAAGGAAGTTTCTTCCTGATCTAAAGTAAGTAAGTTTAGAATTCTGTGAGAACTATCTTTATGGAAAACAAAAGAGAGTTAGATTTCTTAGGGTTGGGAAACAAAAGAAGAGTGAAAAGTTAGAGCTTGTCCATACAAATGTATGGGGACCAAATCAGGTACAATCTCTTGGTGGCTCTCATTATTATGTTACTTTTATTGATGATGCAACTAGAAAAACTTGGGTTTATTGCATTAGAGAGAAATCTGATGTGTTTGATACTTTTAAGAAGTGGAAACATTTGGCTGAGAATGAGACATAAAAAAGGTTGAAATGTCTTAGATTTGATAATGGAGGCGAGTAATGCAGCAAGGAGTTTGACAGTTACTATTCACACAATGGGATTCATAGAGAGAAGACAGTCCCTTGTAACCCAAGAGTATTGTACACTCGTTCCCCCTGCCTTGGGGTTTGGGGGTTCGGGGGCGGAGCCCCTGAGAACATTATTTGGATGTGTGTTGGCCAACAGTATTGTGGACCCATGGTATTGGGTTAACCCTAGAATTTTCCCATTATATTTCCCCTATAAAAGAAAGCATTGTAAAATGACTGAGTATGGTATTGTATTGTATTGGAAGAGAGATTGTGAGAGCGTGAAGAGGAAGTGCAGCGGTTTTTCTATAGGGTGTATCCCTTCATATTTCTAGACTGTAATAAAAGGAATGGCAATTTCTTTATGGACGTAGCCCATTGTTTGGGTGAACCACATTATATCTGTGTCTCTCTGTAATGTTTTAATGTATTTTGCATCTTGTTTATTGCTTTAACTGTATATCTGTTATTGCTTTGCGGTCCTATTTTCTAACATGGATAGGCTATTTGGACCCAATGAGCTGAGTAGTCATTTATGGAATTAGAGGATGAAATCTCCATGGGGTTCAAGAAAATCTTCCATCATGCCCTAACAGAGGTGCGTGGAGAGTTGGGTGGTAGAATAGATTTTTTTGTTTTATTTTTATTATTTTATTATATAGATTATATAGATTTTTTTATATATAAATTATATAGCTTTTTTTTGTTTTTGTTATATATATTTTTGTTTTATTTTTATTATTTTATTATATAAATTATGTTAATTGGTTATATATTATATATTTTTTAATAATTATCGTATAAGTTGTTTAGTTTTATAAATGGAGTAGTCTATGGAGTCGATGACTTGGCCTAGAAGCCGGTCATAGTCGCCACTTCTCAACCAAATCATCAACTCCAACTGGTACCAAAATATGATCAATACTCTTTGGGACGACAACTAGCGACAGCCATAGATGAGGGCCCTGCATCGCCTTGAGAACCGACCATTCAAATGTGCCTCCACCTAAACTTACCAAATGCATCCAATGCATGGCCAAAAAAACACATCAACTTCGGATTTATGGATTGAAAGTGTCATTCGACCCCTTCTCTACAATAACATTTGTAATAAGTAAACCTCCTTGCAAAGTTTAATCACTTCTTCTAATGTCTGCTTCTGTTTTTTTTTGGAGCGTGTGAGGAATGTTGATGTGCAAAAACCAGTGACCTTTGCAAATAGTGGCATTGTAGGAGGTTTCTCATGATTTTCCCAGGATAAAATATCAAAATGCATATGGTTATGAGTGCATAGGCTGGAGATGGTGATAATTGTGAATATAAAGTGGAAGCAGTAACTCCGGCAGCATCGAGACCTGTAAAAATCCATAACAACTGGTTATTGATTGGAGTGATGAAAATGATCGGAGCAACAAGAACCATACCTTTGAAGCACTCCGACTGGTCACTGCAAGAATCCTGAACTGACCTATCATCTGAAAAAATAGGGCATCGAGTGCAAAAAACAGGGGAGCAGGGGTCGAACGATACCTTCAACCCACAGATCCAAAGTGGACATGTTTTTTTTGCCATGCATTGGATGCATTTGGTAAGTCTACATGGAGGAGACGCATTCGAATGGTCGGTTCTTTAGGGGATGTACGACTATGGTTCTTCTAGCTAGGTATTGATATGGTATTGGTTCTAGTACCTAATTCGTAATTGATGTAGGAACCTAATTTTCCTTTGGAACACGCTTAGTCGGGTTTTCTTCAATGGTGTAGTACGGATAAAGATGGTCAAGAGAAAATTTGCGCAATTGGTTTGGTGGATCTCTGAAGATCGAGGTGCATGACACCAATATTACTAATAGATGGTGTTACTGTTTACAAAATTTAATTTACACTCCATTGTCAAATTTGTAATTTTTCATGTCACAATTAAAAATGACTAACATAAATGACTAATTCATATTCTTCTAGATAGTCATTTTTTATGCCGTGACTAAATTAGTCATTTATGTTAGTCATTTTTAATTCTATCACTTATTATCTAGTCATATTTGTTAACTGGTGACTAAATTAGTCATTAATTTTAGTCGTTTATAGTTGGATCAATCAAAATTGCTCATATTTAGTAGTAAATAACTTGAAAAACCTATGGTGACTAGAATTTTTAGTCACCTAGTATCTATTCCTCATTTTGTACTAGTGTATTCCTCTTCACAATTCCGTCTGAAGGAGAACATCAGATCACCTCCACACTATCTGCATAAGGTATCTATGCTCATCAGACACAAGAAGAAAACAAAATCATTGTTTCCTCATCCATCTAAGTACCTATACTATGCAAGGCCATGCATTGAAGATGCTCCTCCAAGATAAAATCATCCATACAACAATTACAACCCTCTTAGGATGTCAAACAAAGGCATCCTCTTCACTTCAAAAATTGTTGCACCAGGGGATCATCTCAGTACATAGTTCAAGATATGATACGATATTTGATGCAATGGAGAACATTGCTTCCTAAGGAGGGAGGATTGATCCATATGGATATCGGTGGCCACCCACCTATTCCACTGGCTCAAAACCATTGTCCATTGTGGCAGTTTCCTAGTTATTTTTCTACAGTTTTTCGGGTCCCAAACTTTCGGGGTTGTTTTGAGGCCCTAAATGATGTTTTTTGGTGATTTGGGGGGCCAATGGGTTCTTTCCCTAATTCTTATAATAAATAGGCCTCTTTGGCCTCATTTTGTATTCATCTTGGCACAAATGAGCGTAGCAACCACATCTCTTCTCAGAGATAGTTGCCACCACTCTAGTGATCGTGTTACAGTCTGTTCTATTTCCGCCATGTAATGGAATATGTGTTTACTGTATCTATGTTATCTTTGCAAAATTTATATGTTTATTATTTTTTTTCTATTATTTCATTTTGTACCATAAATATGTATCAGTGGTATCAGAGCAATCTGCTCTTTGGTTTTTTCTCAGTGCATGTCCCCGACGAGGCTTAGGTATAGAGAGTTTGGTCTTGAACTAGTTTCACTTGATCACTCTTGTCGTCTGAAATGAACTCCCATGGAGAAAGAAAAGAGAGACAATGGAGGAGGAGATCCTATCAGGTCGCTGCTTAAGGGCGCCCTTATACGACAAATGAATGAGATGATGGATAGTTTTTACCAAATCCTTCTGCGAATGTCGACAATGGAAAATTCTCCTTCAACGAGCAAGAGTTTCGGAGATGAAACCCCATTCAAGGTACGAGTTAAATTTTATGTTTCTTTATTTGAAGGAAAAATGGATGTTGATGCCCTAGAAATTTGGTTAAATTTTTTATAAGGGTATTTCAATGTCCATAAGTTTTTCGACAGGGAAAAATATCACCTTTGTGCTCCTTAAGGAAGTCCCCCATATCCAAAATTGGTGGGGTACTTATTGGGAGAAAATATCATTAGACGAGTTTGGAATGCCTGAGAAAAATCCGTCCTGGGCCTCTTTTATAGATGTCGTCAAGGAACAGTATTACCCTGTGGGAAACTATGATGAATAGTACACCAAATGGACTATTCTGCGTCAAGAAAGGGACCAGACGGTGTCAGAGTAGATCAACAACTTTCATACCTTGCATACAAAGCTGGGTATCAAGGACTCCAAGCGGCACCTGATTATGAAATATCACAGTGGTCTACATCATTAAATACAAACTGAAATGGACTTCCTTAACATCTCTTTACTTAGATATTCCTATCGGTATGCCATCAGAATTGAGGAAAAATTTGGACAAAAGAACAAGCAAGAATTTGGACCAACAAATCCACTGCAGAAGCAAGGAAAGGGAAACCCTGGCCTATTAAACATAGGACAAGAAAAGGACAAGCAGTCCCCGCCATAATCGAAGAAAGGGAATGGAAAGACAAAGGAGGGCACCAGGAAGTGGTGCAAATTTTATAAAAGACCTTAACACAACACTCATGAATTTCTCTCAAAGTAGTCATTGGTGGAAAAGATCAAATCTTCACAATCAAATCCTGATTTCGATTCAGAACCCAATGCCATAGCCGCAAACCATGGGAGGTAGATCATTGATGCAGACCCCACTGCCACTATTTCTACCGCACAAATTCAAATAGAGGATCATGAAGAGTCAGAGGTAGAGGATCGTATATTCCACCCGCAGATGTGGGTGAAGGGAATGCCTCTACATTTTGGTGTTGACAATGATAGCCAAAATAACGTGATCTCAGTAGAAGTAGTCAAGAGATTGGAGCTTCCAACAACACCACACTCACAACCCTACAACATCAGTTGACTAAGCCAAGGATGGGGTATCCTCATTACTCAACAACTCCTCCTACCATATAGAATCAATCCCTTCAAAGACGAGGTACTGTGTGGTGTGGCCCCACTTGAAGTCCGTTATGTTCTTTTAGGACAACCATATATGTGGAAGCATCATGATATATATGAGTCATGACATCGCAATGTCATTGTCACTTTGGGAGGAAAAATTTATTGGATCCCAGAGACAGTTGAACCTTCCACACTCTCACAAGGTAGGAAGATAAGCTCCCACGCTTGGAAATTATTCATATTCACAATTGTGTCTGAAGGAGAACATAAAATCACCTCCACATTGTCTGCACAGGGTATTTATGCTCATTAAACACAAGAAGAAAGCAAAGTCATTGTTTCCTCATCCATCCAAGTACCTCTACGATGCAAGGCCATGCATTCAAGGTTCTCCTCCAAAATAAAATCATCCATACAACAATTACAGCCCTCTCGGGAAGTTAAAGCAATGCATCCTCTTCACCTCAGCAAATGTCACACCAAGAGATCATCTCAACACACTGTTCGAGATATGATATAGGATTTGACGCAATGGATACCATTTCTTCCTAAGGAGGGAGGATTGATCTAGATGAATATCGGTGGAAACCCACCTATTCCACTAACTGAAAACCATTGTCCATTGCCACAATTTCCTAGTTATTTTTCTACGGTTTTTCGAGTCCCAAACTTCCAAGGTCGTTTTGAGGCCCTAAACGATGTTTTTTTCGGATTTGCGTAGCCAAAATATTTTTCTTGGCATACATTTGGCCAAAGGAGAAAGTTGTAAATCTCAAATAGACCTTTGCAACATGATATCTAGTGCACAAATCGGAGATCGTATGCAAAAGTTATGACCCTGGGAAGTTGATTGTTCAACTTACCACCTTTAGGCTGCAAACTTTATGACATTTCATCTTCTAGGGTTACATTTTGGACTTTTTGGGTTCTCTCCCTCATTATTATTATAAATATGCCCCTTTGGCCTCATTTTGTATTCATCTTGGCATGGATGAGCGTAGCATCCACATCTCTTCTAAGAGATAGCTACCACCATTCTAGCGATTTTGATACAGTCTATTCTATTTCTACCATGTAATATAATATGTGTTTATTGTATCTTTGTTATCTTTGCAAAATGTCCTTGTTTATGATTATGTATCTGTTATTTAATTTTGTTCTCACATAAATCTGAATCAGTGGTATAAGAGCAATCTTCTCTTTAGTTTTTTCTTGGCGCATGCTCCCAACAAGGCTCGGGTATAGAGAGTTTGGTCTTGAACACGTTTCACTTTATCACTCTCACCATCCCAAAAGAACTCCCATGGAGGAAGAATAGAGAGACAATGGAGGAGGAGATCCTATCAAGTTGCTACTCAAGGAAGCCCTTGCGCGACAAAGGAACGAGATGATGGATAGTTTTTCCCAAATCCTTCTGCGAATGTCAGCTATGGAAAATTCACCTTCAAGGAGCAAGAGTTTTGGATATGAAAACCCATTCAAGGTACAAGTTAACTTTGATATTCCTTTATTTGAATGAAAAATGGATGTTGATGCCCTAGATAATTGCTTGAATGTTCTAGAAGGGTATTTCTCTTTCCATAAGTTTTCTGACAAGGAAAATATCACCTTTGCACTCCTTAAGGTAGTCCCCCATGTCCAAAATTGGTGGGGTACTTATTGAGAGAAAATATCATTAGATGAGTGTGGAATGCTTGAGACAAATCCCACTTGGTCCTATTTTATAGATGTTTTCAAGGAACAGTATTACCCTATGGGAAACTATGATGACCAGTACACCAAATGGACCATTCTGCATCAAGAAAGGGACCAAACGGTGTCATAGTACACCAACAACTTTGATACCTTGCACACAAAGCTGGGTATCAAGGAATCCAAGTGGCACCTGATTCTGAAATATCATAGTGGTCTACATCGGTACATACGAACTAAGATGGACTTCCTCGACGTCTCTTCACTTGGATCTACCTATCGATATGCCATCAAAATCAAGGAAAAAATTTGACAAAAGAACAAGAGAGACTCTAGACCTATGAATCGACCATAGAATCAAGGAAAGTGAAACCCTGGCCTATAGAACATAGGATATGGAAAGGACAATTAGTCTCCGCCACAAGCAAAGAAGGAGAATGGAAAGACAAATAAGGAAATGGGGAAGTGATGTGAATTTCATAAAATCCCTTAACACAAAACTGATGAATGTCACTCAAAGCAGTCATTGGTGGCTGAGATCAAATCTCTAGAATCAGATCATGATTCTGATTCAGAACCTAAATCCATAGCCGCAGACCATGGGATGGAGATCCTTATCGTAGCAACTTAACATTATTTAAAAGATCGTAACAACATAACATAATTTAACATATCGTAGCAACCCAACTGATTCACAATAAAGACATTGATGCATAGATAGATATCCCATTATACCATCAATTAAGAAGAAAACACATTGCAGCAATCATATATCTATGTCGCATATACACATTACTTTAATCATTGGATCGCAGAAAACAAGAAAAAGGGAAAACAGTAAAAGACATAGTAGTTCTGTTCAAACTCGGCCATGTCATATTAACTTCCGCACAAAACCATAGATTATCCAAAATAGTTTCTCAAGTTGCATACATATATCAATAAGTTCAAAACCGAACTTTGTCTCAGAAGATCAAGAAAATGCCAAGTCTCTAGGATTGTAAGGGCCTCTAACATTTGGAATTCACCATCTACTTATAGGCTTCTGTCTTTACATCGGTGGTCCACTTAACTATATTCCTAACTAATTCTTAACATATTCTTCAAAATGGTAACCACTATCCACAAAATTCGGTCCAAAACTACAAAATATGACCAAAAAATACATAAAATATTTTATTCCCGTCTTGCATGCCATCTTCCACTTGCACTATATATTTTGACCTTATATAGCATCCATGATGTTGCACAACTATCTTAACCCAAATATTCCTTCCAAGAGCCCCCCAACACAATAATGTGGCTTGCCCTCAAGCCACATTAGCTGGACATGGTGTACTCAGTGATCTTTAGCTTGAAATATTCATACTGCTGAGTAATCTCCCTGAATTTTTCTTTCATTTTCTCAACAATATCCTAGCTCCCTGTCATATCATGTGCTAATGGATGCCTAACCATCTTCTCAGCAACTTTCTTTTTCCCTTCTTGCATTGCCAGCAGTGTAGAAATTTCCTTTACTGAAAGTTGTACTCCAATTTCCTCAAACTCATATAACTGTGTGCTATGTCGTTGATTCCTTTCCCTTTTCTTCACCACCCGCTGCTGCAATTCCTTCAGTTCCACTGACATAGTAATATAAATGTACAGCATCATCATTCTTAGCAAAGTCTTCAATGTGGCTAGCCTCCCTTCTGCACCCTGCAATTGTGTATTCAATTGTGCTAACTGTTAATGTTGGGCTATAGGGTAGACCCGAGCTTTATACCATTAGCTTTGCACCAACAAAACACCCACAGTGTTGGCCCTTTTGGCAACAACCTGCGAACAGGTTGCAGTCTCACCCGAAACAACTATGGGGTGCCGCAAAATCAGGTTTCTGCAAGCAGAAGAGGGATATTACTGTACCTTTAGCCTTTAATAACTTATATTCATATAACACAGAACTTCAACATTCACATATATAACTTCACAGCTAAATAAACACACATTGACTTGCTTAACCCTTTCCTGGGAATTCACAGCGAAGTTATTTAATTAACAGTGATCTTATTTATCAGATATATATTTATCAATGCATGAAAGAACATAACAGAAACAACACAAAGAACCACAACACCAGATATAACGTGGTTCACCCCCAGTGTAGGGGTTACATCCACAGAACTGTGTTTTATTCAACTCTTTACAAAATCCACAGTTCTGATCTGCGCACTCAGCTGCAGATCGCTTCAAGTCCTTAAAGCCGTGCACACAGCTGCAGGCCTCTGCGTACTCAGCTGTAGATTTACTTTATCACCCAAAACCCTCTGCGCACACAGCTGTAGAGGTCGTCCACGCACACAACTGGGACTTAACCTTCTCTTACAAAATAGACTTAGCTTCGCATCATTTCATCTTACATCAAAAGCCTAAACTGACTTCTTTACAAGAGTGCTTATTTATAGTTCACTTATTACAAAACCATGGGCTTAAACCATGGGCACCCCAAACCCTAAACCCTATATTTAAACCATGGTTTTATTACAAAAGAAGGTTTTTACTCACCCCCGACACCTCTAAGACTATTTTGAGTCATAAATTCACTTACAAACTCCCGTAACTCCATGGAGTTACCCATCTTAAGGACCGTTAGGGTGCGTGCCCCAATAGGCCCCTAAGACTCACTAGTGGCCCGTACCGGGACACTCAGCTGCTTTTCTGGTGGTAGAATCTTGTTGGCAAAACATAGTGCACTGCTTGCTGAAGCTATACATGTGGTTGTTGGCTGTTTGTTCCTTTCCTTCGTAATATGCTGGTTAAGGCCTTCTGGATCTATCAGCGACCCCATCCTTCGATCTGCTTGCCGAACATTTGACCATCCACAACTTAAGGTCCCAAAATTGTGTGTCAAGGTGCATAAGAAAAATAGCCACCGTGGTTCTTCCAAACCAGGGGAATACATCTTGGGATGTTTCAAATTTTTTCTGTGAAGACCAATGCTGTTCTTTGTGTGGCTTAGAGCGCACTTCTGCCTTTCTTCCGACCCCTTAGAGAGAACTTCTACCTTTCTTTCTGCCTTGGTCGAGCATGGCTTCCCAGGTGGATTACTCAGAAGGTTCAGTAGACCTCTCTCCCTGACCACTCATAATAACTTCTGGAATTCACAGTCATTTGACATAGTGCTAACTGAAGAAACTCAAAGACATGCACAATGCAGGAGTCGTAGGCCGGTGTAGCTTCTTATAGAATCCCGCAACAGAATCTGTCATCATGGTGCATTAATGATGTCGAATCTGATGGAGCGGTGGAAATCCTGTCCACATGGTGCCAGATTTTCCAAAGATATCATTATTACAGGCAGTGAGGGCAGTTCACGTGCCAGTGCCGCCAAGTCTAGTTTGTCCCATCCGTCACATTTTAAGCTGCGACACACCTTTAATCGCCGACACAACTACTAACTTCAGCTTTGCCTTGACAAGGACCTTCGACACAATATGCACCTTCGACCCATCCTGACCTATATGGCAACCAAACTTCAAGCTTCAGAATTTGGCAATCTTCAACACTCTGTGGCTTTGAGAACAACTTCATTATAGTCTAGTACCCAATTTCAACTGTTCTTGGTATTTAGACTGTCCTTCATGCTGCTACTCCTCATCAAGGGGTCCCGTTTTGTCCCTGTACTTCTTTAACCTACTTCCATTCACCATAGAAAGTAAAATTTCTCCATTCAATTTAGCTAACTAGACTGCGTCACCATCAGTAACTTTCTGCACTATATATGGTCCTTTCCAATGTGTCTTGAACTTACCCGAGAATTTCATAAATTTGCTGTCATATAGGAGCACAACATCACCCTGCTGGAACTGCTTCTTCTTGATGTGTCTATCATGCCATGCTTTTTCTCTAGCTTTCTGAACTTGCTGCTGGAACCCTGCAATGAATCTGTCCTCTTCAAGTTCTAGTATCTTTGACAGCCTTTCTTTCATCATATCGGGGTCATCCATCTCTGTAAAAGTAGATATTCTGAGGCTAGGGACAATGCACTCCATGGGCATGACTGCTTCTTGTCCATAAACCAACCTAAAAGGTGTATGGCCTGTCAACTTCTTGCAGGTGGTTCTATAAGCCCATAGTACTGCTGGAATTCTAAGGTCCCAATCATTTCTGTTAGCATTGCAAACCTTCATCAAAGCGTGTTCAAGGATCTTGTTAAAGGCTTCGACAGTACCATTTGCTTGAGGATGATAGGCAGTACTCTTCTGATGATATACTTGAAATTCTTCAGTTAATACTTCAATAGTCTTATTTAAAAAATGTGATCCTTGATCGCTCATAAGAATTCTAGGACACCCAAATCTTGACAAGATGTTATCGAAGATAAACTTCACGGCTGTAGCAGCACTACAGGTCTTGACTGGTTGAGCTTCATCCCAACGAGTAAGGTAGTCAGTTGCTGTAATAATGTATCTTGCTCCAGATTTCTTTGCAAGGGGATTGATAGGTCCAACAAAATCAATAGCCCATTTATCAAAGGGTTTTAAAGTTACCTACGGAACTAGAGGCATATCATCCCTCCTGGATGGTTTGCTTGTCCTATGACAAATGTCGCAACTGTTGCAATATTCTCTTGCATCCTTATGAATTGTGGGCCACCATAATCCGGCTGTCAAAATCTGATGTGCTATAGCTTTTCCTACATAATGACCTCCTGCTGCGCCAGAGTGTGCCTCAGCCAAAATTAACGGCTTTTGATGCTCTAGGAGACATCTGCGCAGTATTTCATCTAGTCCCATCTTATATAGTTGTCCTGCTATTAAGGTAAAGTCAGCTGCTCGAACCACCAGCTGCTTCTTCTACTGCATTGTCATCTCGGCGGGTGGAAAACCTGTAGACAAATTCTGAATAATATCCTGAAAGTATTCATCAACCATCTGGATGGCAAACAACTGGGAATTAGGAAGACCTTCGTCCAAGCTGATAGGTTCTTCTCCTGACTCGAGCCTCGACAAGTGGTCAGGACCTAGATTTAGTCTTCCTGGTTTGACTATGATCTCAAAGTCATATTCCTAAAACAGAATCAACCATCTGCATATCCTTCCACCTAGCACAGGCTTGTTAACCAAATACTTCAAAGAAGAATGGTCAGTAAACATCTTAAAATGAGATCCTAACAGATAATGGGGAAACTTCTGCAATGCATACACCATAACTAGACCTTCTCGTTCTGTCGTGGTATAATTTTTCTCTGCTGTGGACAATTTCCTACTTGCAAAAGATATGGGGTGATCAATATTACCTTCTCCTGACTGGGCCAATACTATACCCAGAGCAATGGAGGATGCATCAACATGCACATGAAATTCCCTATTCCAGTCAAGGAATACTTAGATAGGGGCAGTTACCATCTTTTCCTTCAAAATATCCAAGCTTGCTTGACACTCAGGTGTCCACTCGAACTTAATATCTTTCTTCAACTGCTTTTCCATAGGGGTGGTTATCTGAGCATATCCTTTAATAAATTTCCTGTAATAACCAGTGTTACCAAGCGTAGTGGGCAGTTGTTTAACAGACTTCGGAGGTGGCAGGTTCACAATAATGGCTATCTTTGTAGGATCCATCATCAGTCCTTGCTTACAGACAATGTGACCTAGTAGAATTCCAAAAGGGGCACAGAATATACACTTTTTCAAGTTCAAGGAAATCTGATGCTGTCTACATTTGTCCAACATAAGTCTTAGACTAGCTATGTGGTCTTTTACTAACCTGAAGATAGTCTAATCATCAAAATAAACTTCTAACAATTTATGTATGAATTCCTTAAAAGCAGAGATGACTACTCTGGAAAACATGGCAGGTGCATTCTTCAATCCAAAGGGCATAACTGTATACTGGAAGGATCCCATTTCTGTAGCGAAGGTTGTCTTATGTCGATCTTCTGTAGCAATTCAAATCTGATGGTAACTTGAAAATCCATCAGTAAAAGAGTACACTTCTTGACCTCCCACATTGTCTAAAACTTCATCTGTAAAGGGAGTGGGGAAAGGATCATGCAAACAGGCATCATTCAGCTTCCTCAGATCGACACAGATTCTGATTTCTCCCTTAGTCTTCTTTTCTTACACCACCATAGGACTGACCCACTCAGATTCTTCAACAGGTTCAATGATTCCTATAGCAAGCATCTTATCCAGCTCTATTCGAACTTTTTCCTTATACTTAGGGTTCAACCTATAAGGGCGTTGTTTCACAGGCTTCGCATCAGGTTTCAATGGGATATTTATCACTCCTATATCCCCAAGGATACCTTTCATCTCCGAGAACTTCATCGGAAAGAGATCCTGATATTCATGGAGAAGTTGGGTCACCTTGCTTACCATTTCGTCATCCCAATAATCTCCAATGGTAGCATACTTAGGGTTTTCTTCTGACCCAATGTTTACAGTCTGCATCTTCAGTGGTTGAGTCACTTCAAGTGCCTCTACTACTGGTCCATGCACTTCGCAGTGTCCTTCTGACTCAGGAATGTTAATGTTGCGCGGATCGGTATCCTCATCAATTGCAAGGTTATAACATTCTACTGCATTGGCTTCCTGTAGCTTCCAATCAGGTTGATATTCTGCTATTTCTTGATCATCAAATACTTTAGTATGAATCAATCTAGTAGCTGCGTCCAAAGCAGGAGAAACCTCATTAATAGAAAATGCCAGTACAAATCTATCAATAAGACAATCCCAACTTAGAGTACCGTGGTGAATCTCTTTCTCCGCATACCAATTCTTTGCTATAGGTTCCGGGGTGTGCACAAACCTATGTACCCATTCTTCATGAGGTACATACTTCCATTCTTTGTAGCATGGATCCAAATGCTTCTAAGGGTTATTCTTACCGTTAAACCTGCTTCGGACCTCCTGTGGTCGATCCATGAATCTCAGGCGAAGGGACTGTTGGCAAACTTCCCAACTATGAATGTACTTTTGTGACCATTCCACCATCTGGATGCTGTAGCTATGAACGCTGAATCCAAAGTCTCCATTTTCTGTAAGTCTGGTATCTGGGCTGAGAATTGCACAGTAAACTCTTTTGGGTCTGTCGAACCATCAAAAACAGGTAAGGCTCTTTTCTGTGAGCTAAGCCATTTAAGAGACTTGGTAATTCTTACACAGCGGTGGCCATGTAGCTCATACAATATGTTCTGCCAATTCTCTAGACCATCATCTGAATCCGTCATGCAGGAGCTATCACACTACCAATCCATGATGCCTTCAGCAGTAGGATCAACATATTCTTCTTCCTTTGCTATAATATGGTAGATGTGGTCCAAAACATCCTAGTCTTCATCTTTTACTGGCTCTGTGTATCTCTCTCCTTGTGAGGGGTCCAGTGGTACTATGACTCACAAATATTTCCCTTCGAAAGTCATCTGTCTCTTCTTAAGGTTAATGATTGCCGCATTTGCCATTGCCCATTCAATTCCTAGCAAGGATGGATAGGGGTTGCTGTCATCAATGATCTCAATAACTTCGAAGTCTGCTATAGTACAGACGCCATCAATATCTACTGGGACATTAGGGAATAGTCATAGCGGCACAATCTTCTGTTGATTGGCTAATCTCAACTGTATAGGTGACCAATCAAGGGTAGGTTTTCCCATTTGTTCCCAGGTTTGATTAGTTAAGACATTTACCTCTGATCCTAGATCCAAGATAACATCAGTCATATCATACTCTCCTATCTAAACATTCAATCTCATTTCCCTGCCAGTTCATCTGACTCTATTAACATCTTTTGCCTAACCAGTACTTTGCTGAGGTTCGCAGGAAGTAATAACTTTCTGCAACTCACCTAAAGCATGCTGATTTCTTAGGAGCTTCAGACAACTCTGTAAAAAGGAGGATAGTGTACTTACTTTATCCGTTGGAGTTTCTTGCAGCTGCAACTGTTGCTGATGTGGTTGCGCAGGTGCTATTGATGTGCTAGGATCAGTAAAATATTTCTTGGAATCCATGAATGTCTCTTTCTCTCTGTCAATATCAAATGCGGGGACTTTCACTGGGGCCTTATGAACCCAAGCCTCGTCAGGCTGTTTCTCCTTATTCTGTATGTGCGTCGTAGCTCCACTCCGGGTAACAACATTAATAGCTGGGGTAGGTCTTTGCTCGATGGAAATCATCTGAAGATTCTGAGTAGGGGCACTGGATCTTTCCTAAATCTTAGCTATCAATTGCAGGCACTGCTCGATCACATGATCTACTGCTCGGTAATATCGACATGTCATAGTGGGGTTCCAACAGTATCTCGCTAGATGCCTAGCCTGGTTACAGTTGTAACACACAACCTGGCCTCTTCCTCTTCTGGCCATACCACCACAACCATGACCTCCAAAAGCACCTCTACCTAATGCACCACTGTGGTAACCATAGCCATCATTGCTCTGTCCCTCATTTTGTACCTGATAAGAATTGTAAGTTCATTCTCTCATTAGGTCAAAGCTACGACACTCATATTCGTTGTGCCCCACCAATTTACAGAACTTACAATAAGGGTTCTTAGGGACTTGCACATACCTCTGTAGAAGATAGCAGTCTTCAGGTCGATGATGTCCAGTTGTCCAACAGATCTCACAGTATAGAACAGTAGGGTTGAACGGGTTTGGCGCACCAGTAATCAGGTAATTTCTTACCACAGGACACTGTTCCTTGTCATGACCTTCTATCCGACATTGGGTACACCAAACCTCTTCGCGACCGGTTTTTCCTTTCTTCATATCGCGAAGCTCCAAAGCCATCGCTTCCAACTGTGCTTGGATTTGAGCAATACCAGAATCGTCTTCAACAGGAGCGGTTTCAAGCTTCATTGCGATTTCTAGGGCCTCCTGCTGGTCAGCAACCTTCTGTTGCATGAGTGGAGTTCTGATATGCGGTAGCAATGCTGCAATGAACCATTCCTTGTGTTGCACAGGTCCAATGGGGAAACTGACTTGGTCTAGAAGAACTTTGAATCTTTGATCAAAGTCCCACACTGATTCACCTCGTCTCTGATGAATATATTTCAATTCAGTGATACACTGCAACTCTGATTTCGGATTCTTAAATTCCTTTATCATTGTTGCTTTTATATCAGCCAATGCATGGTTCTGAGTGCTAGAAAACTTCATGAACCAGGTCAGAGCACGGTCTCTGAAAGAAGTAACCAGCTGAACTCTTTTTGTATCTTGATCCGTAATGGTCTTAGCAGTCCACACTGCTTCACATAAAAACTAGAATTGTTCTGGATCGTCTGATCCAATTCCTCTGAAAAAAGGTAGCTTAATGTCATCATGCATGTGGGCCATAGTGGATCTAGGGGGGGTTGGAGGGGGACTGGAAGTATGCGGGGGGGAACTTACTAGGTTAGAATGACCTGCGACAAGAATACTCGGGCTAGGGTGACTTTCAGATTGCGACGGGTTCTCAGGGATAATAGGTCTTCGCTGCGGGGTTACCGGAGGGTTTCCAACATAAGGGGTTTCTTCGGGTTCTGAATCTACGGGAGTTATAGGGGAATACTCTGTATGCTGACCCTGGGAATAGGATCCAAAATCTCTCTTGTATCTTTTTCCACTTCGCAGCAAACCACTTTGCTCATCGAAGGTATTTTCATTTACAAACATAGGTTAGTAATACTAAATCTAACAGTCTGATTCAATTAGCAATATACCTTTTTCAGCTAATAGCATTTTAATTCTCAAACTAAATGAATTCAAAAACTTACCCCTTGGTCCTTCAAAAAACTGTTGCTCGGCTTCACTAAAGGAAGTACTCGTGTCGATGGCGAACTCCTTCACAAATGCTTCGAGGGTTCGTGTTGTCTAGAAATCAACAGCGCAGGAAATATCGTTGTTCACCCTTTTCAGTATATTAATTCTTGCGAGGGTCCACTCAGGAAATTGACATTATTAGAAGTTCATCCTTCTCTCTGTTAACCTGGATAACCACTGGTGCAACTCTATGTGGATACTACCAAAGAAAATTTCATAAACGTCACAAAAAACATACCTTTGCAAAAAGTCGTTTGCACTACGACGCGGATCTTTGTTCTCTTGCTCAGTGAATTTCAGATAAGTCTCATCAATCCAATCATCGATTTCCTTTACAGAGGGTCTCTAGAACATAGCCCTCGAGGTACGCCGTAAACCCCTCTTGAGCAGATACTGAGTTCAACCGGCAACAGAACCAATTTTTTGGGCTATAGGGTAGACCCGGGCTTTATACCATTAGCTTCGCACCAACAAAAGACCCACAGTGTTGGCCCTTTCAGCAACAACCTGCGAACAGGTTGCAGTCTCACCCGAAACAGCTACGGGGTGCCGCAGAATCAGGTTTCTGCAAGTAGAAGAGGGATATTACTGTACCTTTAGCCTTTAATAACTTATATTCATATAACACATAACTTCAACATTCACATATATAACTTCGTAGCTAAATAAATAGACAGTGACTTGCTTAACCCTTTCCTGGGAATTCACAGTGAAGTTATTTAATTAGCAGTGATCTTATTTATCAGATATATATTTATCAATGCATGAAAGAACATAACAGAAACAACACAAAGAACCACAACACCAGATATAACGTGGTTCACCCCCAGTGTAGGGGTTACATCCACAGAACTGTGTTTTATTCAACTCTTTACAAAATCCACAGTTCTGATCTACGCACTCAGCTGCAGATCCCTTCAAGTCCTTAAAGCCGTGCACACAACTACATGCCTCTGTGCACTCAGCTGCAGATTTCCTTTATCACCCAAAACCCATTGTGCACACAGCTACAGAGGTCGTCCACGCACACAGCTGGGACTTAACCTTCTCTTACAAAATAGCCTTAGCTTCGCATCATTTCATCTTACATCAAAATACTAAACTAAATTCTTTACAAGAGTGCTTATTTATAGTGCACTTATTACAAAACCATGGGCTTAAACCATGGGCACCTTGAACCCTAAACCCTGGATTTAAACCATGGGTTTATTACAAAAGAAGGTTTTTACTCACCCCCGACACCCCTAAGACTATTTTGAGTCATAACTCTGCTTACAAACTCCCGTAACTCCATGAAGTTACCTATCTTAAGGACCATTAGGGTGCGTGCCCCAATAGTTCATCGTGAACTACGCTACCCCAAAATTGCATAGTCGCATCAGTGAATTTTTTTGCCTCCTGCTCCATTTCTTCTAGCTGTGCTACCAAATCCTCTATGGTGCTCTTACGCTCTGCTATTTGTTCTGGTGGTGTGTCTAGGTGTACCAAAGTGTTCAAAATATTATTATCATTCTCTATTTGTGTAACTACTATTCCCAGCTGCTACACTTTGTCTTCTGCATTCTCGTCCTCCACAACTTCTAACACTCATTCACAGATTTTGGAAATTACCTTTTCAAGATGTATCCTACGGTACCAAAGTTGCACCTTCTCAACTACTAGTTTATCTTACTCCTTTTTCAACTTCGTAATCTCTGCGACATTATTCACCCTCAACTCATCTTGTGCCTGTTTCAGCTCTTTGATCTCTCTCCGCACTTCCGTCTCCTCTTGCGATCACATAAACTTACCGCTGATGTTTTGTTCTCTGTCTGCAAAATCCTGATTGTTGACTCTTTGCATATGCACCAACGTCTATGTGGACAACACGTTGATGTCAATAGACAAGTCCTGCAACTAGTGTGGGGAGGCATTCAAATCCTTGTTGTTGATATCAATCGCAGTCGGGGGAATTTGTACATTCTAAACCCATATCCCAATGATAATTGAGCCAAAGTCTTGTCCAGTTGCTTCCTCCGGCGCTTTCTTCAAGACTACATCACATAAAGAATCAAGTCATGTTCTTACCTTAGCAAACCCATCTTGCACTAATTTCTTCATTTCTTCAGTGGCCACATCCATTTTAGTTGTAATCACCTTCATGAGTCAATTCAACTGTGCCTCCATCCTTAGTTTTAATCGCATCTTTCTCCTGGTGCTTCTTCATCCTTGATTCTTCAAATGCATGCTCTACTTTCGAGTCTATGGGTGTCCGCATGGTCTCTGTGTTGAAATAGTGGTAACTCTGTTAATCAAGGTTAGGGACCATATCATTTGGTGCATCCTTCGATGGCCCTACTAATGCTTCTTCCAAACTAACCGGTTCTCTCCATTCTATGGGCCAATCATTAACAATTTCCTCCAACTCCGCATCAAACAACTTGTAAGGTGTTAAAAACCATTGCTTCTCTAGGTCTCGTTGTGCCTCCACATGAATGGTGTGTGGTCCAATCGTGAACCGAGCAACATGCTGGTACTTTGTTATAGCTTCCTCAGATAAGAGTGGAACATTTATAGTTGTGGCCTGCAGTGCTTCCTAGTAAATCCAAAATTGAACCACGCAGTCTTTTAGTATGTCGGCTTCCTTAACCCACCATAGGTTTTTGTAGCATGCCCCCTTGTACACTTTCATTGCTCCCACATCCATACCTTGGTATTCATCTGGCTCCATCCAATCCATGAGCACAATTAATATCAATAGCCAAATGTATGCAAATGGGTACAACCCCTCTTGGACTGCCACTACATCCTCCGTCAACTGGTTCATTAGAAACAATGACCAGTTCATTTGAACTCCTTCCATGCACTGTTTTGCACATGCAATAATTGTTGGCACAATCCTGACCAACAAACTGAGTCGACAAGGGTTCCACTATGTCGATGCTCAACATGCCACAATGGCCCTGAGCATCGGTTGAGACAGGTTTTACCCTATCTAGCAACACCCGCAAAGCAGATGAGACCTCACCCGAGATGTTCAAGGGAGAGCTGTTGGAACCAATTTTTCGTAGTATAGAGGAGGATAGGGGTATCAGATACTCAATCAGCTTAAATTCCAAATCTAATCTACTTGCTTGATCATAAGCATAACCCTTCATCATGTCGCATCATGCATTCATCATTATAACATATCTACTAGTGGGAAAAATATATCTAAAAGATGACAATACTCATAAGCAGAAAGCATTGCATTATCCATTCATATGCAGATCTATTCATCCTTCATCATCAGAATCGCATTAATGTGAAGCAAGAAAAGATAAAAAACAATAATATTTCAAGTCAATCCACATCGCATCATATTAATTATGTAGAACAGATCACAGATCAAAATAGACAAGGATTCAGTATCATAACACATTGTCTAGGATCGAAAAACCCTCCCCTTTGTTACTTGAATAATTATTCTATTTATAGTCTTGTGCCTTTACATTCAAGGTCCACTTCTAACTAAATTCTAATTGACTTCTACTGATTTAACCACTAAGGACCAATATTTTGAAGAAATGGTTGACAAGTACAAAAAGTGACATGAAAATATCAAAAATGGACTATTTTCTACCTATCGCGCTATATTTACCTTGCGCGGTACCACATGACTATGTGGAGCATCCTAGATGTTGTGCAAATTACTTACTCCCAACCCCTTGGCAATAGGCCCCCAACACAGTCTTGTGGCTCATCCTCAAGCCATGTCAGATGGACATGGTGTATTCATTGGTCTTCAACTTGAATTCATCGTATTACTAAGAAATTTCAGTGACCTATGCTTTGAATTTCTCAGCAACATCCTAACACATAAGCCGATCCTGCTTCAATGGGCGCTCCACCATATTTGCATAGATTTCTTTCTTACCGACCTACATAGGTTATAGTGCAACAACAACTTTTCCCAACAATTGGGCTCCAATATCTTGGAACTCATTGAGTTGGTCGCTACATTTATGTTGTTGCTCCTGAGCTCTTACCACTCACTATTCCAGCTCCTTTAGCTCTATGGATCATTTGATTCACACAATGGGAGGTATGGTCCATAGTGCTGCATTCAGCATGAACACCTAGTTCTAAACTTCCTGCAATTGTGTCGTAAGTTGTTCTAGCTGCTCATCGTGAATAACATTACCCCAAAATTTCATCATTGCCTATGTGATCTTCTTAGCATCTTGCTCCAGTTCATCAAACTATGCCATAATCTCTTCAATGGCGGTCTTTTGCTCTGCAACCTGCTCGGGTGGTGTGTCATGGTAAACCATGGTGTTTAGTAGGATGTTGTCCAACTGGAGCTATGCAATGAATTTTCCAAGTCGCTTGGCCTTAGTGAATGCATCCAATTCAACTGTTCTTTCATGGATGTGTTGATAGGCCATGTTAACAACCTCTTCAACCTCGCATCTACTAGCAAACAATTACGCCTTCTTAATAACGAGGCAGTCGGTTCCTTTTTCAATTTAGTAATATCCTTAGAAGCTTTTATCACAAGTTCATCTTGCATCGCCTTCAAGGCTTCAATCTCCTACGCTCTTTCTACTGCAAGATGCTCCTTTCCCTATTTTGGCTCCTCTACTTCCTTCTTCAGTTTCTCATCTTTGACTTGCGACTGCAGATACCGGTCGATGAGCTCCTTCTGTCTATCAGCTAACTCCTGGATGAAGACCCACTGCATGTGTACTAAGGTCTAGGATGATAGCTTGTTGACATCCAATGCAATAATTTGCAGCTGGTGCAGTGAGGAATTCGCATCCATATTTCTTGCATCAATTTTCGTTGAGGTAACCTAAATGTTCCTATCCTATGGCTTAGTGCTAATCGATGGGAGTTCCTGCATAGAAACAATCTCTGGTTCTCTCTTCAAAACAGTATTATAAACATAATCCAACTTGCTTCTTACCTCAGAAAATCCTTACTGGGTGGACTGGCACATTGCATTCACTGTTGTATTAGATGAATCTGTGACAGCCTTAATAAGTCATTGCAATTGGTCCTCCAGTGCTGATCTAGTACTACTTCTTGCATTCTGCTCCATTCTATGCTTCATCTTGATTTCATCAAGGATGCGTTGTGCTTCTAGATCATTATTTGTCGATGACTCTCTATTAGGCTCATGAATACTCCACTCTTGGTGTGTAGGATCTTTAGGGGAATCTACACATGGCCCCTCCAATACTTCATCTACGCTAACCAGGTCATGCCATTCTGTAGGCCAATCCTGAAGCAACTCTTCCAATTCTTCATATGTCACCTTATCGGCTATGGGTAGCCATTGCTTATCAGGTTTGCACTGTGCCTAGATCTGAATAGTGTGAGGCCCGATGGGGATCTACATAATCCACTGATATTTCATTGCTGCGGCATCTGATAACCTTGTAATTTTGACTATTGCTTCTTGCAATGAATCCCAGTAGATACAAAAGTGGATTGCGCAATCCATTTGCCGACTGGTGTCCTCCACCCACCAAAAGTTTTGGTATCGCACACCTTTTCCTACCTTGGAAGCTTCGACCATCATTCCTTGGTAATACTCTGGCTCCATCCAAGCCACTAACATGATCAATATCAGTAGCAAACTATAAGAAAAATATTTCTCCCTAGCGTGAACTATGACTGCGTTCTCTGCTAGCTGATTCAACAAAAAGAGGGACTAGTTCATGTGAACTCCCTTAGTACATTTTTGCATACATGCAATAACTCCTGAATTGCACTGAAAATGGTGATTCTTCTGGAATATCTTACTCACCAGTATTCAAGCACTAATCCACACCGCTCTGTCATTGATGATGTCGATGCGATAGGATATTCCATCGCATTGCAAATCATACTGCTCCTTTAACTGTGCTGCCAGACACTTATCATTATCTCATCCTTTGAAATATTGCGATGGGTCTTCCCCATCCTTCGGAAATCCTGTAATATCATAAATCAAATCAATGGTGAGAGTGATTGGTGTGTCCAACTACAACGTTCCTCCATGAAAGCACACCAAAAGCTATTCAACGCACGCATTTTCTTTGTTCAACCACCCAAAATGTGGCATGTTGATAAGCCACAATAACCCAGAGTTGTTCAGTACTTCCATGCATGGCTACAGAATATGTGCAATGGGGGCTCCAATGACCATAGGTAATGACTCATAGGTCTTATCCGATACATCCTTCCATAGATACAAATCACAGTCCTCATACTCCATCTTGATCAACATAGGGATAATGTCAATGGTGCATGTCATCCCATCCGACAGTGGCAACAGTTTTGGCTAATACTTCTGAATTTTGGGCAGACATTGAGGTTTAGTACCAGGGCGAGTGGGAGCAATGTACCCTGGAATATCCTTCACAAAAAATCCTATGTGAACTGTTGAATCAACAACTCTAGAGCTAGAGGGCCCCGTCTAGGCAATGCCTTCCCCTTGTGCTTTGATAGAAGTTCTCATCTATCGCTTTTGTGGTGGTGTTGAGCTTGACTTCTAGGCCTTTCGCTTCCCCTGCGGAATCGATGATGATCCAGATGGAATGCTCATGACTTCTTCGACGATGGAAGTTGGTCGACCCAGGGACTCATGCTCACTCGATATCTCTACCATTTCAGGGTTTCTCAGCATGCCGCACAAGTATACCTCCTTATTCTATCCAGTGCACACCCTCTTCTTCACTCTGCAACTCACACACTACCCTCAACAAAGCTCATCTTCAAAAAATGATCTATGTAAATCGAATCAACCTAGCTCAAATGGTACATTCAACTTATGTTGAATACCTTCTTATAGAACACGGCTAATCCATCAGTTATCACTACTAAATCATCTGTGGCCATCATGACTAAATCCTACATTAATCACCTAAATCCTTTGTCGATTCTGTCAATCCAATGGTCATATCATCCATAAATGCACATCGTTTCAACAACCATCATTGGCTAACTGCTTGAACAGTTTTCATTTATTGCTGATTATATTGAGGCCCTTCGGCTACCATAGTTGGGCTAACTAATCTGTGCAACTGATTCCTATGCTTGTGCAGCCACTTCCTCCTAGAACACCCTTCCCTCCTCTATCTATTCTACATATACATATATATATATATATATATATATATATATATATATATAGATTCATTGCGCAGTGCTTCAGGCATTGTGCAATCCTTCCGCCATGTGATAGGGCTTCAAGCGGCTTCCATTCACAAGATTTGGCAGTACCGCTCTAGCTAATTGCTATAATTGAACTGCACTGGTAGAGGTAATAGAATTGACAAGATATGGGCCAAGCCAGTGCATTTGTATCTTACCCATATGCTTTATGAACTTGCTGTCGTATAACAACACCAAATATCCCTTCAAAAACTATTTGTTTTTTTATGTGGCGATCATGCCATGCCTTATGTCGGTCTTTCTCAATGCGCTAATGGAAACCCAAAATGAAATGGTATTCTTTAAGCTGGATCAGTTGCACCACGCGCCCCTCTAGTGCAGGATCATCGTCCATGTTGGTCGCAGCAGCAATGCGTAGACTGAGAACGATGTATTCCATAGGAATAACTGCCTCTTTCCCATACACCAATTTGAATGGTGTTTTCCCCTTTTAGTCTCCTGCACATCATGTGATAGGCCCACAGCACTACAGGAATCTTCAAAACTCAATCATCTTGTTTAGTGTTACATACCTCGGTAAGTGTGTCCTCCAATATTTTGTTGAATGCCTCTATAGTCCCATTCGCCTGCGGATGGTATGGTGTACTTTTCTTGTGCTGAATTTGCAATTCTGCTATCAGTGTTGTTACTGTGTAGTTGATAAAATGAATACCCTGGTCACTCATCAATATTCTTGGACACCCAAACCGTGTCACAATATTCTCAAATAGAAATGTGGCTGTTGTCACAGCATTGTAGTCCACAACTGGTGCATCCTCCATCCATCTCGCCAGATAGTCCATCGCAGTGATTATGTAGCGCACACCAATTCTATTTTCGGGTGGGTTTATTGGACCCATAAAGTCTACCGCCCATTTATAAAAAATGTTGTAAAGTTACCTGGGGTACTAGTGGAATCTCGACCTGTTGCAATGGTTTTCTAATGCATAGAGTAGACGTCATAGCTCCATGTATAATCTGTCGTATCATTATGAAGATTGGGCCACCAAATCCCTGCGTGAAGCAACTTCTGCATGATATCCCATCCTCCATAGTGTCCCCCAGCTACTCCGAGATTTGCCTCTTCTAAAATCTTCTCTTGTTCAACTGGGAGGACACATCGCCGCAAAATTTAATCATGTCCCATCTTATACAAGTGGCCAACAATCAACTGAAAGTCAGAATATTTAACCACTCACTGCTTATTTTGACTCACGGAAAGTTCTTTTGGTGTGCCAAGAACTGGATTATCATATCATAATGGTCATCTACCATTTCAACTCGAAACAACTACGCATCAGGCAGTCCATCTTCAATGTTGGTAGGTTCCTTACCTGCATCAATTCTGGATAAATGATCAGGGCCAGCATTCAAGTAATCGAGCTTCATGATGATCTCAAAATCAAACTTCTGAAAGAGGAGTAGCCATCTACATATCCTCCCCCCCAACATAGGATTATTGTCCAGATACTTCAAAGTTGAATGGTCAGTAAACATCTTGAAGTGACCTCCTAAAAGATAATTCTAGAATTTCTGTAGTGCATAAACCATCACTTGCCTCTTGCTCTCATGGTTGTATAATTCTTCTCTACGAATGAAAACTTCTAACTCGCAAAAGTGATAGAGTGATCCAAGTTGCCATCGCCTGGTTACACGAGTACTAATCCTAGTGCAACAGAAGATGCATCAACATGAACATGGAACTCCGTGTTCCAATCTAGGAATACAAGTATTGGTGTTGAAGCCATCTTGGCCTTCAACGTGTCAAATCTACTCTCACACTCAAAACTCCATTCAAATACTACATCTTTCTTTAATAATTTCTCCATAGGGGCAGTGATCGAAGCATAGCCTCTGATAAATTTGGGATAATATCTTGTGTGCCACAACATTTCCTGAAGCATCTTCACATTGGTCGGTAGGTGAAAGCTCAATATGAGAGCTATCTTCGCAAGGTCGAACAGAATTCCTTTCTTGCACACAATATGACCCAACTGGATGTTGAATGGGGTGCAAAAGATGCAATTATTGGAGTTTAGTGTGATCTGATGTTGTTGACATATTTCCAGCATCAGTCAAAGGTTGGCCAAATGATCTTTGAGGAGACCATACACTGTCCAATCATCAATGTACACCTGTAGGAACTTTTTAATGAAATATTTGAAGGCAACGATGACAACATGAGAGAATACCATAAGGGAATTCTTCAACCCAAAAGGCATCAATGTGATGAATGTCGTTTTATGTCGATCCTCGTTGGCGATTCTGATATGGTGATAACCTGAAAACCCATCTCTAAAAGAGTACATTTCTTGACTGCCTACTCCCTCAAGTACCTCATCAGTGAGCGGTGTTGGAAATGGGTCATGCATACAGTCATAATTTAGTTTTCTGAGGTCAACACAGATCCAAACTTTGCCAGTTTTTTTTTATCGACTGGTCCATTTAAATTCTTCGACAGGCTTGATGATTCCAATGTATAACATACGATTAAGTTCATATTTGAATCTCTCTTTGTATCATGGATTTAGATGATATGGTCTCTGTCGCACTGGTCTAGCATCTAGCTTTATCAAGCTTTTCATTTCCCCTAGGTCGACCAATATTCCTTTCATCTCTAATAATTTTTTCAGAAACATATCTTGAAACTCATGCAGGATATTTTTGATCTTTTTCATGATCGCTTCATCCTAGTAGTCCCCAACGTTTGCAAACTTTGGATTCGCTTCCATCCCAATGTTAACTTTTGTAATCTTCAGTGGCTAAGTCATGGGATCGGTTGGCACATCTAGTTCTGCAACATATTGACTCCCTTCAGTCTCTGGAATATTAATATTTTGAAACTCATCATCATCCTCTGGATCTCTAGACATGTTATAGCACTCCATCATCGATTGCATGTGGCAATACTCATGTGGATCCACTGGATATGTTACTGGCACAACCTTTAATACTACATCCTAGATGATCTGGAGTGCATTGTGGACTTCAGGATTGGCGTTTGTGAAACTAAAAGTGTGGGAAAAACAAACCGCCAATTCCTCCTAGGTATTTATTTCTCTGCACAACTCTACGGACACGTACCAGGACCTTGACATTTCATCCAAGGTATGAATAAAGGTATGGATACATTCATCCTTTGGTCTCACTACCCATAGTGTTTGACACTCCATCAAATGGCTGCTAGGGTTATTCTTCCCATCAAACTTCCCAGTTTGGTACACCTCTATGGCACCAAAATGAACTGTCATCAGCCTGTGACATTGCATCCATCAAGTAATCATCTTCTTATGAGCTTCCCACTAGCAACTGGGAGTATCCTTCGGTGCTTCCTCCAGTGCTAATAGTCATTGTGGCTTTGAGACTCTTTCTTCAAATACTTCTAAGAATGACGACAGCTTGGGTACCCCTTCATATACTAGCAATTCAACAATTTCATTCACAACATGACGCTGATATTGTGTAATTAGATCACACCTTCTAAAGGATAACTTATGCATGCAGTTTTGCCAATTTTCGAGTGCATCATCAAAATCAGAGGACGTTGAGTTAGCACTATGCCAACCAAGGTCTCCTTCGATAGTCAGGTGGATATAGTTTGCAAATATGTTGTAGGAATGATCCCACCCCTTGAAAAATTCATCCTTCACAGGTTCAATATATCTTCGGCCCTCGTTTGGATCCATGGGCGCGATGACTCGAATTTCTTGGTTCTCAAATGTCATCATTCACTTCTTAAAATTAATCATGACCAATCCCCATCAGCATGGGATAGGATCCTTCCCCATTAATGACTTCAATCACATCAAAGTCAGCATGTGTTCTCATACCTTCAACATCTACAACCAAGTTCATTACCCATACAATTGGTTGCACCTTAGATTGATTTACCAATAGCAGTTGCACAGGGGACCAACCCAACGTTGGGCTCCCCATTTTCTGCCAAGTCTGCTTAGTCAGTATGTTCACATCCGATTCCAGGTCCAGGATGACTGAGTCCACCTCATAGTCACCTATCTAGATATTCATATGCATCTATTAACCTATCTTTTTCTTCGGCAAGGAGTTCACTGTAGAGTTTTTCAATTCCTTTCTTGGGTGGTATAACAAACTTTAAAGCTCAACAAGAGCCTTGGGATATCGTGCGAGTGATAATAATTTCTTAAAGAACTGCTGCAAGGTACCATGTTGCCACTATGGACCTGCTTCTCAAGATAAATCAAAGGTGGATGGAATTTCATAGACAAGAGACTTACCAAGATTTTGTCTGATCACGTCTTGAGTTTCAAAAAATGTCTCTTTTTCAGTCGTGATATCAAACACCGCTTTCTTCTTCCCATATAATATAAATTGCGGTCATGGTCCATCATCTCTGGTCATCACACCTCCACGAGTGACAATGGCGACGTTGACATCGTGTGTTCTGGGCTCTGCTGAAATCGTCGCAACTATTGGACCTTGAGTCTGGTTCATTGGTAGAGTCTGAGCTAGTGGTGGATGCTAGATTACTGGTGGGTTCATTGGATGATTCATAGTCTGGTTCTAGAGTAGAACTTGATTCTTGGCTTGGCTCTATAACTGGTTCTGGGTGGGAAGCTGATTCTAAGTCTGCAACTGGGATTGATTTTGCAATTGTGGAACGTTCCCAGATTTCCATCTTATGATTAACTATGGGCAGTTCTGCACCGTATGATAAATCGTTGCACAATACATACATGAGAAATACAAGTGTGGGAACTCTCTTTGATAATTCACAATTATAACACTGGACAGATGAGTGATCTTGTCCTCCTCCTCGTCCAAAGCCTCCTCCTATGCCTCGGAATCCTCCTTGTTGCAGGTACTGTGGCTGAACTACCTACTGTGGTGGGAGATTCGGTTGTTGTTGAACAAAGTGTGCTGCTTGAACATATAGTGGCTGCACCTGAGCCATCAGTATTTCATTATATGGCTGTTGCGGTGAGAACTGCGGTTGTGGCGCAAACTGCAGTTGTGGTTGTGGTGGCATAAATTGCATCTGTGGAAGCGGTGTGTACTACGGTTGCAGTTGAGAACTTACCATATGAGGTTGTGGATGTAGTTGTTGTGCAGCGAGGTGACCTTCATCCTTCACAAAATATGAATCATATATTCTGTCCTGAAGCAGATCGTATGACCGAAAATATTTATCCTCATGCCCGACAGATCGACAGAATGAACAATATCAATTGGTGGGTTTTGAAACTATATTTTTCATATAGCTACATTCCTCATGTCGATGTCCATAAAATTGGCATATGCGACACCATGGCACACCACCATTATTCAACAGGTTCGGAGCTCCAAATAACAGATAGTTCCTAAAGTCAAGGAAAGTATCTTTGGTGTGTCCATCTGCATGACACCAGGTACACCAAATATCTACTTGATCGTCCTTACCTTTCTTGATATCCTGCAGCTGGAGTGTGAGATTCACCAATAGCACCTGAATTTGATTCATCTCAGCTGCACTCTCACTGATAGGTGAAGCTTCAAGCTTCATTGCGATTTCCAGGGCTTCACTCTGTGTTGCTATATTTTGCTGCATCAATGGTTGTTGGATATGAGAAACCAATGCTGCAATAAAGCATTCTTTATGTTGGATGTCACTCATAGAATAATTGACTCTGGCCATCAGTGTCTTGAACCTCTGATCAAAATCCAAAATGGTCTCATTAGGAAATTGTTTGATTTCCTTCAGCTTTGTAATGTACTTTGCTTCTGAATTTAGTTTTTTGAATTCCTCAATTAGTCCTATCTGGATTTCATCCAATGTATTCACTGGATTCCCCTAAGGAACTTGGATAAACTTCATAATCCAGTCAAGCGTGCAACCTCGCAGAGTAGTCGCTAATTGTCCTTTCTTTACATCATCATCAGTGGCCTGTCTAATAGTCCACACTACTTCACATAGAAACCATTACTTCCTGAGATCATCAGCCCCATTTGCATGGAACAAGGGTAGTTTCATGTCATCTCCCAGCATCCTGGGTCACCTTCCTACAGATGTTGATCTACTACTAGACTGTTTCTGGAACGTTGAACAAGTCGACGTAGGACTTAGAGTTTTTCCTATTTTTGGAGTAATACGTGGAGGCGTGGGTACGTTGCTATTGGGGTTTTATATTACCATGGTTCTATGGGTATCCTGGGCCTGGTCATCCTCATCGTCACTATAGGGTCACTTCATCCCATGTGTTTTTCCTTTGTGGTATTGCGTTTCGATCGCAATAGGACCTTCCCCTATCCTCTGCCTCTTCTCTAGTCGAAACCTTGATCCTCCCCTTGTAAAACCACTTCCTTCCTCAGCTTCCCTCACAATCTCATCGAAACTTGCACCCATCTACCCCTTACATTCTCATTTGTCTCCCCCCTTGGTTGCAGTATCCACATCCTACGCACACCTGGGTGCTACTACTCTATGTGCATTTTGAGTATACCCTTTTTGCAAACAAACATTTTAATTGACAATTGCAGTGACAATAAGAACCTACCTCTGGGTTTGTTGAAGAACTCCCCCTGTGCTTCACTGTAACATTTATTGGTGTCGACAACGAACTTGATGATATATCCATCTAGGATACTATCTAGCAAGACCTCAATGACTCGGGATGCTTTGTTGTCAGTTTCTTACAGTTCCTGAATCAGTTTAGGGGTCCAAGATGTTGGCTCTCCTCCTTAAAAGTTGGTATTCTTATAAGTGAATCACTTCAGCCACTCGTACAATATGATAGGAAATTCGCTGAAATATTCATGCGGACCGTCGTGTATGTATCTCGCTAGCCACTTATTTGTTGTCATCCCACGGTTTTGATTTTCGGCTTTGAAAAATTATCTCAACTTCTAATCAAACCAATATTGAAGTTTTGGTCACTTCGGATGCCACATCCATTCTTGAGTAACCATTTGTCGGATGCCACATGCCCTCCTTTGAGTCAAAATGAGTTCCCGACAATGGAACCATTTGTTGGCCCAATCCCGACTAACAAACCTAGTTGACAGGGGTTCCACTTTGTCGATGCTCAACACACCGCAATCTCCCTAAGCATCGGCCCAGAAAGGTTTTACCCTGTCCGGAAACACCTGTAGAGTGGATGAGGTCTCAACCGAAATGTTCAAGGGAGAGCTGTCGAAACCAAGTTTCAGCAGTATAGAGGAGGATAGGGGCATCAAATATTAATGAACTTAACTTCTAAATCTAATATACTTGCTTGATAAAAAATAGAACCCTTGATCATATCGCATCATGCATTCATGATTATAGCAGATCTACCAGTGGGAAAAAAAAATCTAAAAGATGACAATATTCATAAGCAGAAAGCATCGTAGTATCCATTCATATCCATATCTATTCATCCTTCATCATCAGAATCACAGTAATGCAAAGCAAGAAAAAATAAAAATACAACAGGACTTCAGGTCAATCCACATCACATCATATTAATTTTGCATAATAGATCGCAGATCAAAACAGACAAGGATCCAGTATCATATCACATTGTCTAGCATTGAAAAACCCTCTCCTTCATTACCTACATAATTCTTCTATTTATAGGCTTGCGCCTTTACATTCAAGGTCCACTTCTAACTAACTTCTAATTAGCTTCTAACTGATTTAACCACTAAGTACCAATATTCCGAAGAAATGGTCAATAGGTACAAAAAGTGACATGAAAATATGAAAAAGTGGCCTATTTTCCATCTATCGTGCTATCGTTTCCTTGCGCGGTGCCACATGAGTATGCATAGCATCCTAGATGCTGCACAACTCACTTATTCCCAACCCTTTGCCAACAATAACCCCATAATTACATTGGGTATGCCTGTTCATTCACACAATCTTGCTAGCCAAAATTTGCGCGTCAATGTGGACAACCGGATCATTGATGTCATCGACGTGATATTCTTGTCCAGCCTACTTTAGTTTGTATCTCTTATTTAGTCTTTACACAAGACTCTTGTAGTTCTCCCTTCCTATAAAATACTGTGAGGGGTCTGGACCATCCTTAGGCATCCCTGCGATCTCTGAGATTAGTGCTACTGTGATTGCGACTAGTGTGTCCAACCACAAAGTCTCATCATGAAAATAGACCAAAAGATGCTTTATGCAGGCATTTGCTTCATTCAACCCCCTAATATGCGACATGTTGATCAATCCCAACAGTCTTTCTCTATCCAATCCATGCACCCAATCTTGTGGAATACATAATATCGTCCTATCTCCAACTGCTACCATGGGTTCATAGGGTTCCACTGTGATTGCTGTTCATGCCAACAAATCATGATCGTCATACTTCAGTGCCATCAGTACAGGAACGATATCCTTTGTGCATGTCATACCTTGCGGTATCATCAGCATCTTCATCGGTTATTTCTAGTCCTTGGTCATTATCCTTGGCTTCGCACTAGGCCATGTGGGATGCACATACCTAGAGATATCCACAATGGACACCCCTGTGCAGGTTTCTGACTCCATAGCCCATGAACTCGAAGAACCCAGCTGCATAGGTGCCTCCTCTTATGCATGTGCAAACATATTGGTCTGTCGCTTCTTCGACAATGGGGACCTAGGCCCCTGCCCCCTCCTCATCTTCTTCAAAACAGAGGAATATCCCATTGGCATACTTGAAAATTCCTCCTCAATGGTGACTGGAATGACCAGTGAATCCCTCTCGCTGGAAATTTCAACCATTACTTATTCCCTCTGCATGCCCCACAACTCTATGGCTATCTACAACTGTCCCAAATCTACTTCTAACTCACCCAATCACCACATTTCAATCGGTATACAACTATTCAACTCAATAACATAGCTCAGCACAACTTTGCAAATCAACTCACATTTTTTCACAATGGTGAATGTCAACCCCATTTGACCCCTTCTTATAGCACTGAGCCAATCGCACTTCCATCATGACCAAATCAACTTTGAACTTTCATCATTTCCACCAAATCATGCATTAATCACCTAAATCTATCGACGATCCTATCAATCCAACTGTCGGATCAGCCATAAATACACGTCACTTCAACGAGCGTCGCTAGTTAACTGCTTTAATTGTCTTCATTTATTATGGATTTGACTACGTCATAGCCCCGCGACTGTCGCCATAGACCTTCCTAATTGCACTACAAACTCCCCTACTTGCACATCCACTTCTTCTTGGTGCACCCTCCTTCTCACTATCATCGTATGCTTTATTTTTTTTATTGTGTAGTGCCTCAAGCAACACACGGTTTAGAGCCCGTCCTATAGGGATTCAGCCTACTTCCATTCCCTATCTTAGGTAGCATTGCTCCATCTAACTATTACAGCTGAACTCCACCTCCTGAAGTAATAGAATTATTAAGATATGGACCTAGCCAATGCATCTTTAACTTACCTATATGCTTCATGAACTTGTTTTCATATAACAACACCAAGTCGCATTGTTGAAATTGTTTGTTCTTAATATTTCAATCGTGCCAAGCCTTCAGTCGATCCTTCTCGACGTGCTAGTGAAAACATACAACAAAGAGGTCTTCCTCAAGCTGTATCGACTGGTCCAATCGTTCCTCTAGTGTTGCTTCATCATCCATGCCCATCATTTTTATGATGCGTAAGCTCGGAACAAGGTACTCAATAGGCATGACTTCCTCTTTCCCATACACCAATTTTAATGGTGTCTGCCCTCTAAATATTTTGCAAGTGGTGTGATATGCCCATAATACTACTGGAATATTCAAATCCCAGTCATCGCGGTTCACATTGCATACTTTTGTAAGTGCATGCTCCAACACTTTGTTGAATGCCTCCATTGTCCCATTCGCATATGGATGATACATGGTACTCTTCTTATATTGTATCTGAAGTTTATCAATCAATGCAATAACTGTGCGATTGATAAAGTGACTCTCCTGGTCACTCATCAATATCCTTGGGCACCTGAACCAAGTCACAATGTTTTCAAATAGGGACCTCACTGTTGTCGCAGCGGTGCAATCTACAATAGGTGCAGCCTCTGCCCATCTTGTAAAATAATATGTCGCCGTAATGATGTACCGTGCACTAGTTCTCTTCCCATATGGGTTTATTGGTCCCAAAAATTCCACAACCCATTTATCAAATGGTTCCAATGTCACCTAAGGTACCAGCAGCATTGCATCCCTCCTCGATGGTTTTCCAGTTTGTTGACAGACATTGCAACTCTGCACATAATCTGTCGCATCATTATGAAGAGTGGGCCACTAAATCCCTGCATGAAGCACCTTCCTTGCAATAGCTCGACCTCCATAGTGTCCACCAGTAACTCCAACATGTGCCTCCGCCAAAAACTTCCCTTGTTCATGCGGTAGGACACATCGCCACAAAATATCATCCGATCCTATTTTATAGAGTTGTCTAGCGATCAACTAGAAATCTGTTGCTTTAACAACCCATTGCTTCTTTTGACTCATAGTGAACTCTTATAGTGTGGCTCTCATCGCCAAAAATTGAATTATTTTTTCATAGTAATCATCAACCATGTCATCTCTGAATAGCTACGCATCGGGTAACACAACTTCAATGTTTGTGGGTTCCTCACCTATCTCAATCTATGATAAGTGATCAGGGAAAGCATTCAAGTGACCCGGCTTCACAATTATATCAAAATAAAATTCCTAAAAGAGAAGTATCCAATGACATATCTTCCCCCCAACACAGGCTTCTTAACTAGATATTTCAATGCAGAATGGTCTGTAAACATCTTGAAATGACCGCCCAATAGGTAATGCCTAAATGTTTGTAGTTCCTATACCATCTCTAGACCCTCCCACTCTATGGTAGTGTATTTTTTCTCCACAGATGACAGCTTCCGATGAGCGAAATCAATCGGATGATCTAATTCTCCTTCTCCTGGATGAGCCAGCACCACTCCCAGCGCAATTGATGATGCATCCACATGGACATGGAACTCTTTATTCCAATCAGAAAAAAAATAGAATTGGTATGGAGGACATCTTGGCCTTCAACGTATCAAAACTTACTTGACACTCTTGAATCTATAACGAACACTACATCCTTCTTGAGCAACCTTTCCATCAGAGATGTGATCGCAACATAACCATAGATAAACTTGAGGTAGTATCCTATGTGCCCCAACGTCGCTCTCAGCTACTTCACATTTGTAGGTGGGGGAAAGCTCAAAATCAGCACAATATTTGAGGGATCAACCAACAATCCTTTATTGCAAATAATGTGTCCCAACAGCATCCCATAGGGTGCACAGAAAATAAACGTCTTTGAGTTCATGGTGATATGATGCTATTGACATCTCTCCAGGATCAACTGCAGGTTTTCCAGATGGTCCCTGATCAATCCATAAACTGTCGAGTCATCCATGTAAACTTGCAAGAAATTCTCAATAAAATATTTGAATGCAGTGACAACAACCTGGGAAAATATCGTAGGCGAATTCTTCAGTCCAAATGACATCACAGTGTACTAAAAGAAACCCAATTCAGTAACAAATGTTGTTTTGTGGAGATCCTCTTTTGCAATCCTGATCTGGTGATAGCCATAAAATCCATCCATGAATGTATACATTTCTTGATTGCCTACTCCTTCTAGCACCTCATTATTGAATGGTGTTGTAAATGGATCATGCATACACGCATCATTCAATTTTCTTAGGTCGACGCAAATCCGAACCTCACCTGTCTTCTTATCTTGGACCACCATAGGACTGATCCATTTTGATTCTTCAACTGGCTTAATTATTCTAGCATCCAACATTCTTTCAAGCTCATCTTTGACCCTCTCCTTGTATCATGGATTCATGAGATATGATTGTTGCCTTACAGGTTTCGCATCTGGCTTCAACGGAATATTCATCTCTCCTAAATCTCCTAGTATCCCCTTCATCTTAGAAAAATTCCTAGGGAACAAATCTTGGAATTCATGTTATAGGTCTGTAATCTTTGCCATCATTTATTCATGCCAGTAGTCCCCAATATTTGCAAACTTTGGGTTCTCCTCCATCCCAATGTTAACCTTCCTAATATTTAATGGCTGATTCATTGGATCTGTTGGTACGTCTGGTGCTACGACATCCTGACTCCCTTCTGTTTCTGGAATATTGATATTCCATAAATCATCATCATCTTCAGGTCCTCTGGTCAGATTATAAAATTCCATCATTGACTACATCTGAATATGGGCATGCAGATCCATAGGGTATGCAACTGATATCGTGGATGAGTTGCAGTGCATTATGAACATCTGGATTGGCATTCACAAAATTGAAGGTGTGAGTGAAGAAAATCATGAATTCCTCCTAAGTAGTGATCTCTCTCCACAACTCAATTGATGTATACCAAGATTGTGACATTTCATCCAATGTGTCGACAAGGCCATGGAACCACTCATCCTTTTGTCACGATTCCCATAAGGTCTGACACTTAATCAGATGATCACCACGGCTATTCTTCCCATCATACCTTCCAACGTGGTACACTTATCCATATACAAAGAAAAATATCATCAATATTCGACACTGTGACCATCCAATGATCGACTTATTATGGGTCTCCCACCAACATGCTGGAGTAGCCTTCAATGCTTCATCCAAAGCTAGCAACTGTTGTGGTTCTGACACCTTATCTTCAAATTCCAATAGAAATTCAAACAACTTGGGAAGTCCTTCATATATTGGTAACTCAATAATCTCAGTCGCAAATCGACATAGTGACAGCGTGATCAAACCACACTTTCTTAATGACACCTCATGCATGTGATTTTTCCAGTTCTCTAAAGCATCATCAAAATCGGAAGACGCAGAGCTAGAGCTGTGCCAACAAAGTTCCCCATCGGTAGTCAGATGGATGCAATATTTTGAAATGTTATATGCATGATCCCATCCCCTAAAAAAATCATCTTTCTCTGGCTCAACATACCTTCTCCCTTCATTTGGATCCATTGGAGTGTTGACTCTGATGTCGTGATTCTCAAAGTTCATCACATGCTTCTTAAAATTAATCACTGCCATACTATTGTTGGCCTAATTCTGCAACTACAGGACATTTCCTTCCTACCATCTCGTGATCAGTTGTGGATAGTTCTCAACAATGTGATCGATAGCAATACAATACATACACCGCGCTTGCAATTGCAGACAATCTCCTTGACAATGCCCTAGTAATATGCAATTATAAAATTGCACTGGTCCGTGAACTATAATTTACTCCTCCTTGACCAAAGCCTCCACCTCGTCCTCCTCTAAATCCTCCATGAAATCACCCTTGTTGTTGATACTGTGGTTGATTATATTGTTGTTGTGGGGGACTCGGTTTCTATTGAATCTACTGCGCTGGTTGAACATACTGTGGTTTCTGTGGAGCCATCTGCATCTGATTAAACTGTGATTGTGAACAAACTAATGTTGTTGTGGTACAAACTACATCTGTAGTTGTTGTTGTGGTACAAACTGAGGTTGAGGTGATGGCTGTACCACCTTTGACTGCAGCTGCGATTGCTGTACTACCGTATGGTATTATCCCTTCACATAGTAAGTGTCATATGTTCTTTCCTATAGCAGGTCATATGCACGAGAATCCTTATCTTCATGCCCAACAGATTGACAAAATGTGTAGTATAAGTTCATCAGATTTGTTGCCATCTTCTGCATATATCATAGTCTTCATGTCGATACCCATATACTTGAAAAATGCGGCACCATGGTACACTACCACAACTCAATGGGTTTGGTGCTCTTGACAATAGGCAGTTTTGGAAATCTGGGAAATTATCCTCTATATGTTCATCTGTGCAACATCGAGTATGCTACACCTCTTCAGGATGCTCTTTCCCTTTCTTAATATCTTGCAGTTGGAGTGTCAGATTCGCCAGCTGTATCTGAATCTAGGTCATACAGACTACATTCTCTCGAATAGGTGAAGCTTCCAGCTTCATTGCAATCTCTAGAGCCTCTCTCTGTGTCGTAATCTTTTTCTGCATCAGCGGTATTATGATATGAGATAGTAATGCCATGATGAACCATTCCTTATGTTGGATGTCTCTCATCTCAAAGCCAACTCTTTCCATTAGTGTCTTAAACCTTTGATCAAAATCCCAAACAGTTTCAATGGGATACTGCTTAATTTCCTTCATTTCTGTAATATATTGTGCTTCAGACTTTAGTTTTCTAAATTATTCAATTAATCATTTTCTAAATTCATCCAATGTCTTCGTTGAAGTCCCCATAGGAACTTGTACAAATTTCATGTACCAATCTAGTGCATGACCCCGAAGAGTTGTCACCAATTGGCCCTTCTTAACATCATCATCCATAGTTTGTTTGAAATTCCATACTACCTCACAGAGGAACCAGTATTGCTAAGGATCCTCAGTCCCATTCCCATGAAATAGAGGTAACTTAACATCATCTCCCACGATTCTAAGTCTTCTTCCTATAGTTTTTGATCTGCTACTATTAGAGTATTGCAAGCACGTTGGACATGTTGATGTTGAACTTGTTTTTCTTCCTGATTGGGATGTAGTGCACAGAGGCATCGGTACATTATTGTTGGGGGTTGATCTTACCTCTAACTTTGGAATAGCCTGGTATTCCTCGTCATCACTATAGGGTCACTTTGTCCCATGTGGTCTTCCTTCACGGTCTTGTGTTTCGATTGTAACAAGACCTTCCCCTGTCCTTTGCCTCTTCTCTTTTTGAAACCTTGCTCCACCTCTCATAAGACCACTCTCTTCCTCAGATTCCATCACATTCTCTTCATAACTTATACCCATATACCCCATATCATTTCATTCATCCCCCTTGTCTTCATGGTATCCATAGCTCCCGCACATCAGAGTTCTACTACTGAAGGTGCATCTTCAATATGCCCTTTTCACAGATGAGCATCTTAATGGACAATTGCAAGGACAAAAGAAACCTACCTCGTGGCACGTTGAAGAAATCCCTTTCTGCTTTGCTATATGATTTAGTTGTATCAACCGTGAACTCGATGATATATCCTTCCAAGATACTATCCATCTAGACTTCAATAGCCCATGATGCTCTATTGTCTACCTCCTACAACTCCTAGATCAACTCTGTGGTCTAAGAAGTTGCCTCACCTCCTTGGAAATTTGTCTTGTGATAGGTAAATCGCACCAACCACTCATACAGGATGATCGGGAAGTCAGAGAAAAATACTCATGTGGACCTTCGTTTATCTACTCCGCTAGCCACTTATCCATCGTCAGTTAAGGAGTATGATTTTCTTTCTCAGCAAACTCTCGTATCTTATGGTTGACCCAATTTCGGATCTCTAGTTTCGTCGGATGCCACAACATGTCCTCCCTCCTATTAAAACTTTAGGTCTTGGCAAAAGAACCATTTGCTAACACAAACCTAGTTGACAGGGGTTCACTCTCTATTGACACCCAAGCCACCATGATCTCTATGAGCACTGGCCCAGACAAGTTTTACCCCATCCGGAAACACCCGCAGAGTGGATGAATTCTTACCCGAGATGTTCGAGGGAGAGTTGACGAAACCAAGTTTCTGTAGTATGAAGAAGGACCATGTGTGGCTACTTAGTGACTAATCACAACATCATTCCATAGATCTACTCATTCACATTATGCATTAACATATCGCAGCAACATAACATCATTTAACATATCGCAACAACATAACATCATTTAACAGTAAATACATTGATGCACAGATAGATCTCTCATTATACCATCAGTTAAGCAAAAAACACATCGCATAAATCATAGATCTATGTTGCAGATACACATTACTTTCATCATTGGATCATAGAAAAAAGGAAAAAGGGAAAACAATAAAAGACACAGTAGTTATGTTCAACCTCTGTCATGTCATATTAACTTCTGCATAAAACCACATATTATCCAAAATAGTTCCTCAAGTCGCATAATAGATCAATAAGTTCAAAACTGAACTTTGTCTTATAAGATCAAGAAAACTCCAAGTCTCTAAGAGTGTAAGAGCCTCATACACTCTCATTTTCAATTCACCATCTACTTATAGGCTTGCGCCATTACATATGTGGTCCACTTAACTAACTTCCTAACTAGTTATTAACAAATTCTTCAAAATGGTGACCACTATCCACAAAATGCAGTCCAAAACTACAAAAGATGACCAAAAAATACAAAAAAATATTTTGTGCACCATCTTCCACTTCCACGGCATCTTGCACAGCATCCGCGATGCTGTGCAGCTATCTTAACCCAAAACCGCCTGCCAAAAAACATGTTCCAGGAATATTTACATACTGACAGTGTTAATAAACTTTATTATTGGCTCCATTCTTATGTGTTTATTTCATTATTTTCACTGTTTTTCTGCATAATTTGTGAATATCTTCAGTTGTGAGGATTCCTTTATAGCTCCTAAACATTGTTGTGAATTATATTTTCACAATATAATTTTCTCGAAATTTTTGGCATTGTTTCTGGGGAGGTGCTAAAATGATTGAAGCGTAGGTATATAGGTTTCCTTCACGTTACACAGGAAGGGGGAGGAGAAACAGTAAGATGCAAATATGATTTCACTACGGAATTTTCGGCTCACTGGTAGCAAGGAAATGTCAAATAAAAGAGACATAATAAACATGTTTCTATGCATATGGCTTAATTAAACGAAGACCCCCAATGCAAATATATATGGTTAATCCAGTCATTCATTTGTTATTAGAGAATAATTGTAAGTTGAAATTAGACCCTGTTATCTAATTCAAACTATATATAGGATATTACTATCCTAGAAGTGGGACCTGTAACTATAGAAATTTAATGAACTCAAAATTTGAACTTTATCCTTATTCCTTGGATAACAAAAAGTCTTTGAATAATGAATTAGGGATGACTTGTTTCCTATAGGATTTATCGACCATCTATACCTTCATGTTTTCTATCTAGGAACACAAGGAAAGTTCCCTACATAATGTTTATGGTCTTAGTGAGCATGTATGTGATATTTCTAATCTTAACATCTTTAAGTATTTTGGTCATTTAGAATTTATTGTTCTTTAAAAAAAAATGTCTAGTTTTCGCTAGAATAATAATAATGGATTCCTGGAATTGCTTGTTGACTCTTGTTGATAATCCAGTGTTGGCATAAAACAATACAAGTCACTCTCAATTTATTGATCGTGCGAGGACATGCCATATATTCAAAGATGCTAATCCTCTTATGAATAGTGTTCTAAAATTGGTATGTAAAATAATGTTAGAAATTTGATCATAAGAGTGTTGGACTGAGTCCTAGAAATTCTATCCACCTATTATCCCATGTTATTTCTTGTGGCTTGAAATTGATAATTATATTCTTACATTGTAGGCCATGTTTTCTTATGTCATTATGCATACAATAGGAGAAAACTTATATTTGAAAATCTCATATCACTCTATTTCACTTGAATAATGGCCTACATTCATTTTACAAGCCATAAATATTATGATATATTATCATGGAGTTGCCATATCAAATTCAATTGCTCTATGTGCATAATCATTATTCTAATAGGTGTTATTTTTTTTGCGAATTTCTCTATGTCTTCAATATTTCACCCTTCGTAACTTCAACTTATTTTATTGAATTCTCTATATACAAGTTGTATCATTTCTCTAATAGGATCCTAAGGAAGCAATTAAAAAAATAAAAAAATAAAAACAACTCAAAAAGCTTAGATTAACACTGCAGAAACCAACCTCATCCCCTCCTAAGTGCAGGTGCTAGATTCAATTTTTCTATCATTTTTTCTTCTCTTGCGGTGGGGCCTGCAAGATCTTCAGTGTGGGGGAGTGATGGGTACCTATTTTTCCCATCTTATATTGAATTTTAAGCTTAATTATGTATGGGAACTAGATATTTTGACTAGTTTTGTGCATATCAATCTATCATTTTGGTTCTTCATCTAACATTTTGAGGAGATTATATTATGGAGGATTAATAAAAGTAATTTTGCATTAATTTTAGTTATTTTTAATCCTTTTATGAATTCAAAAGAATACTTGGACTCATTACCTTATTGTGTTGGCTAGATATGAAATTTTGCAATATGGCACTCAATCCAACACCTTTTCTAGTACCTCTATGGAAGATGAATCGTTGGTTAACATATGTGTGAACCTCCATTATCAAATATTCCACATGGTTTTTGTGCATTGGTGATCCTAGATAGTCAGTGACCCATAATATTCCACCCAATTCATTCATTTGAACCCTAGAGTATTGGCCCTAATATCAGTTGAAGAACACCAGTTGCCTCAAAATCAATGCCTACATCAGAGCTAGGATTTGGTGGTTCAGGATATTCTTCGATTTGTAATGAATATGGAACTAAAATTTCTATGTTTAGTTGGACAGTTTCTATCTCTAGGGGATTAATATTTTAATTAATTGATGTTTCCCCTTGTTTATTATATATGCCTATAACTCATTCAAAATGACATGGAGGAGAGTTGGTCATATGACTGATCATTCTGTAACCCCCTCTCCATCTAATGAAGAATCAAATTTCTGGAAATGAGATTCTATATATAATTTGCATGTATGCATTGTGAAATTCCTGGGACTGGCCATTATGTGGATTGTATTTCTATTTCTCTCATACAACTTCATTTTTAGCATTACACAGGTAAATAATATTCCTATTAAATTGCTTAACTTAGTTGTAGAATTGATTTCTGTGTGGGATTGTTTGTATCAAATCGGAAAACATTTTTTTAATTTATAGATTTCCATTTGCATAATTTACAAGTTTGTGAATTTCGTGTGACTATGATTTAGAGAAACCAATATTAGAAACTAGATTAATGCTATGTTTATATGATTTGTATTTTGTTCATATTGCAAGCAATATTTTTTATCCTTGTAGCTTCCTTTTCCCACAACAATGTTCCAATTTTCCTCTTTAAACCATCACCACTTAGCATAAATCAATTTCACGTTGGAAGCTTAGATCAATAGATTGGGTTGACACTAGGTTTCTTTGCATCGATTTTTTTTTGTCTTGGTTGAATAGTGGGGTTTAAGTCGAGTTCTTTGTTCATGTTGGATCTTCTAACTATGTAAAAATAGGTCTGAGTTCTCTATTTGACTCTAGTTTTGGTTTGAATTTAAATTAATGTTCTTTCAATAGAATTCATTTCAGTAAGTTTGGTATAGAGTAATATCATTTGTATATTTGAAACTCTAATCAAAGCTATTTTGTAATATAATAAATGATGTTTTCTAAGAGTAGCAGGAATTTACATACCTTGAATCATTAAGTCAAAATAATGTCGATTCATATTTTAAGGATTGTCTTTATAAATCTTAAGCTCAACAATCTTTTAAAACCTTAAAGGAATAGTACAAGTTTGTTATATTTTTATCGTTTAATAAATATGATCTATGATATTATCTAAGAGAATAACATGCACAACGATAATCACAAGAGACAAGAGACACCAAGATTTTTCCTCAGTGAAACAATAAAGGAGAGAACCTCGCAACTTCCCCGGAGATAAAATAAGCAACAATAGAAAAATTAAAACCCAAGAGTACAAAGATGATCTCCGACAATTTTTCTCTCTCTCACATGTGCGAGCTACTTCTCTCTCACTCATGCGCTACTGTTGTGTGAGTGTGTGTTTCAAATAGAGAGTCTCACTCTATATTTATACTTGTTTTCCACTTGAAATTTACTCTACACGGCCGAATTCTCTAAGAGAGTCTAATAACCCTAATACAACTCAAATGTGGGGACTATTTACCCCGAATTAAAATGGAGGGTTAACCTCAATGACTTTACATGACTTGATTATATTAATGAATATCCTGATCGAAGGAAAAAACATCTATGTGAGGGTACAATGAAATACAATAAGAAATATACAAGTGAATACATTCTGAAGTTACAAATACATCAACACTCCCTCTTCACTAGGAAGGTATTCTCTTGACACAGTTTGTTGGAGTAGGGTCCCGCAGCTACAGAAGAAGCTACTAGTTTAGTGGATAGACAGTTTTTGGCAGGGAGGAGATAAGGTAGAGCTACGACGCCGTAGCATGTTTATAGCTGCAAAGAAGAGTTGGAAACCGTGACTTTTAGGACAGATAAGTCAAGGAAGACGACAGTACCTGAGTGGACGAGAAGAGAGAGCTCACCCACTGCATTGAAGGCATCAGCGAATATAGGAGGGCTCAGCTACCCTCATAAAGGAAAAGGAGCAACAAGGCCGAGGTATTGAAGACGAAAGACAGAGGCAGGGAAGCGGTGGACAGTACCCATGGTCAGCGCTGGGAAGCATGGAAGACCACAGAGAGTTGTGGTGTGATGGAAAGCGGCTACCTCAAGTACAGATATGCCGACGGTCACTAATTAGGGTTTTGGGTTACTGTTGGGAGAGGCCCACAGTGTTGTAATGGCGAGACCTTTAGGTCGCCTATAAAGGGATGCATTTTGTATTGTAAAAGGGTTGTTTGGTTGGTTGGTTGGTTAGTTAGTTAGTTAGTTCGCTCAGTTGTTAGTTGTTTTGTAGATTATTAGACAGTTCTAGAAGCCGAGCTCTGGTTTTGCTATTAACAGTAGTTATCTTACTGTAACCAGTAGCCGGTTCACTGAGTATGCATGTAATGATCCACAGGGATCGATAGGGAGGGAAGAGTATATTGTAAGAGGTACAATATAGAGTAGAAGAGAGATCTAAGAGAGAAAGGCTCCAGGCTGTGTGCGAAGTTACCCAGAAGATCTCGAGCTGCATATGCGGTGCAGCAGAACTGTGTTTACCTTCCCCTGAGCTATAATAGAAACACAGTTCTATGGACATAACTTCCATCCTAGAGGTGAACCACATTAAAATCGTGTGCTATGTGATTGATTTATGTGTTGTGTTTATTCGCTGCATCTATCAGTTATCACATGGATCTTGTTTACAGTTTAATGTATGTATGTGTTATTCAGTTACAGCACTGTAGAAGATAAATACAAGTTAAAGTCCATAAGTATTTTGTGTAAGAGTTTATCTACATTTCATCCCAGATAGTTAAGAATCATAGAGTTAAGCAACCTTGTATATTGAATCCCGTAAATCGGAACGAGTAGCACTGAGTACGCGGAGCCGCAGCGGTAGGATATCGCAAGGAGGCGATATCGCACCAGCAGAGAAGCTATGGTGCGCTGCGGTTGAGAATCATCGTAGGAAGGAGTTACGCGTTGCCTGAGGCGCGGCGATGCGATAAGGACTAAGAGTCTAAGTAAGTAAGAGGGAGTTGCGTGTCGTAGAAAGACAGAAATCTCGCAGGCTAGAAGAGCTGCGAGACACCCAGGCTGCCACAGAACCTGGTCCAAGACACTTGAGTCCTTGGCCAACCCATTAGAATCACTTCGGGTGAGACTTCAGGCTGCTCTGCGGTCTGTCACCGAAATGGCCAGTGAGCTAGGGGTGTTGTTGGTTAAACACAGTAAAACCTGGGTCTACCCATGCAAACCAACAAATGGTTCCGTTGCCGGTTTTGAACAAACTGAGCATTGATGTTCTGGTGGCGGCCTACTAGAGATGAACTCAATGAGTGGGTTTGGTCTAACCAGAAATAGTTTTCCAAACGAGAGAACAGGATTCCTAAACTGACTACAGAGGCCTGGTTATAGAAACATATCATTACAGACCTACATGCAATAGTTTTTACGATTTTTGGGAACGAGCTTTACGACTGGTTATCAAAGTTGACTGATACGAGCATATTTAAGAAGAAAAGCGAAATTGTCTGGACACCGGAGCTGATTCAGACCGTGAATAACCTTGATAATCCTATTACGAGAGCAGTAGACTTCTGGCTTGTGAGTGTGCTAGAAGGCTTCGTCATAGAGTTTGCAGTAAACCAGACAAAAAGCTTCAGCGAGGTTGAGTGCTACTTCTTCAAAGGATATCGCGGTAAGTACCTAAAATATTTAAACTTGTCCATTAAGATGTTATTACGTGAAAAAGGAACAATGGATCTAGTTTCAGATGAATAAGTAAATATAGTAATGTCACAAGAGTTTGAAAGTGATTTTGATGACATTGGACATACACGTAGTGGAAAGAAATATAAAGTAGATTTCAGATCTCCCATATTTGAAGACAGTTCAGATAATACTAGACAGCAGAGTCCTAGTAACACAGAAGGAACAGAGGGGGGTATCCCTTACCATCCTTACACCCCACATAAACAGACTGGGACTCAGAACAATCCCGTAGGAACTCCATCCAGTAGCTCGTAAACAGTACCTACCACCACTACATCACCTTCACCTATACCGCCGAGTGGTAGTAACGCAGCAAAACAACATCTACTGCGTAGAAATAGAATGGGGGATGATATGAAGCTACCTATCTTTAAGGGAACAGGGGCAGAGGACCCAGAGCAGCATTGGTTTCTATGTGAAGCCATGTGGACCATTAAAACCATTAATGACGATACCATTAAACTTGTACAGTTGGTTACCACACTAATAGATCGAGCCTTAACATGGTATATGAAGTATACCACAGTACCCAGAACACTTGTCCAGATCAAGACCGCCATGATTAAAGAGTTTAAGAAACCTAAGTCTAAGTCACAGTGCATTACAGAGCTCAAAGACATCAAAAAACTACCTACAGAGTCAGTGTGGGACTTTGATTAGAAGTTCAAATCCCTTATAGACCAAGTCAGCTTTGAGTTTGCGCCAGAGCAGTAGAAGGAATGGTTTATTGCAGCGCTGCTCCCTCACATCAGATTGCCATTAATGCAACAGAAACTCCAGACACAGGATGACACGTTGGAGATGGCAATGAAACTAGAGGCTTCGCCTCTAGCAGAATCTAGCACAGGTATAACAAATCTACAAAACTAGTTGGCTAATCTCATGTTACAGTTGCATGAGCTTAAGAAAGGGAAAGAGGTTGCGCAAGACATATGGTGCGTAATGTGTAAAGCATAAGGCCATAGTAAAGATAATTGTCCAATCTTTGTAGAATATATAGCAACAGGGGCTCCTAACCCCTTACCACAAATCCACGGGCCGTGGTGTGAAGTATGCAAAACAAGAGGACATCTACCTCAGTAGTGCCCTCTACTTCAGAAGCACGTGCAGACACCTAAGAACTTATACTGCATCTTCTGCAAGTCTGTAGACCATGATGTACATGATTTCCGAGCCTATGATCTCATGGTCGGAGGAAAGAAAGACTTGTATAGAGTCCAATCAGAAACACAGGGTCCAACAACAGGACCACAGCAGGATCCGGCTTATGGTGGCTATGGAGGAGGATTCATAGGATGAGGATGTGGAGGATACTTTGGCCATGGAGAAGGCTTTGGTCGTGGTCGTGGACCAGTTACTTGCTACAACTGTGGAGTTGTAGGAAATTATGCTAGAGACTGTCAGAGTCCCACAACCACATGTAACTATTGCAAATATTATGATCACACTATAGAGGAGTGTCCTATCTTGATAGCTAAGATCATAGAACCTAAGCCAGTGGCACACCAGAACATCCAGCTTATTACTGCTGAGCAGGAAGAGCCAGAACCAAGAGTCAACATTGTGACTCGCAGTGGTGTTTCCACTAGTGAGACATTGCCGGATACTGAAAAGAACACACGTCAGGAGTGGGTGCGTAGAGTTCCTAACAAAGCAACACCACTTGACCTGCAGAAGAATAAACAGACATTTCAGAAAGCTAAGAATTTATTTGATGACCCTATGCAATTAGGATCGTAGGTACCGCTATCTAGGGGTGTACCGCAGCAAGCACCTTGTGGTGTTAGCCCTGAACAAATATCGCAGGCTACCACATCAGGTACATGCGATGAGGATGAGATGACAGGAAGTGTACATTCCTTCCTGTGAAGTTGCTTAAAACTTATAAGAAATGAGCAAGCTATCAGAGAAATCCAGCACATCATATATCAGTGTCAGTCATCTTCTTCCATGAGCAGTACACAACGTGCTGTTCATAATATTACAGGACATACAAGAACCGGAAGAGAGATGCGACTCACAGCACAGGTTGGAGAATTCAAAATGGATGAGGTGATCCTAAATCTAGGATCAAACGTAAATGTTCTGACTAAGCAGACATGGGAACAGATGGGTAGCCCTAAGTTGGTTAGATCACCTATTCATCTGAGATTAGCTAATCAACAGCGAGTATCACCCCTGGGTCGATTACCGCAAGTGCCAGTCGACGTTGACGGAGTTCGCAGCTTTGCGGACTTTGAAGTTATAGAAATCATTGGTGATAGTAGACAATATCTAGCACTGCTAGGCATTGATTGGGCGATCGGTAACATGGCCATTATCGACCTAAAGAGAAGACAAATGACCTTTGAGGATGCACAGATCTGGGTCATCGCACCGTTGGATCCTTTTCAGGGTCGTAGATATATTGAACCTATCTGAGCAGAGGAAGAGGCACATAACATGGAGAGCCTCTATTAGATGACCACAAACCAGAGCGACTACATCAATCTAACTGTAGAAGGGAAAATTAGTTGGCGATGTGACAGCTCATGCGCATCAGATTCGGATGTTGGTCTAGAGAACTGGTAGAACAGACTTCATGAAGTTTCAGCGCGCAGATGCGCATACTTCACTAAGTCACTGCGATGGATTGGTGCAAAGATCAATGAGATTCCATCATTTTGTGGTTTAACAGATATCCAAGACTTTCTCAAACAGTTTGAACAACAAATTCCTCATGAGCAGAGGATCGCAGCTATGGACCTTGCAGTACGAGCCACACCTGCAAGATGGTGGTATGCACATAAAGAGAATATCGCATCATGGGATGATATTAAGAGATTGATGGCGATCAGATTCTCTCCCGACAGAGAGTATGTCCAGCAGCAATACACAGGAGAAAGTGCCCCCAAGTCACATATTCAGACATGTGAACAGAATTGGTCAGACATTCCCAAGGATGAATGGGTTCACCGATTCATTCACACTTTGGACACAGTTCCAAGGAACTGGTATATAGAGACTGAACTGCGCAAGGGAACAACTACATGGCCACTTATGATAGATAGATTTCTACTCACCTTTTCTTTTGAATCTGAGTACCCAAGTGTTGATCAGGCCGTAGATATAATAAAGAGCAAGATATTTGAGGACTGTACCCTATCAATACAAACTTATCCTGACTGGGCCCTTCAGCTAAAAGAAGCGCTTGAGTGCTATAACTTTGAAGCAATCATAGAGCCCATCAAGATTAAAAAGATCAATATTGGCACAGACACAGAACCAAAGTTTGCCTCTATTGGAGACTATTGGAATGATGAAATAGTCGGATAGATTGTAGACTTGCTACATGACTATCAGGACCTATTTCCCACCAAGTTCACAGAGATGAAGGGAATATTCAGAGACCTGGGAGTAATGAGGATACCATTGAAGGAGGATGCTATACCAATCAAGCAGCGTCCATGTAGATTAAATCCGCGCTATAAAGAAAAAGTTAAGGATGAAATCGATAAGATGCTAGCAGGAGGCATCATTGAGCCTGTAGAAGAGAGTGAATGGGTTAGTCCCATGGTCATACAAGAAAAGAAAACTAAAGGAGACATCAGGATCTATGTCGATCTACATAAACTCAATGATGCATCGTTTCATGATCCATTTCTGACACCGTTCACTGATGAGGTGTTAGACAACGTGGGAGGACAGGAGGTCTACTCCTTCACCGATGGCTTTTCAGGCTATCATCAGATCAGAATCCATCCAGAAGATCGATCCAAGACCACCCTTGCAACAAAATGGGGCTCATTCCAGTATACGGTAATGCCCTTTGGCCTTAAAAATGCACCAGCTATCTTTTCTAGAGTAGTAGTTACTGTATTTAAAGAGTACATCCATAAATTCCTAGAAGTTTATTTCGATGATTGGACTGTATTTGGACTAATTGACAAGCACATAGGATATTTAAGACTGATTCTAGAGAAATGTAGGCAGTTGCATATTTCTCTAAACATGAAGAAATATATCTTTTGTGCGCCATTCAGTATTTTGTTGGGTCACATTGTTTGCAGACAAGGCTTGATGGTAGATCCCGTAAAGATCGCCATCATTGTAAACCTTCCAGCACCCAACTCAGTAAAGCAATTGAGGACAGTACTTGGTCATACCGGGTACTACAGAAAGTTCATCAAGGGCTACGCAAAGATTACAGCACCGATGGAGAAATTGTTAAAGAAAGATGTAAAATTCCTATGGAACGAGGAATGTCAGCAGAGCCTAGACACACTTAAAGAGAAGATGGTTACAGCGCCCATCCTAGTATTTCTAGACTGGACTAAGCCATTTCATGTACATGTGGATGCATCTGGCATCACACTCGGGATTGTTTTAACACAACCAGGAGAAGGGGATATTGATCATCCTATCGCATATTCCAGCAGAAAGCTATAGACAGCAGAAAAGAACTACACCACGACAGAAAGAGAAGGCTTAGCTATGGTGTACGCACTGCAGAATTTCAGGCACTACCTATTGGGTGCCTCGTTCAAGATGTTTACTGACCATTCCGCATTGAAGTATCTGGTCAATAAGCCAGTGTTAGGGGGGAGAATCTGTAGATGGTTACTCCTCTTTCAGGAGTATGATTTTGAAATCATTGTAAAACCAGGAATATTGAACGCTGGACCTGATCATCTGTCGTGGATAGACTCAGGAGAAGAGCCAAGTAACTTAGAGGACAACTTGTCGGATGCGCAGTTGTTTTCTATCCAGATCACAGACGACTACTATGCTGATATCATTCACTTTCTCACTACAGGATTAGCACCTGACGAGTTTACTAAGCAGCAAAAGAAGCAGTTGGTTGTTAAAGCAGTAGACTTCACCCTAATCGTAGGATATTTATACAAGTTAGGTCCAGATGAAGTCCTATGCAGATGTGTGATGCCGCATGAAAAAGATGCTATCATCAGATAGGCACATTCAAGAACCGTAGGAGGTCATTTCGCAGGAAAGCCGATTGTGCAGAAAATCCTAGCTGCAGGATTATGGTGGCCTACGTTGCATAAGGACACTAAGGACTTTTGCAGATGCTGCGATGTCTGCCAGAGGGTAGGAAAACCCTCGTGATGAGATGAAATGCCGCTACAACCGCAGGTTACACTGCGCGCATTTGACAAATGGGCTATAGACTTTGTGGGTCCTATCAACCCACCAGGAAAACGCACTGGGGCAACATATATCGTCACTGGAACAGAGTACCTCACCAGATGGGTGGAGGCCAAAGCAGTAAGAAATTTTGATGCGGCTACAGCTGCACAGTTCCTTTTTAAAAACATCATCAGTAGATTTGGATGCCCAGTAATTTTGATGAGCGACCAAGGCACACATTTCTTGAACCACACCATTGAGGCCTTGACGAAAGAATTTCAGATTCAGCACCATAAGAGCACTCCCTACCACCCACAGGCAAATGGTACGGTGGAGGCCTTTAACAAGATTTTAGAAAACCCTCTTACTAAGATCTGCAACAACCAAAGGAATGATTGGGACCTCAAAGTTAACGATGTATTGTGGGCATATAGGACCACATGCAATAATCTTATAGGATACACACCTTTCAGCTTGGTGTATGGACAAGAGGCTGTTATGCCTATGGAGTATATTCTTCCTAGCTTACGAATTTCTCAGATCACTGGGATGGCTGATACAGACACAGTGGATGAAAGGCTAGCACAGCTGCTTGCCTTAGAGGAAGACAGATCCATTGCCGGCTTTCATCAGAAAGCACAGAAGGCATGAGAAAAATCTTGGCATGATAGACACATTAAGAGTAAGACTCTTCCGATCGAAGAGCTAGTACTCCTCTACGACAGTAAGTTCATTAACTTTCTAGGGAAGTTCAAGACACATTGGCTGGGGCCATACCAGACACAGCAAGTTATAGAGGGAGGTGTCGTTCAGCTCAACAAACTGAATGGGGAGCTTCTTCCCACATTGATTAATGGCCGTAGGCTTAAGCTCTATAGTGATAGCCACCCCACCTCTTAGCCCTATGTTGTAAAGGAAAGTATCCTATGACTAGGGTTTAAGAGGCCATCAACGTACTGGGGTTGAAAGAGAGATGTACAATGTTCAGCAAGCATATATAAGTAAGATCAGAGATGAGAAAGGTCCACACCTGAATAACTGAAGGCTGGTCCAAGCTTTCTTTTCAATCCTCTTCTTGCTCCTCTCGCTCCAAGAGACCTGCAAAACAAGTTATACCTTCCTCAAGCCATTATGACCACATATAAGACAATGATAATCAAATGAATATGAAACAATGATCTGAATAACATTATAATATGATCATAAACAGAGATTCAATCACACATTGAACAGTGATTTGGGAAGAAGAAGGACATCACATCTTTATTAATCTTGAAAACAAGTACAAGTATACCTTCTCTTCAAGTTTGGTACCTCACGAAACCTTGCATTAGAGAGAATTTGAGGTCAAAAATGGGCCTCCTAAGAGATGTACTACAAAAATATAAGATATATTAAAATATTATGAGTTAGGGGTTTTA